>LZPO01096786.1:457330-470235 GCA_001675575.1 Neotoma lepida
AATGATGCTGGATGGCCCACACTTGGTCATTATCATGACAAGCCAAGCCTGAGCTACATTTATGAACAAAGCAAGGCCTTGTCTTAAAAAATAAAACAAAAAATAAAATAAATCATGCTGAGAAAAAATGAAAATCATTCTCTTGCTCCTTTCTAGAAACTCAGGTACATAGTTTTTTCAGAGAACAGAGAAGTTAAGGACATTTCATCAAAGAGTAATCAGCTTTTAACTTTGAAATCTCTTAAGTACAATAAGGGGATAATCATGAAAGTCTGCTACTGTGTATTTACTATACAATCCTAATACCATTCCCATAAAAATGAGAGTAATTGCCTATCAGAAAGTAGAAATAAATATCACAGTAAATTTACTTTCACCTGACAATGGGAAGAAAACAAACTTTCAGAATATTTGTTTACATTATGTGAAGATGTGTCACTGATCAGTTTAATAAAGAGCTGAATGGCCAATAGCTAGGTAGGAGAGATAGGTGGGATATCCAGGGAGAGAGGAAGAGGAGTAGGAATCTAGGCATGTGGATTATGCCAGTGAGAGTCTGAAGAAGTTGGAGTACCGTACAGAGCAGAGGTAACTGAAGCACATGTCAGAACATAGATTAATTGAAACAGGTTAATTTGAGTTATAATAGCTAGTAGGACCAGTCTAAGCTAGTGGCCAAGTTTTCATAGTTAATGAAAAGTCTAATTAATAAGAAGTCTCCATGTCATTATTTGTGAACTGGCAGTCCAAATATATCCAACAAGAAAACTTGCTACATTTGGTGCCCAATTTGCAGCATGTAAATCCACACAGGGCCTGAGAAGGCTGGAAAAAACAAATTCTGAGTAGGCTTGGTGCTCGTGGCATACAGAGGCACAGCTCTTTTAAGAGGCCTTACTACTGAGCATTTGAATGGGGTTTATGAACCACTGGCAGTGTGCTACTACTCAGTGGCAAGAGACTAGGTAAGAGGGTCTACCAAAGTGTGGACCCAGAAACTTCCCATAGCTGAGGCAGATAGTACTCAGATAGTACTCAGCTCCAGTCTGAGTACCTGCTAGCATGAGGCTAGGCTCTCACAAATGGGGGTTGGGGAGGGAGAGCCAACCGCCAGCCCAGAGCCGTGCAGCAGAAATAGCAGGTTAAGCTTTGGCTCATGTAGTCAGAAAAGGCTACAGACACACATAAAGTCAGGTCCAGGTAGGTAAAACCTCTGAACAGGTTACAGTGTGTTTAAAAATGTGCTTAGATGCTGAAGAAAGAAAAGAAAATGGGTATAGTCAGTCATAAAATAAAAGTTTAAAAATAATAAAGTGAAGTCTTTAAAGAGAGAGTATAGTAATATAAAAGAAATAAGCCATATAAGGATGTGAAATATCATAACATAGAGCATGTAGATCATATATTTTAAATGCTAATGAACAAATGACAGCTGCTGAGAGATATTGGATGGGGTGAGGNGAACTGCTGAATTAAACCAGCATATACATTTTAAAAATGCCTTAACTTCAGAATAGAAGTCAGGAAATGTGTTGCATTAAGGGAGAGATTATGCCTTTGTTTCCACAGGAAATAAAAACTATGGATTTCTTCAAAATTAATAAAGATCAGATTTGATTAGGGGAGACCTCCTGAAAATCTTGACTACAGACATGAAGGAAAAAACAAGAAAAACTACCAGACAGGTGATGTATAAGCTGATCCCTTGACCTGGGAACAACTCTGAGACTGGATGAGACATGATAAATCCTGTTGGCTACAGAGTCCTCATGAATTATTATTTACATGCCATCCTTTCATGGCATGGGTGGAGATTTATATTAAGGTTTGTTTATACAGTCCAAATGGACTTCTAAAGTTAACAGATGCCTTTTACCTGCTCAAACATAAAACAAAAAATCTTTAGCTGACTTGTGCACACCACACATTGCACATTTGTGTCAATGCAGATATATATGTTACCTTTAAAAGTTTATGTGTGCCGGGCAGTGGTGGCGCACGCCTTTAATCCCAGCACTTGGGAGGCAGAGGCAGGCGGATCTATGTGAGTTCGAGGCCAGCCTGGGCTACCGAGGGAGTTCCAGGAAAGGCGCAAAGCTACACAGAGAAACCCTGTCTCGAAAAACCAAAAAAAAAAAAAAAGTTTATGTGTTTTCAGAAAAAAAAAAGGACCAAATGCCAATAAAGACTAGTAGCCCAGGTGATTCAGCCTCTCAGAATGCCTCTGTTGCAGATTCCTCAAAATTCTGCATCTAGAAATTCTGCATCAAAGCTGCTAGCTAAGATGGTCCAGTATCACAGATTATTCCAGGCAAGACTTCAGATAAGCTCTACACACATCACACAGAGGAAGACTAAACAAAAAAAAATACAGCTAGCTCTCCCAGGACTTGATCATTGTCCCAATTTTCTCAGGGTCCCCTAAAGATGCCATTGCCCGTAGACAACAGGAAGCAGTCTAGAGAACAAGTTGCCCACATTCCCAAGAGGTAGGGTGGGTGGGTTTTGGTCATTCAGTGGATTATAGATGTTGGTCATTGTTTAGGGGTTTGGTTGCAAGTTGTTACTGGTCATGGTCAGGGAGAAAGCTGAGCAAAAGAGATTAGATTCAGGGATTTCTTTCTGAAGTAAAAAAAGGGGAGATATATTGATGGGAATGTCTCTCTGAAAATGTGTTGTTATGATTGGTTGATAAATAAAGCTGATAAATTTAGCCAATGGTGAGGCAGAATAAGGTTAGGCAGGACATTCTAACTAGGGGAAGAGAAGAAGAAAGCAGAGCTAGGCAGACACCATTCTGCCATCTAGAGAACAGCATGTAATGGCACACAGGGAAAGCCACNGAATACATGGCGACATAGATTTATAAAATGGGTTAATTTAAGATGTAAAGAGCTAGCTAGTGAGAAGCCTGCCACAGCCATAGTTTAAAAATTAACTATAATTATAATATAATATTATTATAATAATATAATAAAAATTAACTATAATTATAATGTAACTTATAATTAAATATAAGCCTCTGTGTGTTTACTTGGNTCTAAGCGGCCGCNGGAGCTGGGAGGGACTGGACAAACTTTCTCCTACAGGATATAGTATAAGAATAATAAGATAAAAAGGGTAGATTATTAAATTTACTTTTAAAACAACTACTAGTCTGAAATATTTTACATTAGTATGAATTTTTGTATATTAATACAAATTTAAGGTTATTTTGTTATACTGTATATATGTTTCTATTCTTGTTTAAGGTATTGTACCTATACAGCTCATTTAAAAATATAATGTAAATTTCTAGTTCTTGAAAGTTATTATTACAAACTATTTAGGATAATTAAAAAACACAGGTTAGTTGTTAGTCATCTAACAATCAAACTTGTAGTTGAGTTAGGTATGTTTTCAAGGTTAAACAGATATATTTTAGATAGATAGGTGATCTTCAAACACTTTAGAGGCTTACAAAATGTGGCATTTAAGTTGTTTTAATAACATAAGGCTTTTCATGACAGTGAAACAAGTCTGCTCCTGGCAGCCCAATCTACTTCAAAAAAGGATGATGGGCATCAAAGAACCTCCATATGGAATTTGCTTTCTTTGCAAATGTTAGCCACTGGGCAAGAAATTGCCCTTGCCTCAATTGCTGACATTATGCTGTCCAAAGCCCTGGACAAGTAGGGCACAAAAGGCAACTGCCAAACTTTGCCAAGACAAAGTAGGACAGTCCTTCAAAATTCTTGCTTTACTAAAAATTCCATCAGCTATTCTAGGCCTGTAGGCCAAAGATGGATGCCCCAACATTACAGAGGAAACTTGAGTGGCTGTCCAGCAGCCAGCTGTTTCTATCATTTCTTATAATTTTGGAAGTTGCTTGCTCTGTACTTCCTGTTTACTCAGTTATATATTATCTTTCTTGGATCTTTGATAGGGTTGAAGACTAGATAGTTATAGTTACANTTTTTCCTTGTTACCAAGTTCAGAAAAGAATTTCACAAAAGAGGTATAAAGTTTATAAGATTGAGAAATATAAAAGCTTAAGTTGGCCGGGTGGTGGTGGCATACACCTTTAATCCCAGCACTCGGAAGGCAGAGGCAGGTGGATCTCTGTGAGTTCGAGGCCAGCCTGGTCTACAGAGCAAGTTCAAGGACAGGCTCCACAGCTACACAGAGAAACCCTGTCTTGGGGGGAGGGGGCTTATGTTGTTTATCTAAGAAGATGTTTTAAGGTCTAAAAAGATATTTTTAGGGTGGTAATATAAGTTATGATAGAAAGTAGTTTAGGTATAAAACCCTGATCTCATCAAGATAGGATAGATGATAGAGTAATTTCTCCAAATCTGCTAAACACTAATGGACTGACATTGTAAATGTAATTCTTACTTGATAGTTGTTCTTATTCTATATAGTTTTATTATATTAAAGTTAAAACCTTTCCTTTTATTTAGACATTTCAGTGGGAAATGTTGTGGAATATTTGTACACTATATGAAAATGTACTGCTGTGATTAGTGTGATAAAGAGCTGAATGGCCAATAGCTAGGCAGGACTTCTGGGAAGAGAGGACTCTGGGAAGAAAGGCCTATTCACCAACAAGACACAGGGGAAGCAGGACATGCAATATGGAGATGACATAACGAGCCAAGTGGCAGAACATAGATTTAAAAATATGGGTTAATTTAAATTCTAAGAGCTAGTTGGAAACAAGCCTAAGCTAAAGGCCAAGCTTTCATAATTACTATAAGTCCTCATGTCATTACTGGGGAGCTGGNGGTCCCACAAAGGAACGTCTGCTTTGCTACAATAAACCTCATATATATATAATATATATTACATATATTCAACAGACTATGATTGAGCAAACTGTCAAATCACTACAGACCTTTGTCAACCACAAATAGCATAAATACACCCAAGAAGAAGAAAAAAGTAAAGCTTTATATATACTCTTATCCCATCCCCTTCTCATCAATATGACAGACAAATGTGCTGGTGGCCCCCCAGCACCACCTGGACTCAAAGATTCTCTACAACTATCCTCATTTTTTCTACCTGTGAAAGGTTCTCTTCAATGACAATCACCAACAATTCCTTACTGTACCCCATCTCTTCCCAGGGAGTCTACCACTGAGCTGTTCTGTGCTGATCATTCATGGGTCTGTAATCTCAGCACACAAAAAAGAAACATAAAGGATACTATATGAAGAGGAAGAGAAGATGACTCTCAAAGTGCTGAAAAACAAAAAAGCATGAAATCCTTTTGGACATTATGGCTGAGCCCAACCACCAGCCAGACATCAGATGTAGTAATGACTATCAAATGATACCAAAAGGACAGAGAACTGTCTAGACCAGATCAGCCCTGCCCAAACTGTAACCCACTGCATCTTGAGAAATACTAAATCACTGTTATTTTAAGCCATATATTTTGAGGACATTCTCTATAGAGTACAAAGATATCTAAACACTACCTACCTCACATCCAGTGCTAACAAATAATAAGGGTTTTCTGCAGAAAGCCTATTGTCTGCTCAAACTCTAAAAATATGAAAATACATTAAAGTTATCAGAGTTAGCACAAATTTAATTCTTCCTTCTATCAGATAATAGTGCCTTGTTAAGATTCATTCTTGAGTCAAGTGTGATAGCACATTTGCAATCCCTGCACTTCAAAGGTTGTGGCATGAGAATGGCAGTAAGTTCGAGGCTAATCTGGAATAGAGTTCAAGGCCAGCCTGAGATGAAAGATGGGGAAGAAGGGAGGGAGAGGAACTTTAACCTGGTGTGGTAGCAAACACTTGTAATACTATCTCAGGAGACTGAGGAAGAAGGATTGGTAACCCAGTTTGAGGCCAGCATAGACTATTTAATGAGACCTTGCCATTAAACAAAAACAAAAACAAAAACAAAAACAAAAACAAAAACAAAAAAAAGAGGGCTAGAGAGATGGCTCAGCAGTGAAGAACAAGTGCTGCTCTTGCAGAAGACCCATATTGGTTTTCAGCACCCACATGAGGGAGCACACAACCATCTCTAATTCCAGCTCTAAGTAACTGGACTCCTTTGGCCTCCATGAGCACCTGCACTTATGTGCAGGTACCCCCCACACACACACATACACACAAATTTAGAAAAAAAAAATCTTTAAGAAAGAAAACTGAGAGGGCTAACAAGATGGCTCAGAGGGTAAAGGTGTTGCTGCCAAGACTGACAACCTCAGCTCAATCCTTTGGACAAATGATGGAAGGAGAGAACCAACTCCTGAAAGTTATCTTCTGACCTCCACATGTGTGCCATGGCACATGCCCATGCCCCCATAAATAAACATAATAAAAACATTTTTAAAACTTTTTTGTTTTCAAGACTGGCTCTTACTGTATAACTCTGGCTCTGGAACTCACTATGTAGACCTCTAATTCACAGAGATCCACCTGCCTCTGCCTTCCTCCCAAGTGCTGGGATTAAAGGCACTTGGAGGCACTAAAGGATTAAGTCTGGTCTTTAAAAAAAAAAAATTACAAAGAAAATCAACAAAACAAACAAAAAGCCAAAAGCACAGAAATAAATTGCTGCTAGAGCCCACATCTTTACTGTATACAGAACAGCATTTATACTGAATTACACCAATCTAGTACAACTCTAAAGAGAGTAGGCGGTAATACTGAATCAAGAACCTGGCACTAGCCAGGCACTGGTGGCCTTTAATCCCAGCACTCAGGAGGCAGAGGCCAGACCGGTCTACAGAGTGATTTGGGGACAGTCAGGGCTACAAAGAGAAACCCTGTCTTGAAGAAAAAAAAAAAAAAAAAAAAAAAAACTGGCACAAAGCCAGGTGCACTGGAGCACATCTTTAATTCCAGCACTTGGGAAGGAGAGTCAGGTGGGTAGATCTCTGTAAATTCAAGGCTAGTTTGGTCTAGGGAGCTCTAGAACTATAAAGTGAGATCATGTCTCAAACAACAACAACAAAGACCTAGCAGTTGGGCTTGAGTAGCAGCTCAGGGTAGAGTGGTTTCCTAGCATGTGAATAGCCCAGAGCTCCATCCCAGGAGGTTGGGAAGGATGGACTTGGCACAAACCAAGTATGGTGGCCAATACCTATAACCCCACCACTCATGAATCTGAGGCAGAAGAATTCTAAATTTAAGGCTAGCTTGAGCTACAAAACTACATTTGTCTCAAATAGGATAGGAAGGATAAAAGCTGGGTAGCTCTGTGGCAGTGCACTTGCCTATCATGCCCAAAGCTGGGTTAGATCCCCAGCATTGCTAAGGAAGGAAAGAAGGAAAAGGAAGGAGACAGGAGGGAAAGACAACAGTAGGGAGGAAGGGGAGAGGGCATGGAGGGAAGGAAAGAGAGGAAAGGAAAAAGAGGAGCACCTAATACAAAGGTTGCTACCCAAATCCAAGAGCCAAAGAATGTACAACCTCTTTTTTGCTCTCTTATCCAACCCTCCCCCAATGTGTTTTATATGTAAGGTCAGTCAGGGTTATATTACAATGGGTCTAACCATTTGACAAATTCTCTGCAGATGCAAACTACACTGTCATTTGACTCAGGTTGTGCTTACTAAAGCTTCTTCTTAAAGTAACTCACAATGATGGCTCCTAATTCTGAAACACAGGAAAGCTTGTGCTTAAAACAAAGTGTGCTCAAAACTGGAAATAGAATGTAAGATCCAAATTGGAGAGTGACGATTTTCCTTACTCCCACTTACCTCAGAAAAATGAAAAAGAAGAAGAAGAAAACTGGAATTTTATCTGAAAGTATTCTGGGGAAATTGTGCTGAGAACAAAGGAACTCCTGAAAACTAAAGGCAGAGCAAAGACGGATGAAGCCACTGAACTGAGAAGAAACTGAAGCTCAGTTTTCTGGAGGCTAGAAGTTATCAAAGAGTAAAAGAAAGGAGCTGGAGAGATGGCTCGGGGCTTAAGAGCACTGACTACTCTTCCAGGGGACCTGGGTTCAATTCCCGGCACCCACATGGCAGCTCACAACTATCTGTAATTCCAGTTCCAGGGGACCAACACCCATGGCAAAATACCAATGACTACTCTTCCAGGGGACCTGGGTTCAATTCCCGGCACCCACATGGCAGCTCACAACTATCTGTAATTCCAGTTTCAGGGGACCAACACCCATGGCAAAATACCAATACCTACTTTAAAAAAAAAAGTAAAAGAAAACAAAAATCAATGAGACCGAGAAATCTATCTTTAAATACACAAAAATGGCCAAGGATTTTCCTATTTGCAAACAAAGCTTTTGATGGAGGAATAACAAAAACAAACACAGCTTATCCTCAGACACAGGGCCTGAATCAGCTGCCTTAGACAGTCCTAACGTCTTCAGTAGTAACATACCTTGTATCCATCAACAATATCTGCAGGATGAAGAATAGCTCACTGCAAATCATGAAAGATCATATCTTTTTATCTTCTGCTAACTCATGAGAAAGAGTGCAACTCTCCTTGGGGCACCACACAATTCTTAGAAACCCCTGGAGCACTGTGAAAAGCTTTGACATTAACCCAGGAATCCTCACCAGCCCCAGAACAGATGGGGTTACTAAACAGATCGGTAAGGAAAACAAGGCCTGGAAGAAGTAAAGAAATTCATCTAGGTTCATCCCATGAGTCTGGAGACAGAGCAAGATTTGAACTCAGCCTCAGCCTTCAGACAGTACCAGAGGCAGACTTCTAAACCTATCCCTCAGGGGATACTGAGGTCAGTGCTTTACAGTCCTAGTGTCAGCTCAGGTCAGGTTCTTGGCTGCATAGAATAAGGAAAGAAAAAATTTCCCTTAAGGCTTCAGGAAAAGAAGTCAAAATATAGAGTTCTTAGGCTAAAAGAACCAAATGCTCCTCTACCTTGCCAATCAATTTCTCAGCCAGGCAAAATAAGGCACTGCATTTAAGAACCCAGTCATTTTTAGCTCTGACTAGAAGCAGAATTCTTCTTGCCCAACATTCCAAATTAAGAATACTTGGGGCAGGCAAGATGGTTCATTGGGTAAAGGCACTTGCTGTCAAGCCTGATGACCTGAGTTTGACCCTCAGAATCACANGGTAGAAAAGGAGAACTGACTCCCACAAGTTGTCCTCTGACTTCTGTCCACACATGAACACACATACACACGTGAACCCAAAATAAATAAATAAATGTAATAAAAGATTACTCAAGGAAAGGGAAGGTTGCAAAAGCCAGTAGCCAGTGAATATTTACTGCATGAGAAAAACAATGACATCATGAAATTTGCAGGCAAATGGATGGAACTAGAAAATATCATCCTGAGTGAGGTAACCGGGACTCAGAAGGACAAACACAGTATGTACTCACTCATAAGTGGATACTAGATATAAAGCAAAGGACAACCAGACCACAACCCACAGCTCCAGGGAGGCTACCGAGCAGGGAGGACNCTAGGATGACTGTGGGTTATAATAAAGTTTGGGTTTTGCCCAATCACTGGGCACACTTCAATGAAACATTTCACTATTAGGATAAGAATTTGTACCGTATCAAGCTGATGAAAGGATATGCTGGCTGTACTTTCAGGAAGGGAGACTAAAATCTTTTTAGATTATGGATTAACCTATAGAAAAATGTCTGCCGTAAATCAACCAGTGACGGGGAAGATGAACAGGAATCTCACTTTCACAACTTAAAATAAAACATAGCTCTCTGAACAGATGAAGATAGCTATTCTTCTGTATCCCAAAATCTAATCAATATTTATATATATATAAATAATAATATTATTAATTTTAATAAATAAATTTATTTATTAATTAAATAAATTTATTAATAAATAAATTTAATATTAATAAAGATATTAATGCTAAAAGAATATTTACTGCACATAGACTATGTACTCAGCACAGTTCTAGACACTGAAGATACAACAGGAAGAAAACCATTGCTGTCTTTAAGAAGCTATGTGACAACTGACAGAACTAAGCACTAACACTTTCAAGTACATTCTAGGAAGAAAATATATGGAAAAGTGGGCAAGGGGGGTCACTCACAGTCTTTCAATATAGGGTAGCTGGAGGAGACCTCTGAGATGACAACTGAATTTAGATGGTCATCTTGAAGTAAAACCATAAAAAGATAGGTCAAAGAATAGAAGGAAGAAGAAACAGCAAGTGCCAACTGTCCTTAACAGTTAAGCTTAGCATTTGTAAGGGCCAGTCACAGTGTGATTAAAGCACAATTGACAGCAGAGAGAAATAGACAGGTGGGTACTAGAATACCTTTCCAAGATTTGGACTTTATTAAGTGTAATTATTTACTATTAGAGGATTTTAGCCAAAGAAATAACAAGATAATGGAAACTGGGACAAGGATAGAAACAATGTAGGACATGATAGACAGATAAATTCAGAAAATGTTCTGAATAGACAGCTAAGGAGCTGAGCATGATGGCAAACACCTGTAACACTAGCACGCAGGAGGAAATGGTAGAAGGATCAGGAGTTCAAGACCAGCCTAGGCAATACAAGACACTGTCTCAAAAAAAGCAAAAACTAGGACTGGAGAGATGGTTCACTAGTTAAGAGCAAATGCTGTAGAGGTGAGTTCACTGCCAGCACGATTGTTACATCTGTAACTCCAGCTGCAAGGGGATCTGCAGTCTCTGGCTTCCACAGACACCTCACTCATATGCACATACACATAATTAAAAGTAATAAAATGAAAATAACTAAAGAAATTAAGAGTGAGTCCTAGAGCCAGGAGGTGGTGGCACATGCCTTTAATCACAGCACTCAGGAAGGAGGCAGAAGCAGGCGGATCTCTGAGTTTGAGGCCAGCCTGGTCCAGGGCTACACAGAGAAACCCTGTCTCAAAAAACCAATCAATCAATCAATCAATAAACAAACAAACAAATAAATAAATAAATAAATAAATAAATAAATAGTGAAACCTAGAAAAGTGCAGTGATGGTAACTAATACTCTCATGTGGTTTGACACAGGAAGATTTTTAAAAAGTGATTCCTAGGTTTGTGGCTTAAGTCCCAAGTGAATAGTGAAGCTATTTACTGATGAATCTCAGCCTTACCAGGGGGTGTACAATACTAAAGGAAGAAATAATAGTTTAGGAAGATTTCCTATTTTTCTACAAATGTGAGCTTGAGAAGGCATTAATAATACAGAAGAGACTTTTATATAACACTAAATTTGAAACAGCCTTCAAAGAAAGCATCCTGGGTAGGGAATATATAGTTCAGTGGTAGACTTGTTAGAGTGCTTGTCAGTACGTGCTAAGTCTGAGGTCCACTATCCAATACCACAAACCAAAAAAATTTTTAGAATAAAATACATTTTAAAACAAAAACTAAAGTATCCTTACTTCAGAAATAGATAATATGAGTCTAGGAAGTTAGTTCAGTCCCAAGCCTTGAAAGCATGAGGCCAAAGTTCCATCCTCAGAACTCATGCAAAAAGGCAAAGAATGGGGGCACACGTTTGTAACCCCAGTGCTGGTAAGGAGGAGACANCTGCATCCCTGGGAGCTGCTGAGCAGCCTGCCTAGCTTAATCAGCAAGTCCAAGCCAGTGAGAAACCCTGTCTGAAAAACAGCATGGTTGTTGGAACAATACCTAAAGCTGACTTCTGGCCTCCACNTGGATATGCATATGTATGCACATGCATACACATACATTCACACAAAATAGTAATATGAAAGCATTCTATATTTACTAGCAGAAAATCCCAGTAGCTATCTAATTATCTGGCAATTGATAAAGTTATAGAATATAACATATATTTAANACATTACTTCATGCTAAAATTGCCTGAATATTTGCCATACATTAGGTAGTAGTACTCAGTGTTTTTCAAACACATTTATTTTTCACAATACTATTAAGATAGTTACTATTATTATTCCCATTTCACAGAAAAGAAAACTGAGCCTTAGCCAGACATGATGGCACACACCTCTAATCACAGCACCCAGAAAGGTAGAGACAAGAGGATAGCCCAGAAATGCAAAGCCAGCCACACGCCTTTGATCCCAGCACTCAGGAGGCAGAGGCAGGCGGATCTCTGTGAGTTCAAGGCCAGCCTGGTCTACAGAGTGAGTTCCAGGACAGCCAAGGCTACACAAAGAAACCCTGTCTCAAAAAAACAAAATAGGAAGGAAGGAAGGAAGGAAGGAAGGAAGGAAGGAAGGAAGGAAGGAAGGAAGGAAGGAAGGAAGGACGGACGGACTTAGAAGTCAAGAAAAACAAGATCTGGTAGCTCTCATCTCTAATCTCAACACTGAGGCTGAGGCAGGAGGATTGCTGGAGTTTGAGGTCAGCCTGGGCAGCATCATGTCTCAAAAATAAAATCAAAATAGGCTAGGGAACAGTTTGAAAAATGTCTGCCAGTACCTCATAAAACCAGGTATACTATATCCCTGTAATTTTGGAAGTACACAGATGGATCAAAAGCTCAAGTCATCCTTTCTGACTTAACCAAGTTTAAAGTCAGCCTGGACTGTATGAGACCCTGTCTCAAAACATCAAAAAGCTGACTCAGGAGATGGAGACAGGGAGAGAGTGTCTGAATATGACTCAGAACACAGTGATCCATTGTATAACCTTAAGCAAATTACTTGACACCCATGCCTCCCCCACCTATATAAAGAAATTAACCTTGGAGAAGCTAACCATTACCAGTGAGGTATGGAAGTTAATTAACATTTGTAATACATACATAGATCATCGGATCAGCAAGACAAAGTCTAAACAACAGCATCACTGTGATGTTTTGCAAACCACCAGAAATCATTGTAAGTTATTAAAGCAGATGTGGAGCAGACATCTGTAATCCTAGCACTCAGGAGGTAGAGGCAGGAGGACTGGATTTTCAAAGTTATCACCAAATACATATTGAGGGCAGCCTGAGCTACAAAACACAC
>LZPO01096786.1:478913-495037 GCA_001675575.1 Neotoma lepida
GGCCTTTAATTCCTAATCTTCCTGCCTCCATCTCCAAACTATTTGTACTACAGACATGCCCAACCACCCCTAGCTCAATTCACTTACTCTCTTGAGTGGGTGTAAATGGAGGTGAGGAGGGCACATATACATGTGGAGGCCAATGTCAGGTGTCTTCCTNACAGCTCTTCATTCTGGCTTTTTAAATATTTGTTTATTTATGTGTGTGAATGTTTTACCTGTATGTATGTGCACAACATTGTATGCCTGGTGCCAAAGAGGTCAGAAGAGGGCATCAAATACCCTAGAACTGGAGATACAAGTGACTGTGAGCTGAATGTAGGGGCTGGGAACCAAACTCAGGTCCTCTGCAAAAGCAGTAAGTGCTCTTGAGCACTGAACCATTGCTCTAGAACTCTCTTCATTTTAGTTTTTGAGA
The DNA here is from genome assembly GCA_001675575.1 of Neotoma lepida. Lineage (NCBI taxonomy): Eukaryota > Metazoa > Chordata > Mammalia > Rodentia > Cricetidae > Neotoma > Neotoma lepida. Next base: position 479,332 of record LZPO01096786.1, read on the forward strand.
TAAGGTCTCTCACAGAACCTGTGGTGCCCCAATTTGGCTTCAATGGATGGCCAGCAAGCTCTAGGGATCCTCCAGTCTCCCCACTCCCCAACCCACCCCAGAACTGAGATTACAGGCTCAGGCTACCATATCTAGCTTTTACATGAGTGCTGAGAATCTGAACTCAGGTCCTCACGCATGTGCAGCAATTACTTCACCAACAGAGCCATCTCCACAGCCCCAATTCATGCACTCTCTATTGACTATTTCTTCGAGAGAAAAATGAAAATAGATTCATCAAGCCAGGCAGTGGTGGTACACACTTTTAATCTCAGCACTAGGGAGGCAAAGGTAGGCTAATCTCTGTAAATTCAAAGCCAGCCTGGTCTACATAGCAAGTTCCAGGACAGCCAGGCCTCACAGAGAAACCCTGTCTCGAAAAAACAAAAACAAACAAACAAAAAAACCTGCAGAAAATATATTCATTAAAGATGCCAGACAGTGGTGGCGCACACCTTTGATCCAAGCACTAGGGAGGCAGAGGCAGGCAATCTCTGAGTTCAAAGCCAGCTTGATCTACAGAGTGAGTTCAGGACAGCCAGGACTACACAGAGAAACCCTGTCTCAAAAAACCAAAAATAAATAAATAATAATAAAATTAAATTTTAAAAAAATAGTAGAGATACTGTTTTGGTTAACTATCAAGCAGTTCTGCCCTGAGGTTACCAGGGATCTCAGAATGCCATCTTCACCATCTCCCTCATTTCTAAACAAATCTATACCTACACCATCCCAAAAAGGTGGTTATTAAATCTTTAGGGATGATATTTCACAATCACCCTTGGTAATTGTCCAGTATCCTGTTGTCAGGAAGTTCTAACACACAATCTCTATCCCTTCTGTCACCAATTAAAATAGACTCCCTCTTGTCCTGTTCTCTGTGGAAAGAGAACATCTGCTTAATATCACTTGAATGATATCCCTTCATGAGATTATAAAATATAGGAAGTCCATTTCAAACAGCTTCATGTAAATGCAATATGGCTTTATANGGGTCACCTGAGACAAATAACATGATTAAGAGTCTTAAATTCTTAATCTATCACTGACTGACTCTAAGGATGACAGGAAGTTAAAACCACACAGATGCTGTGCTTCAATTATCCCATCAGTAAAATGCAAATAGTTAAAACCAGATTGCTAGAAGAACCTAGTTCCTCAAAAAGCAATATATGCAAGAGAATCTAGTTGTGATAGGAGAGGTAGCAAGAAGATTCAAAGTCATCCTCTATACAGAGAATCCAAGGCCAGCCTGGGCTACATGAGGTGCTGTCTGAAGTTTTTAAAAAATTTAGAGAGATTGATTTGAAGTCTCAATTTTGTTCCACCCAACAACTCTCAAATCATATGGAAGCTACATATGTTCATTTTGATCTCTGATTTAANAAGAATCATTTTGGGCAGGGCAGTGGTAGCTCACACCTTTAATCCCAGTACTTGGAANGCAGAAGTAGGAAGATATCTGTGAGTTCAAGGCCAGCCTGGTTTACAGAGTGAGTTCCAGGGCAGTTAGGAGTGTTACACAAAGAAACCCTGTCTCAAAAAAAAAGATGGCTTAGCAGTTAAGAGTACTACTCTTCCAGAGGACTTGGGTTCAATTCCCAGCACCCACCTACCTAACACCCTCCTCTGCCATCTGTGGGTACTAGGCACACATGTGGTACACAGACATACATATAGGCAAGATACTCATACATATAAAATAAAAATATTTTTTTAAAAAAGAATCATNTTGTATTTTAAAACAAGATCTCCTTTTATTGCCTAGGTTGGCCTCCATCTTGTAGCAATCCTACCTCCATCTCCTGAGTCCTAGATTACCGGCATATGCAACCATGCCTGGCTTGGGAAGAAGTGTTTTGTTTTTGTTTTTGTTTTGAGACAGGGCTTGCTATACAGCCCTAGCATGCCTGGTATTTGCTATAGCACAGGCCAGCATTAAATTCATGGTAATCCTCCTGCCTTAGTCTCCCAANTACTAGGATTAAAAGCATGCATCATTACATTCGGCAAGAATCTTTAACAATAAAACATGACTAATACATTGCCATAAGACTCCTAGGCATATACCTAAACAATTGAGAGTATATCATGCACATGCATATTNACAGCAGCACTATTTACACAAAAATAAATAAAGGTAAAAAAGTTCAACTGTTCATAAAGGGTAAATGGATCAATCATGATACATATACAATGGAATATTATTACTCAGCCATTAAAAAGAATAAAGTACTGATATGGTACTCCTGTAGTTAAATAAGCCTCCAAAACATTAAGCTAAGTCAAAGAAGCCAAACATAAAGATTACATACCATTTATATGAAATATCCAGAAAAAGCCAGAATGCTACTATGATAGTGCACACCCATAACCTCAGCACTTGGGAGGTAGAGGCAAGAGAATCAGAAATTTCAAGTCATCCTCAGCAATGTATTGAGTTTGAAACCAGCCTAGGCTATATGAGACTATCTCAAAAACAATTAAAAGGAGGAGGAGGAGGAAGAGAAGAAGAGGACCAGTGGTGGTGCACAACTTTAATCCCAACAGTCAGGAGGCAGAGGCAGATGGATCTCTGTGAGTTCAAAGCCAGCCTGGTCTACAGAGCTAGTGCTAGGACAGCTAAGGCTACAAAGAGAAACTCTGTCTTGAAAACCTAAGAAAAGACAAAACAAAACAAAACAACCCTAATGGTATGTACTTAGTATACCCCTAATGTCAGAATTTAAAGGCTGAGCAGAAGAAGGATTAGAGCAAATTTGAGGGCAGCCTTGGCTACATACCAAGACCTTGTCTCAAAAAAAAATAAAAATAAAAAATAAGTAAAAAAGAATGTTAGGAGAACTAGAAGCCCGGCACACAATGGCAAAGCCTGTAGTCTTAGCACTCAGGAGCCAGGGCAATCTCAGGAGATACAGTGAAACTCTCAAAAGAGACAAAGACAGAGACAGAGAGTAAAGAGAAACAAAGAAGGGAAAGAAACAAAAGCAGTAAGGAAAAAAAATAAAGATAAAGAATGAACTTAAACATTCAAGACATTGGGTGGGAAGATGAAAAAAGAAANGTCAAAGATAGCAAAGGTTTAAAGTACACAGAACAGAAAAACCTTTATCCTCCAAGGCCAACGTTTAAAGATCACGAGAATCACTTCTCAAACCAGACTGAAGTTCCTCCTACCCTAGCCCCCTTTTCCTTTACAACCTCCTAGCAAGCTACCAAAGACAAAGAATAAACAAATGAAAGCAGCACTGGTTTTTGTGCAGAGACTGGCTACATTCAAAACGTGAAGGCCATCTCTCCACTTCTCCCCTCCCNATCCCTTTAACCCACTTCCATCTGGCTCCTGACCCTACAGTCCTCCTCCATTGTGCTTACTATAATCATCAATAAGCTGTGTTGCTAAACCCAACACAATCCAGCTGATTGTGTCTTTCTTGAAATAGGCTGTTCTCTGCTTCTACAATAACAGCCTCTTAGGTTTCCTTAGATTCCTTAGGACTCAGTCCTGAGCTCCCCTCATCCTACTCTATTCTTTTCTCTAGGTGAGCTCATCCATTTCCTAGGTTATAAATATCCTCTACATACCAATTCCATCCAGATTTACCTCCAGCACCACCTTCTGCGTCAGCCCGAAGACTGCTTACTCCATGTGTGCTTCACCAGCATCTCATGTTTGGTGTGACTAAAACAAAAGTCTTCATTCCACTCCTCAATTCATCAAAAACTGCTCTTCCTCCTGTTTCCATGTGAAAAGAGGCACCTTCATCTACCCAGATGCTCACAGTAGAAACCTGGGCTCATACTTGACACCTCTCTCCTCCCACACATCCAGTCCATCATTAGGTCTTGTTTGTCCTGATTTTAAAATATATACTGAATCTGTCTATTTACTGCCTACAGCCTAATCTAAACTATCATTAGCTTTTGCCTGGGCTACTAAATTGCTTCTCAACTATGCTTCCCACATTTCTTTCTTTCCAAACCACTCCTCACATGGAAGCCAGCACAATGTTTTAAAAGCATATATTAGGTCATGACATTCATTCAAAAGCAGGTCATGGTAGTGTATACTTGTGGTCTGAAGCCAAAGCCAAAAACCCACTTGAAAGAGTCTAGGAGTTTGGGCAAGCCTAGACAACATGCTGCAAGACCCCACGTTAAAAAACAAAAACAAACAAACAAACAAAAAAACAACTAATCTGGGCCTAGTGATACATACCTTTTGTCCCAGCACTCAGGAGGCAGAAGCAGGCCTGGTCTACATAGTGAGTTCCAGGACAGCCAGGGCTACACAGAAAGACCCTGTCTTGGGGAGATGGGGGAAGTGGGGAGAAGAATCCTATAACCTAGAGGGGCAAGAGCAGGAAACGATGGTACGAAGCTGCTCAAATCCTCAATACTAACTAGCTGGATACCTAGAGGAAACTGCTTCATGTCTCTGTGCCACCAACTGCCACACCTGTAAAATGGTGAGAATAAGAATGCCTACAGCTTGCCTCTAATCCCAGCACTCAGGANGCCGAGGCAGGAGGATCATAANACCAGCCTAGGCTGCATAGCATGACCATACTCAAACAAAAATAGAGTATCTACATCATAAAATATAATGCAAAAGAATGAATCAATGACACAGAACCTTTCTTGTGCCATTGGGCAGTGTTCAATATATACTAGCTCTAAGACCAACATTTATTATATGAACTCAAGTCTGAAAAGGAATTACAATCAAGAAATAATTCTAGGAGTGGGGGATGTAGCTTAGTGGTAGAATATTTGTCTAACATGTGCAAGGCCCTGGGTTCAATCCCCAGTAATAGGGGGAGTGGAGTTCTAAAAAGAGTATTTCATACCTAAGAAACAAGGAAACAAACAAAAACCACAGTTTATTAATCCAGTATTATGGTATCCTCACCACTTACACAGGTGGACATTCAATATGTTTACCAAGTCAATTAAAATACACTATATCAAACCATTAGTTTTTTTTTTAATGACAAAATGGGATTATTAAACAGACTTAAGAAAACATAAAGCTAAAACTGACTGAAATAACCAACAATTTATAATAGCATAAAGGGATAAAAGTAAAAGGAAACTAACTCTATTAATAGGATTCTTAGTCCTTATCATTATGTAACAAATATATTCATTATTCCAGTTTATCTGAGTTGGTTTGGTAGCTCTGATTCTCCCCTAATATTTTTCATTCATTTAATCACCTTCTTCTAAATTCTNCAGCTTGAATTAGTTCAAATGGCAAAATTCAGATGCTTACTTAGATGTTTTCTACTTGTTTTACAAAGGAATGTTTTATTTCTAAAATAGCCCTGGCCTGTTTTGCTACAATGTCTCACAAAAATTTGTCATCTCTCTTATATTTGGAACTCTGTTTCTAATACTGTTGCTTTCTAGACTCCCCTCACCTAGTAAAGACTCATCCTTNGGTTAATTGAAGGGTACTGGGGGAAAGAAGCAGCAGATCCGAAGTTGTACCTCCCTGTTCCCTGTTAAAATTTTCTCCAAAGCTCCAATACTTTAAACTAAGCATCACTATTATTTCCTCCTCCTGTTCTTTTTCTTCTTCTTCTTCTTCTTCTTCTTCTTCTTCTTCTTACAAGGGTCTCACTATGTAGCCCTGGCTGGCAGGAAAGTCAATATGTAGACCACACTGGCCTGGAACTCACAGAGATNTGCCTGCCTCTGCCTTCCAAGTGCTGGGATTAAATGCATGTGCCATCATGTCTGGCCTATTTATTCTTCTTTTGAAGAACACATATAATCTCCAATTGATTGTACTAATGATGATGATAACCACTGGCACAAAACAAGCTATTTGAAGTACTCTACACAATAATTTAATTTTTACAACTGTATATTTTAACAGAGGAAAGAAACTAGGAGGTTAAGTAACTTGCCTTAAGAGCTAGTAAGTAAGGATTCTGTGATTTATAACCAAACTACCTAGTTACAGAAGCAGTAACAGTATGATACTAAGAGTTTGGGCTAGATATGGTGGTACAAGCCAACACTTGGGAGGCTGAGGCTAGAGGATCACAAGTTCAAGGTTTTTCTGGGCTATACAAGAGACCATGACTTAGAGAAGGAGGGAAAAAGAAAAAGGTTTAGAAAAGATATTTGTGTTCTTTTGTTAGAACAGAATCTCATGTAGCCTAAGCTGGCCTGGAACTTGCTTATGTAGCTAAGAATGACCTTCAGTTCCTGATCCTCTTTTCTCCACCATCTAAGTGCTGGTCTCATAGTCATGTACCTGGTACTGGCAAGAGATTTTCGCAGGGCAGACAGACCGAAATTCTCCAGTTTGCTTCTCAAATCAAACATGCATGTGCCCCACAGCCAGGGAGAACACACACTTCATCCAGCAGAGGAGAATAAACAAAAATCACAAAAAGTAAAATTTCCTCAGTGAATTTTAAAAAGAGAAACACAACTTCAATAAGCAACAGTAAATAAAATAATCTTCGCAAAATGTTTCTAATTTTTCGGCAGAAAGAACCCAAACAAGATAGTGGGCATTATTTTATATAGATTCACCAAGGGCTTAAATTCTCCTCTCAAAGTCAGAAGTCTACTACCTAAGGCTACATGCTTCAACTTATTCTCCAGTACAAATGCACCTAAAAGCAAATATTCTGCACTTAATCACCAAATTCAACCTCTAAAGAATATGTAATTGGAAAAAACTAATAAATGAGAATTAAATTCAAGTTATATTACAAGTAAAAAAGTTAAAGCCATAATCAAGAATGGCAATGTCAAAACTAATGTCACCATACAGAATCAGACAAATAATACATGCACCAATCTTAAGTGAAAATTTCTAGAGTAGCCAGGCATAGGCTTGTAATCCTAACACTTGGGAGGCTGAGGAAGGAGACTCCTGAGCTGGAATTCAACTTGGACAACAACACAGTAAAACCTATCTCAGAAAAAAAAAAGATTTTCATTGTGATGGCAGAAAAAGAACTTATGGAAGGAATTATGTCATGGTTGCAGCTTTTCAGGGAGATTATGGATGCCATGAAAGGAACACCATTGCCTACTTCACTCCATCTCTTTATCAGTCTGTTTTCCTCAGCACTGTTTCAGCCTAAATCCCAACCCTTACCAGATTNCTAGCCAACTATACTCTGCACTGGAATAAACATATCGCTNATCTAATGTATCTTATGAGCTTTCAAAAAATAGTTCTGGAAAATAGGCAAGTCTGAAAGGTAAGTGTTGAAACATAGTCACAACCAAAAAATAGCCTGATGGAGCTCAGCTGGCAGTTCTTGCCTAGCAAGCACAAAGCCTTNATTTGATCTACACAGCACTACACAGACCAGGAGTGTTAGCTCAGGCTCATAATCCCAGTACTCGGAAGGTAGAAATAATAGAATCAGGAATTCAAGGACATTGTGGACTACATAATATCTGTCTCAAAATGCAAAAACAAAACAAGTTTATCTAGAGAAGTATCTTATCAATTCTAAGAGCAGAAGAGACAGAACAAGTCAGAAAGTAGTTAACATTTACCTATAAACACAAAAACCAAGACTCACTGATAGGAAGGGGAGGTCTGCACCATCCAAACCATTCACTAGCAGTTCCAAACACATATGCTTGCCTACATGCACACTGCTTGGAAGGCAAGAATTCCAGNACTGAACCACCAATGCTCTACATGCACAGTGGAAAGTTCATCCTGGGCTGGCCTGTGTTCACTCACCTCTATCCTCCATGACTGCCACAAGGCTGCCTTGAAAGTGGAAAGACTACTAACCTAAATGGCATCTAAGATTGCTGCTCCAAGATAGCACACAAGTGACACATGAACAACTTTTTTCATTATTTTTATTTTTTTAATGAAAGACAAGTTCATGACTACAGGGTTTATTATTATTACTATTATTATTATTATCATCATATTTATTTATTGGCAGAAGGGGAAAGGAACAACAAATGACACATGACACATGCATGCAACAGCATACACGTGACAAAAGACAACTTGGAAAAGCANGTTCTCCCCTTCTACCCTGGGGGTCCTGGAATGGAACTCAGGTCATCAGGTTTGGTGGAAAGGACCTTTACCTTTACTATCTTATCAGGCCTTTTTATTATTATTAATTTTGTCTGTTTGTTTGTTTTTCAAGACAGGGTTTCTCTGTGTAGCTCTGACTGTCCTGAAACTCACTCTGTAGACCAGGCTGGCCAGACTCAGAGATCTGCCTGCCTCTGCCTCCCGTGTGCTGGGATTAAAAGTGTGTGCCACCATAACTGGATATCAACATGTAGAAGATTGCAAATAGATCCATATTTGTCACCATGCACAAAACTCAAATCCAAGTGGATCAAAGACCTCAACATAAATCCAGTAACACTGAACTTAATAGAAGAAAAAGTAGGAAGGACTCTTGAATGCATCGGCATAGGAGACCACTTCCTAAATATAATACCAGTAGCACAGACACTGAGAACAACAATTAATAAATGGGACCTCCTGAAACTGAGAAGCTTTTGTAAGGCAAAGGACAAGGTCAGTAAGACAAAACGTCAGCCTACAGAATGGGAAAAGATCTTCACTAACCCCACATCTGACAAAGGGCTGATCTCCAAAATATATAAAGAACTCAAGAAACTAGACATCAAAATATTGAACAATCCAATTAAAAAATGGGCTACAGAGCTAAACAGAGAATTCTCAAAAAAAAAGAATCTCAAATGGCTGAAAGACATTTAAGGAAATGCTCAACATCCTTAGTCANCAGAGAAATGCAAATCAAAACGACTCTGAGATACCATCTTACACCTGTTAGAATGGCTATGATCAAAAACACTGATGACAGTCTATGCTGGAGAGGATGTGGAGCAAGGGGAACACTCCTCCACTGTTGGTGGGAGTGCAAACTTGTACAAACTGTGGAAATCAGTATGGCGGTTTCTCAGAAAATTGGGAATGAATCTTCCTCAAGACCCAGTGATACCACTCTTGGGTATATACCCAAGGAACGNTCATTCATACCACAAAGATACATGCTCAACTATGTTCATAGCAGCATTATTTGTAATAGCCAGAACCTGGAAACAACCTAGATCCCCGTCAACTGAAGAATGGATTAAGAAAATGTGGTACATATACACAATGGAGTACTACCTAGCAGAGAAAAACAATGACCATATAATACTTGCAGGCAAATGGATGGAACTAGAAAATATCATCCTGAGTGAGGTAACCCAGACTCAGAAGGACAAACATGGTATGTACTCACTAATAGGTGGATACTAGATATAAACCAAAGGACAATCACTCTGCAACCCACAGATCCAGGAAGGCTACCTAGCAGGAAGGACCCTAGGATGACTGTAGCATAAAATGTTTTGGTTTTGCCCAATCACTGGGNATGCTTTAGTGAAACATTTCACTATTAGGATAAGAATTTGTACCTCTATTTATGTTCAAGCTATCTGTATATTATCTCTCCTGCAGTTGTACATCGAATGTTTTAATAATAAAAAAAAAGTGTGTGCCACCACCACTCGGCTTATTATATTTTTTTCAAAGCAATTTCACACACATACACTTTTACTAAACAGAAATATTACAATACAGTCAACTATTGCACTCTGATATAGCCTGAAGCCTTGGTCCTGCCAAAGTGTTTCAAAGCTTTACTAAAAGTGTCTGGGTCCAGTGCTGGAGATGGCTCAGCAGTTAAGATCACTTGTTGCTCTTGTAAAGGATCCAAGTCTAGTTCCCAGCATACACAAGGTAACTCACATCCATCCTTAACTCTAGTTTCAGAGGATCTCAACAGGCTTTTCTGAACTCCCATTGTACCAAGCACTGACATGGTGCACATACATACAGACAGGCAAAACACTCATACACACAAAATAAATAAATTGTGTTTAAAAAAAAAAAAAAGTTAAGACTGAGTCCCATTAAACCCTACTATAACCAGATCTACCAAAATATTTGGGTAGGAATGGGGTTACCAGCATACATGACCATGTCTTTCTTTTTGTTTGTTTTGTTTTTTTGAGACAGGGTTTCTCTGTGTAGCCCTGGCTGTCCTAGAACTCACTCTGTAGACCAGGCTGGCCTCGAACTCAGAGGTCCACCTGCCTCTGCCTCTCCAGTGCTGGAATAAAAGGTATGTGATCGCCTCTGCCACCACCTGGCTCTGTCTGGCTTTTTACAGAAGAATGCTAAGGAAAGCCTGTTGACGGTGGCAAACAACTATAATCCCAGTACTCTGGGAGGCAGAGGCAGGCCTGGTCTACAAAGTGAATTCCAGGACAGCCAGAGCTGTTACACAGAGAAACCCTGTCTCAAAAAAAAAGAAAAAAACAAAAAGGAAGAAAAGAATGCTAAGGATTCAAACTCTCAGGTCCTTGCTTACCCACTGAACCATCTCCCAGCCACTAATCTTAACTTCTCAAAAGAAAAAAAGATAGTTCTGGTCTGTGTTCACTAGTTTTCTGTGAAGCTGACACAAGCTCCAGGAAAGAGGAACTTTGAGAAGATGCCTCCATCAGACTGGTCTGTAGACAAGCCTGTGGGGCATTTTCCTTACTAATGACTGAAGTGAGAGGGCTCAGCCCACTGTGGGCAGAATCATCTTGGGATGTGTAAGAAAGCAAACTGGGCAAGCCATGAGAAGCCAGTAAGGAGCATTCCTTCAAGGCCTCAGCTTCAGTGTCTGCCTCCAGGTTCCTGCCTTGAATTCCTGCCCTGATTTACTTCAATGATGGAGTATGATGAGGAAGTATAAGCTGAAATAAACCCTTTCCTCCCCAAATAGCTTTTGGTCATAGTGTTTTATCACAGCAAAAGAAACCCTAACTAAGACATGATCTCTCTGGTCTCATTAGCAGAAGGAAGATGACAAAGGGAACATCACTGGATGTCATCATAAAAAGACACACATTGCGCCACTGTGGCTTTAAGGCCTTCAGCCTTCAGAAGTCAACCTGTTGTAGCTACCTTGCCAGGCACAAGCGTGACTGGAATGCCAACCAAGGNTAAGGGATGAAACACTCTCAGGACTAGGTGAATGAGGAACCTAAAACTTGTCTACTTCAGATTCAGACAAGGACTCCATNAAGGAATAATATCTAAACCCAAGAGGGAGGCAGCATCCAATTCCAAACATGTGTGCCTTTCTACATGCACAATGGAAAGCAAGAATTCCTCCACTCATCCTAAACTAGCTCAATCACAAAGAAAAGGAAAAAATTTCAAAAGCTCTAATTAACCTGTGAGTGAGAGGTTAAAAAAAACATAAATTACAATCCCAAAAATAAACAAAACAACAACAAAATAAAACTGTAAGTTACCCAAAGCTAGGGCACATTTCTGGACAAGCAGAGATCATGACAAGAAACTGAAAGCAGTGAGCTTATGAGGAACTGGAGAAAGAAATNAGGAGGATTACGACTAAAGGAACTTCAGTTTGTTATAATTTTGTTGGTTTTGTTTTGTTTTTGGTATGCTAAACCACAGGACAAAAAAATATCTTATTCCAAAATAACTCTATCAAGGCTGAGACCTATCTTCAAAAAAAAAAAACTTGATATGTTAACACTTTTTTTCTAATTTCTTTAAAAGTGATTAAAAGATGAGGAGCTAAATTATTGAGTTAAACTGTCCCATTCATGATGATACTGAATGAAGTCCATAAAAGTTTAGGTTCAGCATTAATAAAGCAGGATAAATAACTTCACCAAAAGAATGAAAGTCTTACTTCCCTCACATATACTGAAAATACATTACAAACTACACAGTATAAAAACATAAGCTTTTGCTCTTTCAGTAAAAAATAAGCAGTTTATTTCAGTAACTGTAGTCCAGGCCACAGTCCAGAAAANATTCAAGGGCTTTCATTTTTTTTNCTTGTGTTTTTTTGTTTTGTGTTTTTGTTGTTGTTATTTTTGTTCGTTTGTTTCTTGAGACAACCACAGGATGTAACTCAGGCTGACCTAGAACTCAGTATGTAGACCAGACCACACTAGAACTCACAATCCTCATGCCTCAGTCTCTGGACTTGGAATTTACAATATGTACAGCCACACCTGCTCAAAGCCTATATCTCTTAATTATCCCCAAGAACCATGTTACCAAAATATAGAATAATTCAGTCATAATGTGAACATTTCTGAAATGTCAGGAGACAGCCCAATTTGACTTTGGTCGATCCCAAGATTTACCTTCAAGTAGTGATTTACACTGGTAATCTCAGTACTTGAGAGGAGNAAGGAGCTCAGCTACACAGTAAATTTGAGGCTAGCCTGGGACACAAGAGACCTTGCCTCAAAAGAAACAAAACAGCAATAAACAAAGAAAGCACACAAAAATTAATCAAGTCAAACTTGTAGAAAAAAGCAAAGAAGCTTAGGAGTCTCAATCCCTGTGACCTCACCCACCACCACATTCTTTATCTGCTTCAGTTCAGTGTAACCCTCTGCCAATTATTTCTTAGAGAAACATTAGAAATGTCTCCAGCCTTTTTCTTCATGACATACATAGCAATCTCCATTTCTTATCTGGAATTCACTAGGAGTCACTAAGACCCCACTTACAACTATAAATTCCATGCAGGACCTATCAAGTCCAGTGGACAATGTTACTTCTGCCTCTACATTCCCTGCTTTGGTATGCATTTTTCCATCACAGAAGTGTGTCTCAAAGAATATCTAATCTTAGCCTAATTACCCAATCTAGAATCTAGACACAAGACAGCCTAGTGGTTCTTCACTAATCCCTTATAAAAAGTATCAAGATCCTGGTAACTAAGAAGTTGTTCATGATCAAAGGATTTGATTTTCAGGGACCATCGAAATGGCTCAGAAGATAAAGGGGGATTGCTGTCAAGCCAGACAATCTGAATCCACTTGGGAATCATGTGGTAGAAGAACAGAACTGACTCCTGAAAACTGTCCTCTGACATCTACATGCACGGCATGGCATGCCCATGTGCAGACTGACAGACAGACACACAATAAAAACAAATAAATAAGTAACCTTCATTTAAATCTTGCTGATCTCAGGGCAAGGGGTGTAGCTCCAGGGCAGAGCACATGCATGAGGCCTTGGGTTCAAATTCCCAGCACTACAAAAGAAGGAAAAGAATAATAAATCTCACTGACCTTACACACACATTTAAAAAAAATTAGAGAAACAATAAAATTCTATTATCATCCCTCTAAAATGTATAAAAAAGCATCCTAAAATTGTGTAGAAACAGGCTTTCACAGTCTGCACTCCCACAAAGTCATTCTCCTTTGAATTCTACACAGTGTGGAAACTTATCCAACCTAGAATGACCTCCAAGCCTTTCTTTTTTTTTAACAAAGAATGACAGATTAGGATCATGACATTTGATCCAATGAAAATGAAATTAACAAACACTTAGACCTTAATGTTTCCAAGGTGAGAAAGAAAAGAGAAACATAATGAAATTCACAAAAGTTTCATCTTCAACTTATCTGTTTAAATAATTTCTACACAGAGACTTGAACTCTTGAATATGAAGTGACTAAACCAATAACCAAATATGAAAAGCAAAAACAAGAACTGTTTCAAAAAGAGACTCCTNAGCTTCCCTTTGGATACCTCCTAGAAAAGACCTTGACAAGACAGGAACCTGCATTCAAAGTCTTAACCATCTTCCATCAGGCACTAAGACTTAACACCGTAGCAGAAAGAGTTCCAAAGAGGGCTGAAGAGTGGATCAGTATCAATCAGAAGGAAAGTGGAAGCGAACGAAATGATCCTTGCTACTTTTGCTAAAATGATACAAACTTTGAAAAAATAAATCCAGAAAAAAAAAATAACTTGTTTCCTTAACTTCTGAAGCCTCCAGTGACACAATATGTTTCTAAGAAAGAGGAGTTCCAAGCGATCAAATGAGAAATCACTGTATGTAAAAAGTGACTAGTTAAAATGNGAGAAAGAGAAGAAAAGCAAACCGTTAAAGACAAAAATGATCTGTCGGGATCATAAGGAAAAGTCACGTCCCACACCTCAGCCTCAGTTTCCCTATCCCAAAAAGGCTAGAACGTGACATTTCATTCCAACGGAGGGCCTTGTTTCACAAGCCTCCAGCGACTCCAAAGGGCCCTCGGAGGCTGGACTCAGTGGGGGTCCCCAGAGCAACTGAGGCATGACATCCGGAGCCCCGAGTTAGGGAAAAGGAGAGAAGGAGTAGGGCCCAAGGGAGCCAAGCTCCCACAGTCTAGGGGTGACGACACCCGTCCAGCACCCAAACAAGCCTTCTCTCTACAGAACCCGGCCGGCAGCCTCAGCATCTCTCCCTCCTTCCGGCTTCTTGCTGAGTTCCGGGCGGCCCTCCGGCCGCGCCCCCGGGCGCAACCCCCTTCACGCTGAGCGGCCCGGCGGCCCGCGCGCTCGCCCACCGGCCGGCGCCAAGGTCTCCTCCTGCCCGCAGCGGAAGGATGCCGGGCCGGGCCTCCCAGGCTCCTCCCGGGCCTACCTGCGAGACGGGTGAGGGCTCGGCCCGAAGGCCAGCGGGCGCAACGAGCCACGGACGGGAGACGGGAAGAGGCCGAAGGAAGCGAGCGATGCGCTCGACCGACCGGCGGGAGAAAGCGGCCAGAGCCCGGGGCCTCCGGAATAACTCAGTTCAGGACCTGGCACCGCCGCCGCCGCTCTGGAGACATCAACCAAGAAGACGCCGCAAAAGATCACAGAACACACGAACGCCCAGACATCAAAGGAAGAGCNCCCAGCAATCGTTCAAGGAACTACAGCCGAGTGCCGAAACATTGCTCAGCCTTAGCTGCAGGTCCGGCTGCCCTCCTAGACATAAATAAACAAATCCAGATCATAAACTCTCGCGTAGAGTCAGCTATGTTTCTGCCATTTTCTGTTGGTGGCCGANTGTTTAAGTAATGTAGAGAACCTAAAGTTTTGAGACGGGTGCACGCCTGTAATCACAGCATTTTGGGAAGAGGAGGCATGAGAATTCGGAGTTCAAAGTCATCCTCAGAGTTAGCGCGAAGCCAACCTCGGCTATACAAGAAAGAAGAATTAGTCTTTTGTGAGCTTATTGATTGAAGATCAAATCATAGCAGAATAAAACTCGTCTTAATAGTTAAACGACTGCCTTACAATTACAGACTTCTCACACTCGTTATCCCAGTTGAACAAATGTCTTCGCCTCTTTTGACTCTTGGTTTCCTCTCAGAGCTGTAAGGTGCATGAAATAAGAGAGAGGCGAAATGAAGAAAACAGTGAACAATCTCTATGAATGCTCCAGTGTTACAAGCAAATCCAAGAAAAGATGGGAAACCTTAGGGTGGGAGGGAAAAGTTACCGTATTGTTTTTAAATTCATTCTGTCTCTGCCTCTGTCTCTCTCTCTCTCTCTTCCTTCTTCCCTCTTCCTCCTCTCTCTCCTCTNTGTGTGCATGTTAGAGGAGAGGAATTCCCCTCCCCCTTTTTGGTTTTTTGGGACAGGGTTTCTCTATGTAACCTTGGCTGTCCTAGAACTAGCTCTGCAGACCAGGCTGGCCTCGAACTCTCAGAGATCTGCCTGCCTCTGCCCCCCAACCAAGTGCTGGGATTAAAGGCATGTGCCACCACCACCCAGCTTATTCTATTCTTTCTTAAAGTACACATACTTCTCCTTTATTTTCTTTTT
>LZPO01096786.1:527734-538571 GCA_001675575.1 Neotoma lepida
TGCGCCACCACCGCCCGGCCCCATTTCATGTCTTGATCTTATAGTTTAACTCCACCACTCAAAATGTGAAGTTGGCATAGCTGCATTAGAAAATAATTTTGTAGTCCCATAAAAAGTTAAATGTTGAATTACTGTCTGATCCTAGAGTTTTACTTCTAGGCATAGACCTAAGAGAAATGAAAATACTAACATAAAAACTTGTACATATTTTTTAGCAATATTATGCCATGGAAGCCAGAGGCCAACATCTGGTGTCTTCCTCTCACTCTCCACTCTGAACCCGGAGTTTGCAGGTTGGCTAGGCTGTCTGTGATCTCTCAGCTTTCTCCCGCCTTTGCCTCCAGCACTGGTATCATAAGGTTCTCTTGCTTGTATGACAGGCACTCTATTGACTGAGCCACATCCTCAGAACCCTCTCTTCCTTATTATTTATCTATTTATCTACTTATTTACGAGGCAGGATCTTCCCGTGTAGCCCAGACTAACATTAATCTAGATATCCTCCTGCCTCTACTTCCTGAGTCCTGGGAGTACTGTTGTGTTTTCCAGTGCCGCCTCTGTCATTTTAAGGGTGTTTCAGGGAGGAAGAGAAATAAACATTGAAAACTTTACTCTTAGCCAAGTTGTTCGTGGTATTTTGTTGATAATTTAATATTTACATATTGATGGCTGGTAATAGAGTTCAGAGATAGGCCCTGGGTTCAGTGTTCAGTACTAAAACAAACCAGAGAAACAAAACAAAACAACAAAATACAAACAAACCGAATACTAAAGCCCCCAAACAAAACTTATCAGTAATTTCTGGAATTTCTGTTCTACTTTTATTTCTAGATGAATTCAAGGCCTCATGCTTGATAGACAAGCACTCTACCAACTGAGCTGTATCCCCAGCTGGGCTTTCTGATTTTTTTGAGACAGGTCTGGATTTGTAACTCAGTCTGGCTTTGAATGCACAAGCCTCTGGCATTGGCCTTCTTAGTGCTGGGATTACAGGTATCTACTATCATACCCAGTTTAGATTTTTTTTTTTAATTTATCTGCCTATTCAAGTAAAATTCTTCTAATTTCTTTTTTTCAGTTAAATTAACATTTCAAAGGGCTGGGGGGAGCTCAGTGGTAGAATGCTTGCCTGGTCTGCACAAGGTCCTGCTTTTGATCCATAGCACTGAACCAATAAAAAGAAATTTTAGTACTAAGGTAAGTAAAAGAACCTGCCTGTCTTTCCAGTCATATGGCCTTTCTCTTTAGTTTATTATTGCCATGTGCACTTAAATCCTGTTCTAGAATCTTCTGGCTAGNACTTAGATCTTGCTACTTCTGTATAACCATTATTACAATGGTAGAATTAAGTTTTAAATATTTGTTTTAAAGTGTTTAGTATGCTACAAGTCTGTGTGTGTCCTCTATACTTTGGACATCTGAAAATGTTACTTGCCGTGAATTTCTATTAGTGAAAAGGTGAGAAGAATGTTGCAAAATTGAAATTTTCTACTTAACAGCTAGTACATTGTTTTTTATTACTTGTTATTTGTCTAAGTATCAAAGAAAGGTCTTAATTAAATGAGAGTACTTCTCAGAAAAAAGTTCCAAGTAGCAGGTCACAGGGAAAGGCTGAGGCATGTTCAGTGATAGTGTACTTGCCTAGCAAGATGGCAGAGATGGGCGCCTCACTGGCAATTGCACCCTCAAGTAGCTTTGTTCTCTTATACATGTTTTTGTTGTTCTCTGGTTTTTCCAGGCAAGGTTTCTCTGCGTAGCCTTGGCTGACCTGGAACTCTTTAAACCAGGCGGCCTGGAAATCAGAGATTTGCCTGCCTCTGTCTCCTGAGTGCTGGGATTAAAGGTGTGTGCTGCCATGCCTGTTATGATTCAGATATATCACATAGTTATATTTTACCTAATTAAATCATTTTAGAAACAGTGACACTGGATAAATTTAATCAAGTATGTGTGCATAAGAACCACAGACATTTTTGTGAATATCTGAAATTATGCATAATAATGGGTTATGTTCTTAGGGCAAAAAATTACACAAAGGTGGAAATAGTTCAGATAAACTCACATGTTCTGTAAGCATATTACCAAGAAAGGGTCAAAACTTGAGAAGTAGTTGCAGAAGTTTCAGCACAAGTGAGAGGCGAGAATGCTTTGGGATCAGATGGCCTTGATTTAAGCCAAGTAGTAACCCAAAACCTGTGGCTTTGGCCTAGTTCTCCTACAACAATTATATTGTCTTAAAATTCATCTCACAGGGACTCTTCATCTTTAATGTAGGCAGTCATTTTGGAAATTAAAATGTATTGGTCATGGTGGATTTAAAACATGGGCGATAGGACTGGAAAGATAGCTCAGCAGTTAAGACCATCAACTGCTTTTCCAAAGGACCCAGGCTCTTCTATTTCTAGCACCCATATTGTAGTTCACAACCAACTATAACTCCAGGTCCAGGGTATCTGATGCCCTCTTCTGATTTCTGAGGGCCCTGCACACATGTAGTATCCAGATACACATGGAGGCAAAACACATGTATAAAAATAAAATAATTAAACTTTTCTTTTTTTTTTGGATTTTCAAGACAGGGTTTCTCTGTGTAGCTTTGGAG
This sequence comes from Neotoma lepida, assembly GCA_001675575.1. Lineage (NCBI taxonomy): Eukaryota > Metazoa > Chordata > Mammalia > Rodentia > Cricetidae > Neotoma > Neotoma lepida. The sequence continues at coordinate 530,337 of LZPO01096786.1, forward strand.
CCTGTCTTTGAACTTGCTTTGTAGACTGGGCTGGCCTCGAACTCACAGAGATCCGCCTGCCTCTGCCTCCCAAGTGCGTGCGACACCAACGTCTGGCTTAAAAAATTTAAAACACGGCAGTAACTGGTCTTCATAGTCTAAAGAAATGAAAGTTCAAACTGTACATTGTAAGGAAGAAAACTCTGGACTGGTGCCTGTTTTTGTTGTTGTAGTGGCTTACTTGTTTTGAGCCCAGGCTGTCCTGGAATCCAAGATCCTCCTGCCTCAGCTTTCCAGTGCTATGATTAGATTTTTCGTAGCAGAAGTCCAACCCATTTTCCTCTCTGGTTAGTATTTCCAGAATTAAATGTCAAAGACCAATGTTCAAGGGAAGGGGATTGGAGTCAGGGTCCGTTAGGGTTGTGTAGCTGTAGACTAGGGAAGTAACAGGTGTTGGTAGGAAGGAATCAGATTTAGTCAAGGACAATAATTTTGAAAAGATNGTAGGGCTATTTCTCAGAGCTCCATCTTAGGGGACTCAGAGTTGCAAAGATCCTGCATAGAGGGGTTGGAGAGGAGCAAAGCCAGGGAAGCTACACATAGCCAGGATGGCAAAGTCCCTGCTTAATAAGGAGCCTTGCCTATCAAAAGAAGGGTCCCTGCTATAGGAAAGAGTATGAGACATTTATAATGGGGTGATTGTAATTAACTGTCTGTTACTGATTTAGTTTCCCAAAGTGCCCTCATTTTAGAAAAGGCAACATATTCATTACTTGCACTTCTGTTTGCTTAGCTGTCTTGTTTCTCAGCAATTTGGAATTGTTATGGTAACTGTTCCTTATAACTGATACTGTCCTCAAAACCTTGACTGAACTAATAGAACTAGTTTCCTAGCGTGTGTGTCTCATTCTGGACTTGACACAGGATCACTCCTTGCCGGTTTCAGTGACTAAGCTCTGCCTTGAAGGTGCCAGTAAGACCCATTACCTTTTCAGAATCACCCCACCCNTTTTCTCTGCTGACATTGAATGGGGATAACTGAAAGTCACTCTGAAGAGTTCGTCAAAACTTCTGTAAACAGTCTGATGACAATGCTTTACTATAATCACAGGCTAAGCATGCAGAAGGCAAAGTAACCAAGTGATTTTCTTCTAGACCAGACGTACTGGCTGCATTACTGTGGTAGCTGAGAAAAAGAAGCCCAGCAGTAGAGTCTCCACAGCAGCATTTCATGAGTGCATGGTAGGAAAGGGCAGGAAAACAAGTGCAGTTGTGGGTCTCTTATTTGTCTTTATTCTGTGTGTGTGAGTGTGTGTGTGTGTGACTGGCCCACGTGGGAAGATCAGTAGACAACCTTGTGTGTCAGTCTTCAACTTCCACCTTGTTTGAGACGGGTCTCTTGTTCGATGCTGCATTCTTGAGGCTGGTTAGACCTTTGATTTCCTGGGATTCTCCTGTCCCTGCCTCTGTTTTCCTGTAGGAGCACTGGGATTACATATAGACACTACCACCTCCAGATTTACAAGACTTCTTGGAATTTGAACTCAAGTCCTCACACTTGCCCTCTCAGCCCCATTGGTTTCCTTTTAATATTCATACAAAGTTTCCCTTTTTATTATTAGGGTACTCAAAAGAGCAAAACAAAGAGTAAAGCTACTATCTGTTTATTTTGCAAAGGCAAATTGAGTGTAAGGGAGCAGCAGAAACTGCTGCCCTAGAGATAGCTTTCTCCCTGTGGGGGATCAGCACCTTTTGGGCCTCAATAATTGTAGCTACCCATTCTTTCAGTGCTGCCAGTTGTGCAGAAAGTTTAAAAACCCATAATGTATATACTGGTAGTTCTTGTGGCAAGAACATAACAACTCTCTCCCTGAGTGTAAAGAATAAGGGCAGTGTAATCCTGCAGCGCATTTTTATCTCCATTTCTGTATTGCTTCAGAACCTTGGGGTGGTGACCCCTGTTAAAGGACAACATTGCAGTTGTTTACAGTTCCAGATTGGTTTTATTTTAGATCCTACAATTGGACAGCTAGGAAATAAATGTTCTGATGAGCTGAGCAAAAGAGTGTTTATAGACAGAAAAGGGCTCAAGAAAGCAGACACACACACACAAAAAAGATTGGTGGCTTCATTCCAAGCCCCGTGTTTTTGAAGTCATACCCAGAAATATCATTGCCCAGACCAATGTCATGGAGTTCTTCTGTCTGTTTCTTCTAGGACTTTCATAGTTTTGGGTCTTAAATATTAAGTCTCTAGCCCATTTTAAATTGATTTTTTTTTAATATAGTGAGACATAAGCCTCTGGTTTAATTCTATATACGAACATCCGGTTATCCCAACACTGTTCATTGAAGAGACTGTCTTCCTTTTCTGAACTTTTTGCACCTTTTTCAAAATCATTTGACAGAAAATATGTGGGTATATTTCTGAGCTTTTTCTTCTGTCTCTTTGGTCTGTGTCTATATTTATACCANTACCCTGCTGTTTGGTCACTCTTTCTTTGTAGATTTTGAAGTCAGGTGGTGTGATAATCTCTGTTTTTATTCTTTTTGTTCAAGATTGCTGTGGCTCTTTGGGGAGTTTTTCTGATTCTATACACATTTTAGGGTTTTTCTTTCTATTTCTGTGATGAATGTCATTGGTATTTTGATAGGAATTGGGCTGACCTTGTAGATCGGTTTGAGTAAGACATTTTTAGGATTATTAATTCTACTCCATGAACACGAGATACCTGTTTACTTATGTCTTCAATAACATTTTTGATTGTTTTATGGTTTTCAGTGCTGAAATCTTTCACTACTTTGATTAAATTAATTCATAGTCGTTTTGTAGCTGTATATGAGGGATGTTTTCTTACTTTTCCTATTTACATAGTTTGTTGGTTTTGTATTTTGATTTATCATCCTGAAATTTTACTGGATTAAATTTTTAAGTCTAATGGTTTCTTTGTTAAGAGTCTTTAGTGCAGTGGTTCTCAACCTTCCTGATGCTGCAGCCCTTTAATTCATAACTGTAATTTTGCTACTGTCATGAATTGTAATTTAAATATCTAAGATGCAGATACCTGATATGTAACCCCTGTGAAAGGGTCGTTCAACCTCCAAAGGGATCCCAACCCACAGGTTGAAGACCACTGCTTTGGGGTATTTATTGTTCTTTGTTTTGTTTTGTTTTGTTTTTTGTTTGTTTTTGAGATGGGGTCTCTCTACATAGCCTTGTCCTAGAATTCCCTATGAACTCTGAGGTTCTCCTGCCTCTGTCTTCAGAGCGCTGGAATTAAAGGTATGTGCCACCATGCCCGGCTGTTTTTTGTTGTTGTTTTAACTTGTAAACTTGTTCTCTGCAAACAAGAATGGTTTCACTTCTTCGGTTTTGTGTTTTTGTTGTTTGGTGATAGGAATGAAATCTAGGGCCTCACACATGCTAGTAGGCCTTCTACTACTAAGCTATATGCCCAGCCCACCTTTTACTTTGATTTTGAGATAGTCTCACTGAGTGCCTAGGCAAGGCCCCAAACAATCCTCCTGCTTCTCACTCCCAAGTACTAAATTCATAGGTGCATGCTATCATGCTTGACTTTTAACTACTTCTTTGCTTATTTGAGTGCATTTCCCTTTTTTGCATGTTTTTGTGCATGTGTGGGAGCACATGTGTGTACATACATGTGTATGTAAAGGTGCATGAGGAAGACAGAGTTTGATATCAGGTGTCTTCAGTTGCTTTTCACTTTATATATTGAGGCAGGGTCTCTTACTGGAACCCAAAGACCATTGATTTATGTAGTCCAACTAGCCATCTAGTTCTGGGATTACAGGCGTTGTTAAACCCATCCAACATTTATGTGGATTTTGGGGTGTTTGCTTTTAATGTATATGCGTGTGCTTGTGTCTGGTGGGGGTANTCATGGAGGCCAGAAGAGGGCTTCTTATCATTTGGAGCCAGAGATACAGGCATCTGTGAATGCACATGGGTGCTGGGATTCAAATTCCTGTCCAGCAAGTGCTCTTAACTGTTAAACAATGTCTCTAGCCCTGTGGATGATTGCTCTTATAAGCCTTATTAATTCCCTGAATTACTAGAATAATGTTGGGCATGAGGCTTCAGAAGCAAGCCTGAGGAAGCAAAATGTGTCTCTGTCTTTGACCTCCTTCTGTCTTTTATTCATAGCTCCATTTTCTCCCCCATAGAGACTACTAAAATGACCATTTTTCTTGGGCTGGGGAGATTGCTTACTTGTTAAAGTGCTTGAGGTCCCATCTCCAGATCCTACACAAATATAGCTTGGCATAGGTGGGGGGGTCTCCTTGTAATCTCAGAACTGCTAAAACAGAGACATGTGCATCCCTGGGGCTTAATGGCCACCCAGTCTAGTCTACATTGTGAGTTCAAGGTCAGTGAGAGACACTGTCTCAAAAAGAAGAGCTGGACCGTGTTAACATTGTCCTCTGGCCTCCACATGGAAAGTTATCTGCTGCTGCTATGAGACACTGCCCATAAAGAAATTCAACTGACTTTATCTTGTATGATTGCAAAACAACAACAACAAAAAACCCCACCCTTTGCAGAAGGCCTCTGGCCCTCCACCAGCCTTTTTGTTTATTCACCCAATCTGCTAGCATTAGCTCATGCCCTTTTATCCACTCGCACGTTCATGTGATTGCACAGCTGTCAGTCATGCCTGTGTAGTGAAGTCAAGTTTCAAATTGAAAGTCTCTGCTTTTCCCCTGCTGCCTATACGTTACATGGAGGAGCTCAGGTGCCTTCAAGATTTAGGTCCACCCTTACCCCACCTTCATGATCAAGAAAGGTAACTGCTGATGGAACAGTTATTAATACTGTTTGTCTTAGATATTTTCCTATTGCTGTGATAAAATACCATGAGCAAGGTAAGTAACAAACAAAGTGCTTAATTTGGGGCTTACAGTTTCAGAGCATGAGAGTCCATAACTATCATGGCCGGGAGCATGGCAGTAGGCAGGCAGGCATGGTGCTAGAGCAGGAGCTGAGATCTCATATCTTGATCCACAAGCATGAGGCAAAGAGCCAACTGGGAATGGCTTGGGCTGTTGAAGCCTCATACACGCCTCCAAGAAGACCACACCTCCTAATCCTTCTAAACAGCTCTACCAACTTTGGACCAAGTATTCAAACATGAATCTATGGGGGCCATTCTCATTCAAACCACCATATTGCTTTACAAGAAATGCTGAAGACTTCTCTCATCCATTAGGGCCTAGCACCTAGAATTTGAGAACCTGCCCAAACCTCAGGCAAATCTCTCCATATGTTTGCACTCAACTGTGATGAGCCTGTGTCAAGTTGGTGGAGGGCCTTTGTGCTGTGCACCAACTCAGCCTAAGTCTCTTATACACATCTAGATGTGTATAAGAGACAGGGTCCACCCCCACCCCACCTTCATGATCAAGAAAGGTAACTGCTGATGGAACAGTTATTAATACTGTTTGTCTTAGATATTTTCCTATTGCTGTGATAAAATACCATGAGCAAGGTAAGTAACAAACAAAGTGCTTAATTTGGGGCTTACAGTTTCAGAGCATGAGAGTCCATAACTATCATGGCCGGGAGCATGGCAGTAGGCAGGCAGGCATGGTGCTAGAGCAGGAGCTGAGATCTCATATCTTGATCCACAAGCATGAGGCAAAGAGCCAACTGGGAATGGCTTGGGCTGTTGAAGCCTCATACACGCCTCCAAGAAGACCACACCTCCTAATCCTTCTAAACAGCTCTACCAACTTTGGACCAAGTATTCAAACATGAATCTATGGGGGCCATTCTCATTCAAACCACCATATTGCTTTACAAGAAATGCTGAAGACTTCTCTCATCCATTAGGGCCTAGCACCTAGAATTTGAGAACCTGCCAAAACCTCAGACAAACCTCTCCATATGTTTGCACCCAACTGTGATGAGCCTGTGTCAAGTTGGTGGAGGGCCTTTGTGCTGTGCACCAGCTCAGCCTAATAAAGGTTGATGACAGTAAGAAACTAGGAGAGGGCCCCCTCGGGCCCCGCCCGCTTCAGCTAGGGCTGTCTCTTATACACATCTAGATGTGTATAAGAGACAGCATGAGTTCTGCTTAAACCATTCCCCCACATAAGCTACAAAATGAGTGACCCACTACAAATTACCTTTTCTCTGTGTGTGGTGAGCTGTGAAGGGCTAAATAAATAATAAACAGATTGTTAAAATCAAAAGAAACTAGGAGAATGGGAGGCCTCTGCAAAATTGATCTAGAGGGGACCCTGGTAAAGTAGTCAGTTGCAGTTGTGTAGTGGTTAAGGACTAAGGCAGAGAGTCTCTGGCCAAACATGTCATTCAAGAATACTTCAAACATAAGACAGGGACACATAGAAAATTTGTAAAATACTCGTAAAAGTATGTAAATTTCTGGAACACAACATGTGGAGGTTCCTGGATAGTGATATGCCCAGAGAATGCATAGAAACCTAGCACTTGGGAGGCAGAGCAGGTGGATTTCTGGGAACTTGAGGCCAGTCTGGTCTATATATTGAATCCCCAGACAATTATGGATATATAATGAAACCTTGTCTCTAAAACAAACGAATGAATGAATATAACATAAAACCAGAAAACAAAGCTGAATGTAATGACACATCTATAATCCCACTACTCTGGAAGCTGAGGCAGGAGCTTGGGCCACAGAATCAGACATTGTCTTAAAAAAAAAAAAACAAAAATGGGACTGGAGAGATGGCTTAGCAGTTAAGAGCATTAGCAGTTCTTCCAGAGGTCCTGAGTTTAATTCCCAGCAACCACATGATGGCTCACAACCATCTGTAATGGGATCTGGTGCCCTCTTCTGGCATGCACGTGTATATGCAGATAGAGTACTATTAACATAAATAAATTTAAAAAAAAGAACCCCAATTTAAAAAAAAAAATTAACATGGCTCAGCAGTTAAAGACACTTACCCTAAGCCTAATAATTTGAGTTAGATCTGAGGACCCACATAGTGGAAGGGGAGAACTGACTTCCACAAATTGACCATGACATGCATGTACACACACACACACACACACACACACACACACACACACACGTTATTGAGAGCTGCTGGTAGCAAAAGACCATGGGAGTATACAGCAGGTGACAACTACTGCTCAGAAGGTCAACCTATCAGAACCAAAGGTTCTGTTGGAGGAAACCATCACGCAAGGCATGGAATTACTGCCTTTTGAATGAATTGACTGTTTCTTTTTGTAAACTTCTTGTGCAATAACAGCTATGATATCTCCCCATTTACCATGCATTTCCATGTTATGTGTACATGTAATCTCATGATTTCATCTCAATCTTTCATGAGCACACATGATTGTGCATAGTCTAGAGGATGGTTTCTTATTTAACTGTACATTTTGTTTGTTTTCTCAAGACAGGGTTTCTCTGTGTAGCTCTGGAGCCTGTCCTGGAACTAGCTGGACTAGCCTGGAACTAGGCCAGGCTGGCTTCACAGAGATCCACCTGCCTCTGCCTCCCAAGTGCTGGGATTAAAGGTGTGCGCCACCACCACCCGGCTTTAACTGTACAATTTTTATGATTAGAAACATATTAAAATATGTTTCATAACTAGGTCTATTGTTCCATGTGGACTGTAGACACTTAGAGTTCTTGTTCTCCATCCTTAGCCACTGACAAGGTAAATATTAGCCAGACAAAGTGTCCTCATAGAACTTTCACAGAACAGAATTGCAGGTGCCTGGGCTTGTTGGATCAAAACTCTTCAGAAGGATTATAGTGAACTAGAAGTGATAGTGCAGTTGTATTTATTTTTACACCAGTTTTTAATACAAGATTTTAGGCTCAGTAGACTAATTTTATATAGGTCCTGAGATTCAGGTGATCAACAGAAAAAGGCTGTTAACTGACTAACCATATCTGGATATTATTAATCACATAAAATAGTACACGTATTCTTTGCCTTTTCCTTAAATCTCTCATTGGTTTAATTTCTTCCCTTGTAACCCTTGTAGCTATCCCTTTAAGAGATAGCCAGAACTTTTTGTAACCTACAGCTGTTGTCAATCACCAATTAAGCTGACCAAGTCTTTGCCAAGTGTGACTCTTTTTTTTTTTAATAATTTAATTTTTTTATTAAAACACTTGATGTACAACTGCAGGAGAGATAATATACAGATAGTTTGAACATAAATATAAGTACAAATTTTTATCCTAATAGTGAAATGTTTCACTAAAGCTTACCCAGTGGCTGGGCA
>LZPO01096786.1:540176-552437 GCA_001675575.1 Neotoma lepida
GGAACTGTATTAAAGGGTCACAGCACCAGGAAGGTTGAGAACCACTGTTGTAAACTGAAATCTCATTAAATCTTACTAAACTTGCTTTTCAGTTACCCACAGTTAAGCCCTGGCACAGCTGCATGCCCTTTCTGCAGTCGGTCTCTAGTCAGCTCTCCTTCTAAAGTGTCTCCCACCCATGTGGTTTTCCCAGTCATGTCTGCGCCGGAGCTTTAGCCTTGACCACAAGCTTGGATTCTTGCCAAGACCTAACTGGTTTCCTTGCTTCTCATTCTGCAGAATCAATCTAGGTTATATCAGTTGGTAAAGTTATCTTTCAGAGAGGTGCTGCTCCTGAGGCCTGGAGGAGGCTGTGTNTGTGGCACAGTAGATGCACACCCCACTGTGGTCTGCGCATCAGCCGTTTTACGTTCCTGTCTGTTCAGACTCTTTGAAAAATGGATATGTCATATATCCAGACATCTTTTATTCCCTGTTACTAACATGGCGGTCATGCTCTTCTTTTCCCAAATATTTTATTCCTTATTAGCTAGTCATCTCAAACCAGTTCATTCCAGTTCACTCTAGGATGGATGAGGGAGGATGGGCACCCATGCACTTAGGAAATTTGCAAACTTCTTGAGATTTAAGTGTTCCCATATGAATTTGTTATTGTGAAGAAAGAACTTTTCAAGTCACCAGTTTCTCAAAATTGATCTGGAGCCTTAAAAAGTGAGATTGATTGGTGGCCTTTTGAAGTAATGTAGATTGACTCATTTGTGTTAGCAAAATTTCTCATTAAAATTAGATAAATTCTATTTAAAGCTCAAAGTTTCAGAATCTGACTAGGATGATGGCTCAGTGCTTGTTGTTGGTGCTCAGTGGAGAGTGGTGAAGTGCTGGTTGTGCAAGTTGGAGGACTTGAGTTTGAATCCCCAGAACACACATAAAGCCAGGCATAGTTATGTGGATCTGCAAGCCCAATGCTCCTATGGCAAGATCGCCGTGGAGACAGGAGAATCTCCAGAAGCCCACGGGCCAGCTAGCCTGGCATGCACAGTAGCAAACAACAAAGAGGAAATGGAAGGTGGGACCCAGCACTAGAGTTTGTCCTCTGACGTGTACATGTGCTCTGTGGCACAGTGTGCCTACACACACATACATCGTACTCAAAACTTCAGAATGAGTTCAACTGACCTCATGTATTTCGTAGGTTCCTAGATATGGCTGTTTGTGTGGGATTATTTTCCTCAAGAGATAGTATTTTAATATTTTCTCCTTGGGTATCTTTAACTGAAGGAAAATTTAGTCTTTCCCACTCCCACGTGACTATTGTGCAGCTAGTAGGCTCCCGTCTGTGCTCTGACGCAGTGATCTGTTTTTAAAGAAGTAGTCACATTTGTCCTCACTTCTCTTGTATTCTGTTACAGGTTCCCATAGGCAATGGAAACTGACCTCAATTCCCAGGACAGAAAGGACCTGGACAAGTTTATTAAGTTTTTTGCACTCAAGGTAATATGTTCATTCTCTTGGGTGGGGAACAGCTAGAAATATCGTTCATGCTTCTCCCTTAGAGAGCCTCCCTTGGAAATNTAGCAGAACAGCTTGCAGCTTGCCCATTTTCAAGAATACTTCTGTCTGTTGTAAACGAAACTGTGAAGTGTGGGGGTGGAATCGGGGGTGTAAGTAAAAAGTAGCTTCCAATTTTCCACAGCTACTTGTTAAAAAAAAATTTTTTTTTGTAAGGCTATCTGTAGAAATGTCAAACTCTTATGCCAGGTTATTGGCCCAGTATATTCCCTTGGGGTGGGAACAAAGACTGTGAACTAGGATGGGCACCCTTTGTGCATCTTTCCCACAGCTTCAACTAACACTAAAACACCCAGTGTGTTAGGTACTTTTCTCATTACTGTGACCAGATTCTTGACAGGAGGCAGGGTCTGTTCTGTCTCATAGTTCAGAGGATGTAGTCCACTATGGAGGCAGGAGGCTAACTCTTGTTAGCCAGATAAGGTTTCACTTTGTAACTCAGGCAGGCTTCAAACCCATGGCAGTCCTACCTCAAGCCTTCCAAGTGCTAGGATTGCATGTGTGAGCACTGCTCCATACTCCTTTTTACCATTTCACATTATTGTTTTTATAATAATATTTATATATATATATATAGAGAGAGAGAGAGAGAGAGAGTGTGTCTCCATGTGTGTGCGCATGCTCACACATACAAGTATGTGCACAAACCACCGCACTTTTGTAGAAGCACTTGCAGGAGTCTGTTCTCTCCTTCCAGCATGTGGGTCTTGGTGATTGAACTTAGGTCCTCAGGTTTGCTGGCAAGTGCATTATTAATCTACTCAGCCATCTTGCCAGTCCTTAAATGTCAGTCTGCAGTGTGTTTGTGTGTTTGCTCACCTGTGTATATACACTTGTGCTCAGATGGAAGCAGAGAGGATGTTGAATCCCTCACAGAGCTGGAATTACAGGCATTTGTGGCATGCCTGGCTTTTTGTGTGGGTTCTGGCGTCCAACTCCTGTCCTCATGATTGTGCAGCCAGCATTCCTCACTACTGTCTTTTCTCCAGCTTCCTTTTCCCCTCTTTGTTTAGTCCATTACTCCAGCCCATTGAGTAGGATGGTTCCACCCCCATTCACCCTCACAGACACACCCAAAGACATGTTTCACTAATACTATACAATTTTTTTGTTTTGTTTTGTTGAGGCAGAGTTTCTCTGTGCAGCCCTGGCTGTCCTGGAACTTCGTCTGTAGACCAGGCTGGCCTCAAACTCAGAAATACGCTTGCCTCTGCTTCTGGAGTGCTGGGATTGAAGGTGTGCCCCACCACTGCCTGGCTTAATTTTTTGTTTATTTTTGACAAATTTTTAATGCAAAAATCGACAATTAGAATTAACCACCCCACCAATTTTTATGAATTTTTCTCTTTACAGTAAGTGTAAACTTACAGGTGTAATTTGAATATTATGTTTTTCTGAATCTAAAGGTCATTTCTACCTGTATCATTCCTTCCTTGCAACAATTACTATGCAAGCCATGCCATCAATTCTGATGGTAAAATGATCTGGAGGAAACAAGCCACATGAGCAATTCTGTATGGATAATTGTGCAGTTCTTGTTTTAAATTTACTATGATGACCCAAATTTGTGTCAGTGGATGTTTATGAATACCATGGCTATCACGTGCAGTTTTTCTTCTGCCATGTGAGATCACTCTAGAGCACAAACCTCAAACTGCTTTTTATTGACTGATACCAACCACCCTCAGGAATGCTTAGCGTATTGTTCTGTGTACACTGTCTGCTCTTAAGCTTCTGCATCTTCCTAGAGTAGAATTATGACTTAGGAGAATTAACTAGCCTCATTTTAACCCTGCTTTGGCAGAATTTTAACCCCATAAGGAGCTAAATCATTTTGTTTTTCTTTTCCTTTTTCCTTTTCTTTTTTTCTTTTCCTCCCCCCCCCCTTTTTTCTATTTTTGGCATTGCTCAGGCTCTGACCCCAAGCCATTTTTTTATTTTGTGTTTTGTTTCAGACTGTCCAAGTAATTGTCCAGGCTCGACTTGGTGAAAAGATTTGCACCCGTTCATCTTCTTCCCCAACGGGTTCAGATTGGGTAAATTCCTGTTCTTTGCTGATGGCTGTATATACTATGGTGTCTGTCAAAAGGAATGAATGTAAAATGCCCTACTGTCATGTAATTGTACTGCTCATAGAGTTGCTAAATCAATTGACCCATTTGTATAGAAAGTATGTACATTCCTTATAAAAATTAGTCTCCTATTTATTTGGACCTTGACTTTCTGCTGTAACATAGCAAAATATAGTACTTAGGGGATAAAATAATATCTTGGCAGCTAATCTTTGTAATAGATAATTAACCTTTTTAGCCTGAGACTTGGAGCTTTGGTGCAAACTTCTTCCCACAGGGAAGGAAAAAGTAGCTTAGTGTTCCTTTTTTTAAAAAATAGTCTATTTATTTTTATTTAATGTGCATTGATGTTTTGCCTGCATGTATGTCTGTGTAAAGGTGTTAGATCTTACAGGCAGTTGTGAGCTGCCATGTGGGTGCTGGGAATTGAACCCAGGTCCTCTGGAAGAACAGTCAGTGCTCTTAACTGCTGAGCCATCTCTCCAGCTCAGCTAAAAGCAATACTTGCATGCACTACTCTGTATTCCCATAATACTCCTTGAAGAGGGTTTCATACAGAAATCTCTCCTGGTTTTTAGTTCAATTTAGCAATCAAAGACATCCCAGAAGTCACACATGAAGCAAAGAAGGCCCTGTCAGGGCAGCTGCCTGCTGTGGGGCGCTCTATGTGTGTGGAGATCTCACTCAAGACTTCTGAGGTAAGGCCATGTTGGACTTGTTTGTCTTACTTAACATGTAAGGCTTGACATCCTCTGCTTCCAAATCATTGTTAGCTTTATTCATGTTCCTTTTCTTTATGAATTTCTCATCATTTTTTGACGCAATTGGGGATTTGAGGGGCAGGGAATTCCAGACAGAGTTTCTTTGTGTAGCTCTGGCTCTCCTGGAACTCACACTCTAGATCAGGCTGGCCTCATACTCAGAGATCCGCCTGCCTCTGCTTCCCGAGTGCTGGGACTAAAGTGTTTGGCACCACCGCCTGGCAGAATTGGGGATTTTTGTTTACATTTTTTTGCTATGCTGGGGATTAAACCCAGCTGTTGCCCATGCTCATATAACACAGGAATGTTATAAAGCTGAGGAATTACAAATTTAGTCTTTTCTTGCCCACTTGTTCAGAATAATGTCTAGAGGGACAGTTTGGCTAATGTTATCAGCTAAAAGATTTTTAAGTTAAGGTAATAATAACCTTTCCTAAACTGATGATGTTACTTAAAAATAGCACCTGTAGAATTGAAATGAAAGGCTCTTCTGTCACTTGAAAAATGTCTGTCTTTCTAAAGGGCAGTTTGGAAAATATATATCAAAAGTTTTAGGGCTGGAGGTATAGGCTAGTAGTACAGCCTGGCTAGCATGTACAAAGCCCTGAAAAGTTTAAAAACCGTATATTCTTGTCAGGTGTGGTGGTACCCTTCCCCAATACCAGCACTATGGAAATTGAGGCAGGAGGATTGAGAGGGTTTTGGCCAGTTTATTTTGCATAATGGGACTCTCTTGTTCCAATTTTAATATAGGTACAGCCAAAGTGAGCATGAGACTCTATCTCAAAAAGCAAAGCATAGGGTTGGTAGGATGGCTCAACAGGTGAGGTGCTTGTCACCAAGCCTGATGACCTGAGTTTGCTCCCTGAATCCTGTATGATAGAAGAAAACCAATACCAGAAAGTTATTCCCTGACCTCCATATGTGAGTTATGGCCCACCACCACACTAAATAAATAAATACAATTAAAGGAAAAATATTTTTCTTATAGTAGTAAAAAATTAGAAATATGTCAAAAACTATGAGACCTGGATAGATAAAATGATAGTCATAGTATACAGTGTAATCATGAACAGTGGCCCAGAATGTGGAGATTCTGCCAGTGTAACTGAGTGGTAGATTCACGGTGAACACGAAGCCTAGAGTTGATCCCCAGAACCACAAAAGAAAATCAAAATCAATCTCTCGCAATCTTTCTCCCTCTGTCTCCCCCTCCTCTCGGTGATTTTTAGTTAGAAGGAAAATTCCATGATATGTTTATTTAAAAAATAAGATAAAAACAGTATGTATAGCATGATTGGACTTTTTAGAAAAGCTGCTGTTTTTTTTTTTCGAGACAGGGTTTCTCTGTGTAGCTTTGGCGCCTTTGGTGGAACTCACTTGGTAGCCCAGGCTGGCCTCGAACTCACAGAGATCCACCTAAAGCTGCTGTTTCTAAATTGTTCTTCTTTTCTTTTTTTATTTGAAGTTGCCAGTATTTCTTGTGGTTTATGGTGACAAGTCAGGTAATTTTTAATAATTGAAATGTTTTTTTCCTGTCCCATCTGCAGGGAGATTCCATGGAGTTGGAAATTTGGTGTCTTGAAATGAATGAAAAGTAAGTGTTTGTGTGTCACACTCCTTGGTTGTGGTAGCTGAGGATAAGCAATGACATCATGNAGGCTTTGCTATGATTTGCTTCATGCTTGGCTTCCAGCCTAAGCACAGAGATGACCTTCAGAGGGAGTATGGGTCAGAGCGACTCACTCACAANGGGAAAGGATTTGCTATTTTCCCAGAGTACAGCTCCGTCTCTGATTAAGTCCTCTGTGAGCTCCTAAAACATGGTATTCTGTGGGGCAGCTAGCCAGTGAAATCTGCCCGCACTGCTCTTTTTACACCCTGTGATGGGTTGGAATGTTACCTCCTTCCCCTGTTTTTGTCTTTCANGGCAGATTAGCTCACCACCTGCCTGAAGCTTGAGTTTTCAGAAAGAGCATGTGTGGGGTATGGACATTTGTTCTTGAATAGAAAAGCAGTTGACAGGTTATCCAAACTTTTTGTAACAAATAGATTTTTTTTCTCCAGATTTTTTATATAGAGTTAAGTAGCTCCTAAGACAGAATTTTGAGAATAAGCAGCAGGTTGAGTATAATTTGCAATATTGTTAGGTTGTTTTTAAGTGTACTGCTTTTTTTTAAGTAGACAAAAACATAGTGGGTTCTTCTGGTGCTTACCTATGTCTAATGTAGAAAGAAGCATACTCTGGGTTACTTCAGCAGTATGTTGGTAGAGCTCTCTCTCTCTCTCTTTTTTAATGGTTTTTCGAGATAGGGTTTTTCTGTGTATCCCTGGCTGTCCTAGAACTTGCTCTGTAGAACTCTGGCCTCGAACTCAGCGATCCGCCCACCTCTGCCTCCCAAGTGCTGAGATTAAAGGCACATGCTACCACCTTGCAGCAATAGAGCCCTTAAGTGCATCTTTAGTTCAGAATGTGTTTTGCAAAGTTGCAACATTCCATAGCATAGACTGGCAGTGTCTTTTTGTTCCTCAGGTGTGACAAAGAAATCAAAGTTTCCTACACTGTATACAATAGACTGTCACTGCTGCTGAAGTCTCTTCTCGCTATAACAAGGGTGACACCAGCCTACAGACTCTCCAGAAAACAAGGGCATGAATATGTAATACTGTACAGGTAAATATCAAGGATCTTGGTTTACTCATCAGTCTCCTTGCAGTGTACATAGTCTGTCTGGCATTGATGTGTTCTAGTATTATTTCTATAGTTTTCCAGCTTCCCCAGTGAACCTCAGCTTTTCAGAGTCACCACACCCACTGTCCTTTTGTTTCTGTGCAGCTGTGGCTCTTGTTGAACGGATGTTGAGATCCTGCAGACATACATACTTTTCAAATCCAGAAAGGGAGTTTAAGAGTTTTACAGACAAGCTTTGAGGCTGGGGAGATGACTTAATGGTTAAAGTGCTTGTCANGCAAGCATTGAGAACCAGAGTACAGATCCTCAGAAGCCACATAAATGCCCACCTGTAAGTCAAGGCCAACACTGGGAAGGTAGAGTTGAGTGTAGACGGTTTTTCTTTGGGCTGCCAGCTCACAAAAAAACGACATGGAGATTTACATTAATTATGAAAGCTTGGCCCGCTAGCTAGTATAACTTAAATTAATCTATTTCTATTCATCTACTATAACTTAAATTAACTCATTTCTATTCATCTATGTGTTGCCATGTGACTCGTGGCTTTTACCTCTCCTCCTGAATGTCTGTTTCCTTTGTGTCTACTGATGACTCTGCCTTTCTTCTCAGAGTCCTCTCTGTCCCCAGACGTCTAGTCTAACCTCTTCCTGCCTCCTAGATACTGGCCATTCAGCTCTTTATTAAACCAATCAGAAGGCGCCTTGACAAAGGTACATTTTCACAGTGTCAACAAATATTACACAACAGGTGGGATCCTGGGTAAGCTGGCTAGCNGGACTAGTTGTGTCAGTGAGTTGTGGATTCAGTTGAGAGACCCTGCCTCAGTTAATAAGGTGGAACACGACGGAGGAAGATTCCTGACATCAACCTAGGTCCCTACACATGTGCAACCCTACACACATGTGCCCACACACTTAGAAACACTCATACCCGGGGCTGGAGAGGTGGCTCAGCGGTTAAGAATCCAGACTGCTCTTCCCGAGGTCCTGAGTTCAATTCCCAGCAACCACATGGTGGCTCACAACCATCTGTAATGAGATCTGGTGCCCTCCTCTGGCCTGCAGGGACACATGCAGACAGAACATTGTATACATAGTAAATAAATAAATCTTTAAAAGAAAAAAAAAAAGAAACACTCATACCCATCATGTATTCTACTCATAAGAGAAAGAAAAGTAAACAGCAAAAATAATTTTCCAGGTCTGGGGATGTAGGTAAAGGACNTGTATAGCATGCACAAGGCCCTGGGTATACTCTTCAGCAACATAAAAAAGGAAAGGAAAGGAAAATCCATTTAGCCAGGCATGGTGGCATGCATCTTTGATCACAGCACTTAGGAAGCAGAGGCAGACAGATCTCTGAGTTCAAGGCCAGCCAGGATACACAGTGAAACCTTGTCTAAAAATTAATTAATTTTTAAAAATTTCTTTCTGAGACAGGATCTGACTCTCTACTGTCCTGGAGCTTGCTATGTAGACAAGGATGGACTTAAACTCAAAGAGATCCTCCTACCTCTGCTTCCCAAGTGCTGGGAGTGAAGGCGTGCACCACCACACTTGGCCAATTTTAATTTTCTTAAAAAGCTTTTACTGGGATGCTAGCACATCTGTAATCCCAGCACTTAGGAAATGAAAGCAGGAGGATCAGGAGTTCAAGATCATCCTCAGCTCCATAGCATATATGAGGCCAGCCTGGGCTACATGAGACCCCTGTCTCAAACAAACAAATAAGCTTTTCATGCTTGATTCTACAACCTCTTCTCTTCCAGAGCTAAATTCAACCTTTTGGTCTGACAAACTGATTTAGTGTGCTTGTCCATAGCTTTGTAAGGAACTCGTGGCAGTTAGTCCAGGTATTGGGTCAGCAATTCACTTCAGCACATTTTACTCAGTTCTACTTTAGTGCAAGCACTATACTAGGCACAGAAGCCCTGGACTTAGTGGGGTGTTTGTTTTGTTTTGGGGGGGTTGTTTTTGAGACTGGGTTTCTTTGTGTAGGCCTGGCTGTCCTGGAATTCACTCTGTAGACCAGGCTGACTTTGAACTCACAGAGATCCACCTGCCTCTGCCTCCTAAGCTGGGATTAAAGGTGTGCGCCACCATGCCCAGCAAGTGGTTCTGTTTTAACAGGGAAATTTGATACATGTGATCCATACATAAGCACAGTTAGGATCAGGATTTGAAAATTGCATAACAATGCCAGGGAAAAGTACTTAGGAGAACTTAAAAAGGAAAAGAGTTTTCTTGGAGTAAGAAGTGAGGAAGGCCTCCTGGAGGAAGTAACATTGAGCTGCACTGAGGCAAACACAGTCTTAGCAAGTAGGAATGCAGGAGAATGATCACTGACTGCACATGGAGTGGACAGTAGCTGACCANGCAGAGGTAGGCAGCGTGGGGTATCAGCACAGTCCTCATTTTACTTTGCCAAATGGGCTTGTATGGAGGACTCTGGAAGATTAAAGTATGAGAACAAGATGGGGAAGCCAGGGCTCCTGAATCATCCAGGAATGTTGTTTTATGTTGGACATGAGCTGTTTAGCCTTTGTCAAATGTAGATCTGACTTGTAGGANTAGCATATTAGTATGGAGGGACCAAGGAGAGACTTGCCAGTTATACTGAAATGATCCTATGCTGAGAATATTTAAGAAGTCATCCTTAACTCTCTTCATAATACCCTAACAACCTATCTCTTTTTTCTCAGATGCCAAGTTGAGTGTTTGTTGAAAATTACTAGACTGTTACTTGGCTATAATAGAAGAGTTCTTTCTATTCTTTTCTTCACTCATTTCTTAACTGTGTCGGTTACATTTCTTGTTGCTGTGGCCAAAAACCTTAAAGAAACAACTTAAGGGCAGATGAGATGGCTCATCAGCTAANGGCCTTGCTGCACAAGCTTGAGTGTTTATGGAGGTGCTGTCATTCTGCCATCTCAGCCCATCTTCCTCATCTCTTATGTAGCCATCACCATATGGGTGCTCGTGCCTGAGGCTTAGCTGCAGAAAGGTGCCCATGCAGCTAAGGGAAGCAGAGCATGTTTAGGCTGGTTAGGTGTTTTAGATATAGCCTTTGAAAAGGAGAACAGGGTGTCACTTTCTTTTCTTTCTTCCCTACAGGATTTATTTTGGGGAAGTTCAACTGAATGGTTTAGGAGAAGGTATGTATGTATTCAGGCCAGAAACATTTGTAGTGTTAAGAGCGGTACTAACTTCGAAGATGAGCTCAGTTGCTACTTGGATATGTGATTAACCTTGTATAACACATACCATAGCTTCAAAATGTATAATACAGTAAGGAAAAGGTAAGAAATCAGGTCAGTTGTCCAAGGAGCTACTAGGGTTGACAAAATAATTTTTCAGAAGTTCTTTCAGGAACTCATTGTGGTTTCTCCCCCCTCCCCCTCCTGCATGCTAGTTTAGCACTGCACCATTGAGCTCCTCACCCAGACCTTCTGTGTGGTTTCTCTTTTGTCTTTTGGTTTGGATTGCGCTTTTGTTTTGTGGGGTTTTTTGTTTGTTTGTTTGGCTGGTTGGTTTTGTTTTGTTTTGGTTTGGTTTGGTTTGGTTTTTATTGGTTTTTGAGACAGGGTTTTTCTATGTAGTAGCTCTGGCTGTCGTAGAACTCACTCTATAGACCAAATTGGCCTTGAACTCACAGAGATCTGCCTGCCTCTGCCTCTGCTGAGATTAAAGGTGTGCACCACCACTGCTAGGCAATGTCTTACGGTTTTTTTAAGATCTCTTAAGACAGTGTCTTTCTTTTGCTAGCACTGGGTCAATAGAGAATACATTGCAAGTGGGAAACACGCACAAGAAACCGAAGCTGCTTTCCTTATATACTGAGTAAACAATGCCAGTGACCATACAACAGGCTGGTTAGGGGTTGTGTCAGCATTCTCTGGAAAAAAAAAACTGGTATTTTCTCCCTTCTTCTAGGCTTCCAGACAGTTCGAGTTGGAACAGTGGGCACCCCTGTCGGCACCATCACTCTTTCCTGTGCTTATAGAATTAATTTGGCATTCATGTCTACCAGGTGAGGCAGAGGCTTGCGGTCCGTAAGAGCTCTCCCAATGATGTTAAAGCTTCTGCTTCCCCAACCAAAGCTCCAAGGCTAAAACTGTGATGTGAACTCACATTGCTGAAAATGTGCACCCTTCCCTGAAAAATGCAATTGAGAGAGGGAGAGAGCATCACTGTCACTTTGGAGATTTCAAGTGTCCTCAAGCCAACCTGTCCAGAAATAGAGTCCGTGGTTTATATTTAGAGACTACAATGTTAAGGTTCTGGTAGACCTGCTGTAGCTATGAAGTGAAGGGCCCTCTGTGGACTTGAAGGTGACTGGGAAGAAATTCTAACAAATACTGCAGTGTGCTTATTGCATTACAGGCAATTTGAGAGGACCCCACCTATCATGGGGATCATCATTGATCACTTTGTTGACCGTCCCTATCCCAGCTCCTCTCCCATGCACCCCTGCAATTACAGGTAAGGACTGGGAGATGCTCCCCCAAGCTGCAGCTAGGCAAAACATCCACTGGCCATGCGGGTAGAAATGAAAAGGCTAGTTCCTTTCTTGCCGCTGCCTGTTAGGTACACCAAGGCCTGAGCCACAGCACCTCAGGAACTTACTGAGTGTTTAAGATCACATCAGTGATGTTACTCTCTCCCAGAGTAAGTNACTTGGAGACTACATGAACACCAGTAATTTGAGGACTGTGAAAAATGTTTTTCGGGTTGCCATTTGGCTTTATGAATTCTGCCTAAAACTTCTTGACACAACTCTCAGCCTTTTCTAATCACTGTATACTTTCTGAAGTTGGCTACCATCANCATCATCAAATTCATTGTTCCTTCCTCCTCCACTGTAGAACTGGTGAGGACGCTGGAGTCACATACCCATCAGTGGAAGACTCTCAGGAAGTGTGTACCACCTCTTTTTCCACCTCCCCTCCCTCCCAGGTAGGGAAAGGGTTGTGGGCTGTTGTGTATGTTCATGTGGGCCTCAGGGAATGTTGTCCAGATTTAGCTACACCCACTTTGGTGATTGGTTATTTAAGGAGCTTCTTTTGAGGAGTAACAGAGAGCCTTCTTCAGCAGTAATAGTGCTTATTCCCAGGCTAACCATTCTGCTGTTGTCCTCAAATCCCTAAAACTCAGTCACAGAATTCTAT
>LZPO01096786.1:559380-572663 GCA_001675575.1 Neotoma lepida
TGTGTGTGTGTATGTGTGTGTGTGTGTCTGTGTGTGTTTATGTGTGTGTGTTTAATGGGATGACCCTGGGCCTTGCCTATGTAAGGAAGTGCTCTGCCACTGAGCTGCACACCCACACCCACCCCATCCTTCAATACATAGCTAACAATAAGTGCTTTAGCATGACTTGTAAAATAAGTTTTCATACTGACCCACCTTACAGAAGGGATTTCCTATGATCAAGTGACTTGCCTATGGCAACAGTCCAAGTTTTGATCCCAAAGTGGGGAGCTCCTAAGCTTAGCCCTCTGATCACTGGCATGTACTCAGAAAGAAACAAGGGCCAAGAGTTCCAGTTGTGATCCCTTAGCCAGTAGTAGTCGGGGCTTGCCTTCCACCTGGGCAGTGGCCACCAGACTTGCCTCAGTTGTTAGGGTGTCCAAGCCACTTTAGTGTCTAAAGCACACCAACTTTTCCCAGGTCCCTTATGCTTCTACCCCANTGTGGAAGGTCACCCTGCAGTGTAAAGCCTTCTGGTGTAGTTTCTGTTGCTTAACCCTGATGGAGGCAGCCTCTGGGGAAGACCAGGGCTTCATTAACAGCTGGCGCTGCAGCACAGACTGGCAGCATATGACTGTCTTGTTTCTGGATTGTTTTTGTAGTGACTTTCAGCCACCCCACACCCTCAGCCAGTCTAAAGATGCAGGTGTCCAACCTCCCACAGACCTGTGTCAGTCTTGAAAGTGCAGTGGCTGCCTTGTCCCTGTTTTCCTAGGACCCTTTGACACCCACAAAGTGCAGAGAGGGTCCCCTTTTAAAACTTTTCTTTGATTCACTGAGGTCTAAAGATGCAGTTTGATTCTAGTGTCTGTCTGCTCTATCCAAAGGATATTTCATGTTTATTTTCTCATTGTCATGTTTTTGTCATTGTTTACCTAGCTCATGAGTTGTGGTTTACTTTGATTCATCGGGCTACTGTGCAGCCTGGTGACACCCTCTCCCCCCAAACTCTGAGGACTTGTCCCCTCTTTCATCCCAAAATCTGTTCAACTGCCCTCCCTTTCCGCCAGCTTGGCACTGCCCGGTTCTTTGTCTCACTTTTTGCACTCTGATGATGGACTGGCTGCCCCTTGCAGGCCTTCTGGAGTAAGCTCCTCTCTTCTCCTTGCTACAGGATTCCTTACCAGAGAAGCTGGCTGTGCATGAGAAGAATGTCCGAGAATTTGATGCCTTTGTCGAAACCCTGCAGTAAGAGTGTCCCAAGTATCCGCAGCATCCCCTTTCTCTGGACCCAGCAGAGAACCTCCTACTCCTCAGCAGCTCCCTGCCTTCCTGCTGTTTCTGGCCAGGTGAAAGACATTGTGGTTCCCTATGGGCCCTAGAAGTCCCTGCTCTTGGACCTCCTGGAGACTCATGGCAGCAGTCAAACCCATCGTCAGACTTTGGGAGGACTCTGGCTATAACAGAAGAGCTTCAGCAGGGACCATCCTCAGCTGCTTCACAAAGGGTGTCATTCTGTTCCTTCTGCTGCCAGCCTCCTGCCTGGTCTACTCTGCAGCTGGCCCCTGCCTGCTTGTCCTTGCCACCAACCACCTGACATCCCAGCTGGTGGCTGGGACACTGGGCAAGGCAGGAAGAGCAAGGAGACCAAGCTGGGCGAAGGAGGGCTCTGTGTCACCAGTAGTTCCTGGATCTCTCCCTNCCTTCTTTCCCCNCCTCCTTTCCCTCCATCTTTCCTCATGAGAGTCACAGAAAGGTTCTTTCCTCCCTCCTCATCCTCCCTCACTTGCTGCTGCTTGGATATAGGACATGGTAAATATTTATTACTTTCAGAGAAATCAGATATTTTATAGAAAAAAATATGTTTGGGGTTAGCAATGTCACTAGGGAAGGATGGAGGCCTCCTGTGCAGATTCCTCAGAGCCTGTGCTGCTGCTCTGAGGATCTTCCCTTGCATCTAAGGAGATACCAGGAATGGGGCTGGCAGGGGCAGAGTAGCCTGCTNAAGCTACACGTGCGTGTGGAACTGCACTGACAGCAGGCTTTCTCTTGGACGCTGCGTGCTCCTCCTGAGCATCTTTTGACACAGCATCTGCAAAGTGACTGGCTCTTCTAGCAGCCCAAGAAATCTTGTATGTTCAATGTGATGACTCCTCAAGACACATGGTGCCCAAGGGAGCACTGTGTGTCCTGCTGCTCGAGTCCCTGAGCCTAGAGCAGGACTGGGGAGCTAGTCCTCCCTCCCTCCAATTCCAGAGTCGTATATGGCCCTGGGTTTACAAGCAGGATTGGTTCACTTTTGAGAAACCAAAGCTGAGCTTATGGTTGACTTAAACCTTCAGGTATTGTTGCTTGAGTAAGTCAAGTGCCTCTGGCCCTGTTCCTCTGGTCCCTGGATCCTCACTGGCAACAGCTGTTATTCATTGGAGCAGGTGGCTCACAACTGCTTGTTAGTAATCTGCATGTAATACTGGAGCCGTTCCCCTGTGCATGCTTCTGGTGCCACAGAGAAATGTGCCCAGCAGTGGTGGCCAAATGGCACTGCAGCCTTTGGACCAGGTACATTCATGGCTTACTGAACCAGATTTGCTCCCAGAGCCAGCACTGAGTGGGGGGTGAGGGCATGGATTCTTGGCAAGGCTCAGCCAGTGGCCTTTGTAGGCAACAGCGTTTGTGTCCCAGACCTATCAGGGAAGAAGTCAGGGAAGCTGAGCAGACCATCCTTCAAGGTGGCCTGTGCCCTTCAGCCCTGCACAGTGGAAGAGATGGGCTCTAGACCAACTCATGCAGCCAGGCTCAGGCTGGGACCAGGTGGCTATGAGGCCCCTTCTCCAGTGCTTTGTTGGGAAATGAGAGCTACACTTGGAAATATAATCAAGAGATTTCCAATAAAAGTTTTCTGTACTTTACAGTTTCCTATTCCAAATGTTGTCTGGACTTCCAAATGTTGTCTGGACTAGTCCACTGTTCCACCTCTCTATAGCACTGGGCCACCATCAGGCTCCATTAGAGGGAAGGGTGGAGCCTGAATTTTGGAAAGTCTTGACTCTGTCAGGGCTGCTTGAGTCTTGGGGCTTGAGTACCTAACAGCCTTTTTCTGTTCCACAGGACAGGGCCATGTGCTTGAATATTCAGTGAGAACCCTTGTAAAGTCTCTTTTAAGGGTGGGCTGTTGTCACCAGCTTTCTGTCCCCTTACATAGCATACTCCCCACCCTTCCTGCAGGACATAAAATACTCAGGGAGAAAGACAAGCAGCAGAAGATGCAACAAGGAATGGTGGCAGATGTAGTGAAAGGGGTTGTGGCTGGGCAAATGAGGGAAGTGGGGGGAAGTCAATGGCTTGTCCAAGTTCTGCTACTTCTGACAGATTCCAGCAAGGGCAGTGGACTCTCAGAGGATAGTGAAGAACAGGAGAGCCCAGCAAGGATTAGGCCTGACACACACATGCAGCCCAGCTACGCCTATAGTCTTCAAATCTCTGGCTACCTCCTAATGCACATTGCAGGTAGAGCTAATGTACAGATAGTTCTAGATGCAAAAGTGAACTAGATAATTGCTGTGTGAGTTCCCCTGCACCCCCAGAGTCAAGTCAGGCCCAAGGATGGGACCATCAGGAAATTCTAAGTCAGCCCAAGAGTAGGGCTGAGGAAAATGGAGTCAGCCCACTCTACCAGTAAAAGCCTGGGTGCCCCTGAAAATTACATCTGATACAGACGTGAACACAGCTGTCCAACCCTGGGTCAGAAACAGTAACATCCTTGCTGAGCCATCTTTGGCTGGAGTCTCCAAAAACACTGCTCAGCTGCTCCATGACCAGCAAAGTGTCTCATTCTTAAAACACCCTGTACCTTCGAGACCTGCTATTGCTAAGGTTTTGTTTAGCTAGCACCTAAGTAACTGCAGATGCCCTGCCAGGAGCCCAACCCAAGTAAACAGCTCTCCCTGTCCCTGGCCCTGCTGTTTCACTGGCTCACTGCCCTAAAGTTCCAGTGTCACCCAGCTTACAGCTGAGCAGAGCTAGCAAGAAAGGAAACTGCCAAAGTCTTGTGTCTCAAGGCACCTGGATCAAGGCCACAGTTGTGAAATGGAACTGCTTCCTTGAAGCTCTGGACCAGTTATAACCACTATCTTAACACTGCTGGAACCAGCAACTCTGGCTGGGCTGCTCCTGCCCAAAAGAGGAAAAGCAGGCCCATCCTGGGCCACCAAAACCTTCTGATAGCAATAGGCAGATATCTGGAACCTGCCCTTGACAACTGTGACAGGTAAAATTCTGTCTTCCTTCCAGTTGCAAGCCATTAAATTGTCATAAAACACAAGGTGAGCTGGCAGTGGTGGCACACACCTTTAATCCCAGCACTTGGGAGCCAGAGACAGGCAGCTCCCTGTGAGTTCGAGGCCATCCTGGTCTACAAAGTGAGTTCCAGGACAAGCCAGAGCTATACAGAGAAACCCTGTCTCGAAAAAACAAAAAAGTGTAATGGTACAAGCTTATAATCACTACACTCAAAAGGATTACAAGTTTCAAACCAGCTTGGGCTACCCACCTAAGATTTATCATCTTGGGTGTAGTGGTGCATGCCTTTGATCCCAGCACTGAGAGGCAGAGGCAGGGGGACCTCTGAGTTCCAGTTCCACCACAGCTACATCCCNAGCATGAAAGTAACCATTTCAACCTTTAAAACCAAGCAAAATCTACTCAAAAGAGGNAAGGAGAGCAGACTTCATATCCTGTGTGGCTAGGTGGCCATGGAGAGAGTCTAGGCTCCCAGGCCAAGAGTGAGGCTGGGGAGGTGAAAGGGAATGAAAATTGAATCCCAGCTGGNTGCCACATGAGGCTGGGATGATCTCTCTGGTCCGTTTTCCCAGACATTATTTCTGGTCCTCAGAGGAACCAGTTTTTGATAAATATATATAGTCCCAGTTGGGAACCTGTCCTGAATCTCACCAAGAAGAGCAGGTAAGAGAATCATGACTCAAGCCCTAGAGCTGAGCATGGTGGCATATGCCTTTACTCCCAGCATTCAGGAGGTGAGTGGATCTCTGCTGAGTGTGAGGCCAGCCTGGTCTACATAGTTCCAAGAGTCAGACCCTGTCTCAAAAACACCNAAAGAGGGCTGGAGAGGTGGCTCAGAGGTTAAGAGCACCGGCTGCTCTTCCAGAAATCCTGAGTTCAGTTCCAGGCAACCATATGGTGGCTCACAACCACCTATAATGAGATCTGGTGCCCTCTGCTGGTGGGCAGGAGCACATGCAGACAGAACACTATATATAATAAATAAATCTTTTTTTTAAAAAAAATTCAATCCCTAATGTGACTGTAAAACCCATCCTGATGTTCAACACTGTTCACCCTAGTTCTTTCCCTTTTAAGTTCACTTTACACAATCAGCTGGGAGAAGAGGCCCTGGTCCTGATACAACACAAGGTAACCAGTTGGAATGTTGCAGGTACAAAAATATGGATGGTGACTTGGTACTTCCCTGCCTAGAGAATGATCAGAAAGCAGACCTTGAACCTACTCAAAATAAGGAAAGGGAACAAAGTTTCATGGAGCACTGTCTTCCAGGCATAATATGGCTCTGATCTTTTTTAAAAAATTTATATATATGGATGTATGTCTGTGTAGAACATGTGTGTAGTTGCCCAGAGAGGCCAGAAGAAGGCACTGGAACTGGAGTTACAAATGGTTGTAAGCTGCTGTGTGGGTGCTGAAAATTGAACCCAGGTCCTCTGGAAGAGTACCAAGTGCTCTTAACTGCTGAGCCACCTCTCTAGCTCCCAGCCCTTATTATTTAATCAGAGCAGCTGTTACTACATGCATGTGACCTTCAACACTGTACAGCCTTAGGACTAGAGAGATGGCTCAATTGGTGGAGTGTTTGCTGCAAGTCTGACAACTTGAGCTTTTCCTCAGGACCTACATAAAGGGGGAAGGGAAAAAACCAATTCACACTATAATGTAAATTTAAAGGAGAGGGGCACAGACAGGGTGTAGGTAGGGTCATTAGATCTGCACTGGAAAACTTAAACCTGCTCACTCTCCACTCTATACAGTTCTGTTCCACTTGCATGTCATCTTGGAAGGCACTGGACTTAAATATATAGGAAGTGGAAGATGGACTGGAGGAGGGACCCCAGCTATCCAGTTCCCCATGCTGGGGTGAGTGTTCTGACACAGCTGCTTGGGGTCACGATGCTCAGTGAGGATGCCAGTGGACTTTCACTGTTTGTTCATCTTTCTTCAGGAAAATTACGATGGACTGGAGAGGGGACTGCCTGAGGCCCTCTTTCTAAGCCACACCACACTTCCCACTTGGTTCTGGACTTCGGAGCCTTACTTCCTAAACAGCCAGATGGACATTTTCCATTTCCATTTTTATTGAAATACAAAAAGTGCAAATGGTGAAATACATGATTGGTGCCAAGGAAATCACAGTAAATGTGAACACTGGGTTCACAGTAAGAACACCCAGCTACAGACTGACAGGGCAGGGCANAAGGGCTAGACAGGTCCAAAAGGCTCCTCAGGAAATGGAGTGTAGCAACACTTGATACAAAAAGGAGGGCAAAAGCAGAGTGGCCCAGGCTGGGCCAGGCGTGAGGCTGGGACTGACAGAAGCAGCACTTCAGGCACCAGAGACCTGACACACAGTGGTGCAGGAAAAAGCGGTGAGGTCAGGCCTGGCCTGTCTGTAAGATGGTCAGTGCAAATTCCACAGTACCCAGTACCATCTCTGGAGCTGTCAGGTCTGGCCACACTTGTGGGGCAGGGTCACTGCAGGTACTTCTATCACTAGGGGGCAGACTTCTGGAAGAGGGTCACAAGTTTCCATTAGGAGTAGAATGAAAGCTATCAATCATCACCAGGGCTCAGGCTTTCTGAAAGACAACAGGGCCCTGTGGCCACTACACTCCCTCAAAGGAGCTGCTAGAACCTTCCTGGCAGAGTGATTTATTAGTAAAACCTCTGCCCCTCTTATAGGGGCTTCTGAGCTCCTGCCCTCCAAGAGTACCCAGGCAGGAGGTGAGAGCCACCATGGATCCTGAAGCACAGGGTGCTTCAGGTGACTCCACACCAGAAAGACCCACCACAGCCACTGGCTGAGGATCTGTGCACATGAGAANGAAGAGAAGGCATGGAAGGCCAGGACAGCTGTCGCTGATACTACCCGACACTAGGACTCTCCCAGAAGTGGAGAGGACCATTTCAACAGATGCTCAGATTCTGAGTCTTGTTATCCAAGATGCCAAGTGTGGCAGAAATGGGGGAATAGGACACACTGGGGGCAGTACCACTTGGGGAGGAACAGACCCAGGAGGCAGAAGTAACAAGCCAACTCTGGTCTTGTCATCCCTATTAGTAGGAAGGGCAGACGTAGGGAACTGGTACCCAGGCCAACACTCACTTCTATAAAGCACAGCAACTGACCAGAAAGGGAGGTACCCCAGCACAGCCAGCCCGAGCCAAGGAGCTCAGCTGTCCCATATCCTAGCAATCAGGAAAAGAGGACCAGCCCCAGATACCAGCACAGCCGGCAGTGATTTAGTCTTCTACAGTTGCCAGGGAAACAGGAAAAAGGAAAGGGTTACTGGTGCTCAGTCCTAGAAGAGCCAAGCCCAGTTCTGGAAAGCCCAGCAACCAAAGAGGCAGTGAGAGGTATAAGGCAAAGAAAATGTCTTACGATAACAGAGGCCTCCAGGGCTGGTGAGGTGGGCTGGACAGAGGGAGAGGAGGGGCTGCCCAGTTAGTGGGCCCCAACTTCCATCTCCTGGGGCTTCAGGGCCCCTTCCTAGGCATGAGCCCCGGACTCCAAAAAGGTTACTACCAGGAGGATAAGTCCAACTGGGGCTGCCAGAGAAGGGGCTCGAGGTGGGGGCTGAGCTCAGACCCCCTGGGCATCTGTGTTGGGGAACAACTCCCCTTGATGGTCCAGGAGGAACTTAGTGAAGGTGTTGATGGGATTAATGGCCTTGAGAGTGATGGCAGCATCCTTGGCCCACAGCAGGTTAGGGCCAAAGACTACAGCCAGGTTAGTGTTGGTCATCTTGTTCTGGTCAGAGTGGGCAGATATCTGTGGAGGGAAACAGGGGTTACAGCTAGAATCTATGGCCCCTGCCTCTTACTCCCAGCAATCACATCCAGAGCATCCAAGCAGTGACAACACACCCTCCCCCTCATCAGGTGAGCAGTGAAGGCCAAGGCAAGTCTCACCTGCACCAGAAAGGCAGTCAGGAAACGAAGCACCTGGTAGTTCTCCTCTGGCAGAGTTTGGAGAACCTGCTGTGTCACCTCCACTCTCTGGCTTTCATCAATACCTGTGAGGAGTGGAGGCCCAGGTTACAGGGGCATAGGACTAGCTCAGGACCCCATATGAGACTAGTGGGAACTCCAAGTGAACTTCCTGGGAGCTGCTTATGCCCACAAGCCTACAGGGGAGGGTGGGTAGATGTATGGCCATATAACATCCCTGAGCTCAGTTCCAGCTCTGGCAGAGGATTTGCATAGCTGGGGAGGAAAGAAAACTCACTGAGGAAGCCCACAACGTGGGGGTAGAGGTCAAAGGTTAGCAAGGGCTCAGGAAGCTCCCGAAGGAAGGTCTTGAGGATGACTGCTGGCAGGTGCAGCTCATTGTACTGGTCAAAGTCCACGGGCAGCCCTTCATGGGGGAGAAAGGATGAGAGAACACTAGACCTAGCCGGTGGCCAGCAAGCCCCACACCCTTCCTTTGTCCTTTTGTCTACTGCACAAGCTGCCAGGATCCCCCTATTGCATCTGCCTCTTCTCTTCCTCTGTAACGAGGNAATANAGGCTCAGACCATCTGGAGAGCATGAGGACATTGGCACACATGACAGTTACTCCTTGCCTCTAAATGATCTAAACCCAAGGCTGCAGCTCCTGAAAGTGAGGCAGCAAGCCTGGGACAGCCAGGCAGAAGTCAGAGATACATGGTCACTGTTAGCATTTAGGCATCTGTACTGGCTTGCCCTTAGGGTCCTGACAGGACATATCCTCAGCTGCAGCCACTAAGAGCACGCCCTGTGTGTATTCACTACATTTCCTTATAAAAGGCGGGCCTTGCCCACCTCCTGTCTCTTTCTCTTCCTTCACTCTCATCCCCAGGGACCGGACTCTGCCCCCTTCTCTCCCCTCCCCTCAATAAATCGCATTGAGGTCATGTGGGTCCTGTTGTATGAATTCCTTCCCGTCGTTTTAAAAAAAACAATAGGAACACCAAAGGACATGGAAACTTCTGGCTAGAAGAGAACCTGGGTCCTTGCTTACAAGCTCCTCACAGTTACAACACACTCCCCCCCCCTCCTTCTCTCTCTCTCTCACACACACACACACACACACACACATCAATGTGCACACATGGTCTGGACGAGCTCTAGGGTCTGGCTCACTCACCCATGTTGTATTTCTGCTGCACTTCCCGTACAACCTGGGTGTTGGCCGACCTCCGGAAGATGCCCTCAGTTGTGAGAGCTGGAAAACAAGGGGGCCTGGTGAGTCTCAGAACTCTGAGTGATGGATCACTTCCCTGCCCTATCAATCAGTCTTGGAATTCCAAGAAGGGTCATTGGGAGTGTACTTTTCTGTGCCCTGCCCAGAGCTTCTCAAGGGCAGATGGGGGACTTGGAAGGTCAATAGGCCTTGGGCTCCATAGCACTCACCGTGAGCCTGCAAGTAGGCAACCGTCTCCCTGAGCACAATAGGAATGGGCTCCTGGTCTGGGTTTTTCTCCTGGAGGCTATGGGAGCAAAGGGGTGAGCTGGGACTCTGCATGCTGGTCTCGATCCCATCAGCCCCAGACCTATCTAACTTTAGCATACTTACTGCTGCAATGAGACCCCAAACTGCTGATTTGGCAGCGGGGGGCGTGGTGGCATGGGCTTGGGAGCTGTAGCAGGGCTCTTTTGTGTGGATTTGAGGAAGTCATCATACCTGGGGGAGTAGATGGAACAGGGTCAGGCCCTCTGGCTCTGCAGTCTTGTAGCCAACTTTATCAAGTGTTCATTGTGTGATTTTCCATAGATTATTTCATATACCCTCAAAAACAGCCCCACTTAATGTAACACGAACACTTTGAAGGGATTCAGTGAAAAGACGAGGTTTGTTGGCTCTATCTACTGTCTCTGGAGCTTGATGCTCCTTCCCATTTCCCTGGGTTCTCTGGGCTCCCTCTGGCCCAGGTTACTCTGCCTCCCACACAACACACCCACACAACTGAGCAGTGGATCCACGTGCACACACACACCCGTACCCAGCTTCTGAGCCCACCCAGCGGTCTCACTTGAGCACTTGGCGAGGAATCCCCAACTGCTCCAGCTTCACGTGCTCACTCAGCTCGCTCAGGTAATTCACATAGAAGATCTTCCGGCCAAACTTGAAACTGGAGCAAAGGGAAGGATCTGCGTCAGCCTGGGCCCCATGGTAGGCCTTTGCTCTCCCTGTGGACAAGCATCACCCCAAGCTGGCCACCCTGGGTATCTGCTTGGTATGTGAGGGGTGCACACCTGTGCCCTGCTCACCTGATGAGGGGCTTGAAGAGGATAAGCAGGGTTTTGATGAACATGGTTGGGTGCACAATGTACAGGGCCTTGATGTTTTTCTTGTACCTGCAGGACAAGTAGGAAACTTGGGAATGGGTGGAGTAAGGGGCAGGGCTGTTGGGGGCCCTGCCTCCATTGACACGGAATAAGCTCCTGACCAAGAGAACAACGCAGAGCCCAGAGAGCTGTTGGCCCAGAGGCACCTATGCTAGGCTCTGGCGCCCACCCCCATGTCCCAACCCACTTGCGGTCAAACTCCCGGTAGGCATCCCGTAGCCAGCTGAGGGAGGGCTTGTTGTCACTGGTCAGGCCGTGGTGCAGGTAGAGCAGTGTGTAGTCACTCTCCACATACTGGTCCAGTGTGTGCTTCAAGTACCTTCAAGAGAAATGCCCAGGGCTGGTGGGTAGCTCCGTGGTAGTGTNATGACCTAGCATGTGTGAGCCATAGGTTCAACACCCAACATCATAAACACATAAAAAGCCCTGTTCAGACCTGTCCTCTGCACAACAGGTGTGGCCCCTGTTACAATAGAAACCAGTACTTGCATCATGGCTTCCTTTTCCACAGACTCTCCCTGCTGTCATTTGGCTATGTAACCCACAGCCTCTTTCCTGAAAGGAGGCAGAGGGTGGGAGCTGGGCCTAATGGAGAAGTAAGTATGCAAACAGCTCTCATTTTGAGCAGCAGAATCTGTAGACCTGAGCTCCAAACTGGGCTGTGTATCTGCAGTTAAAAGGGCTTGACGTATTTTTCTCAGGATCACCCTGAGTCAGTAACAAGGACAGTCACTGGTTATTGGTAAAAGCTTTTAGTGTCTGCCAAGTACTTCCAATATATTACCTCATTCTCCCTCATCACAACTAAGCTGAAGTTAACCCCGTTTTACTAATGAGGGCAATCAGCAGAGGTCAGGTGCTTAGCCATGGTTTCAGTTTGTGNCAGGGAACAGTGGTGAAGTCCAACTCCAAGACTGCATTCTAGACCCTGGACCAGATCTGCCTTTTGTATGTGATTTGCAGTATAGTTTGTAAAACATTTGTGCCCATGAAAGGACATTAGGATGGCCAGAAGGTCAAATGTTCCAACTCCTAGGCTTTTTGTTTTTGTTTTTCAAGACAGGGTTTTACTGTGTAGCTCTGGCTGTCCTGGAACTCACTCTGTAGACCAGGCTGGCCTCAAACTCACAGAGATCTGCTTGCCTCTGCCTCCCAAGGGGATTAAAGGTGTGCGCCACCACCGCCCGGCCCAACTCCTAGGCTTTTAATGGACCACAAAGTCATACTCCTCAGGTTCCCTATGCTCATAATAGGGTGTGTACCACCCCAACACACACACACTGCACACACTGGGAAGTTTGGAAGTAATAAACAGCTGGGAGAGGGCAGAAAGCCCAGGGTCAGACCTATTAGAAGATGGACAATCAGTCCCTTGGCTCTAGAAGGGATGCCACTCCAGGCTGGGCAGGCCAAATGCTAAGCACATCCAAGAGGAGGGAAGTGTGTGAGGGAGTGCCCCAAGACTTGACTAAGTGCCCAGATGAATGATCTGACCTAGAGATAGCAGCCTAATGACTGGTCCCAGGGTGCAGAGCTGGGCCAGCACAGGTAGGCAGGGCAGAAATGCTAATGCTAAGTTACCATAGATTCTGAGCAGTATTAAATTGAGAATAATTTAGCCCCTATCCACACTAAGCATTTTGTAGTTTACAAAGGGCCATCACATATTAAGATAGCATTTTGTAGCCTGTCTCTTATACACATCTAGATGTGTATAAGAGACAGGTATTAAATTGAGAATAATTTAGCCCCTATCCACACTAAGCATTTTGTAGTTTACAAAGGGCCATCACATATTAAGATGGCATTTTGTAGCTGAGTGTAGTGGCACACACCTTTAATCCCAGCACTCAGGAGGCAGAGGCAGGCAGGTCTCTATGAGTTCTAGACCAGGCTTGGTCCACAAAGCAAGTTCTGGGACAGCCAGGGCTGTTAGACAGAGAAACTCTTTCTCAAAAAACAATACAACAACAACAAAAAGATGGTATTTTACAATTAGGAAAACAGCGAAGATTACAGTAAAGTAGACACTTTCATCCATGGATGCATGGCATGACCTTTGGAGTACAACAAAGTGGTGCCTATCAGAAGCTGGGCAGTGCTTACTCTCTCTGACCATGTAAAAGTATGTTCAAAAATATTTCCTANGGAACCAGAGGGAAGCAGAAACATTCTTGTAGGAGACCNTTCATTCCAGAGTTTTATTACGGAAAAAATAACAACTGAGCAGCCAGCAAATTGTCCAATATCAGGAGATTGGCTAAAGAAACCACGGGACATCTATAAATAGACTATCTCACAGGATGCTTCTAGAAACAGGATTAATCTGTGAAGTCAGGCATCAGAACAGTGGTCACCCGTGAGGCAGACACTGGAAAAGCACACTGGAGACCTGAGGGGGGCACTGATCGGTATGGAGTTTCTGTTTTGTTTTATATTTAGGTTTTTTTGAGACAAGATCCCATTCTGTAGCTCAGGCCGGCCTGAAACTCAAAATCCCCTCCTTTATAAGCCTCCCAAGTACTGGAACTGCAGACATGCATCATCAAATTCACCAGAAACTGGGTGTAGTGTTGTATGTATGTAATCCCAGATACTCAAAAAGCTGAGGCAAAAAGGGTCACTTAAGCCTCGGTGTTTACACCAGCTTGGGCAACAAAATGAGAGCTGTCTTAAAAGAAAAAAAA
>LZPO01096786.1:576075-591084 GCA_001675575.1 Neotoma lepida
CTCAAGGGCATGCTGGATGCAGTTACTTCAGGGGCACTGAATTGGGACACCTTCCCCCAAAATATTTAACCTTGCTTTTTAACCCAGTCATGGTGACACACACTTGTAAACCCACACTTTGGAGGTACGGTCAGGAGTTCAAGACTATTTAATAGGTTCAAGGATAGCCTAGGCTACATGAGATACAATCTCAAAAAAATAAAAAGAAAGCAAAACAGTAATAATAAAATCACTTTGTNGATAGATACAGTGCTGAGTGTTCAGTAGATAAATGTATGGGGATGTAACTCAGTTGGTAGAGTGCCTACTTAGCTTAGTATACAGGAAGCCCTNGGTTTGATCCCTAGTACCAAATAAACCAAGGGTGATAGTTACACCTGTAATCCCAGCACTCAGAGGTAGAAGCAGGGAGATCAGAAGTTCAAAGTCATCCTTAGTTATCCTTAGATAAATTTGAGGCTAGCCTGAGATACAATCTGTATGGGATGGGGTGGGGGGTATATTCATGTAACAGAAGTTCGACCATAAAAAGGGAGAAAGTACTGACATATGCCACAAAATAGATATGAACCTGGAAAATAAGCTAAGTGAGAAGGGCAGCGACTACATGATTTTGTGAGACTCAACTGTGGGTCATGACCCCTTTGGGACCAAATGACCTTTTCACAGGGGTCACNTATCAGATATCCTGCATATCAGATTTTACTTTACAATTCATAACAATAGCAAAACTACAGTTATGAGGTAGCAACGAAAATAAATTTACAGTTGGAGGTCACCATACCAAGAGGAACTGCATTAGGAAGGTTGAGAACCACTGGCCTAAGACCACAAGTCCATCGAGTCGGGAAGCAAATGAGTAGGCTTCCAGATGCTGGGAGGAGGGGAGAAAGGGAAACACCTGCTAAACAGGTACAGAGTTTGATGTGTATATAAATAGTAAAAGTGTTCTAGTGGGCTGGCATGACACCTCAGTGGGTTAAGGCACTTGCTGCCAAACCTGATGACCTGTTTCATCCCACATGGTGGGACCCACATGGTGGAAGCAGAGAAATGATTCCTCAGAGTTGACATTTGACCTCCATGTGTGTGCCATGGCTTGCACATACATGTACATGCACACACACGAAATAAATGTAATTTTGCTAAGAATTTTCTTAAGTGTTCTATCGGTACACACCTGCAATCTCACCATGGAAGGCTGAGGCAGGAAGGTGACAAAGTCAAGAGCAACCTGAGTTACAACAGATCTTGTCTCCAAAAAAAGCCCCTTACATTCACCAAAAATATATCCATCAAGGCCTAGCCTATCTTGCCAACCAGACATCCTACAACTGGTTTACCCCAAAGCACCGAGCAGTGAGGACCTAGAAAACCTGTAGAGGCTGCTTCTCAGCCAGCCCAAGCTGCAGAGGAAAGTGGTCTGTTGCTAGACAGTGGGGTCAGCCACCCTAGTAATAACAATTCTATCCACAGACACTTTCTGATTTTATTACTAGAATGGCTGACCACACTTGGCCCTGATTGAACTCTGGATACTCCTAAAAGTCTTATNTTTCAGGGGCTGGAGAGATGGCACTGTGGTTAAGAGCATTGGCTGCTCTTCCAGAGGACCTGGGTTCAATTCCCAGCACCCACATGGCAGCTGACAACTGTCTGTAACTCCAGTTCCAGGGGCTCCAACACCCTCACACAGACACCAATGCACATAAAAATAAATTTAAAAAATTATCTTTCCCACTAAAGGTATTTTGAAGAACATGGAGTTTGGGGGAGTTTGTGAAGCTGTGGCAAAATCTNACCGGTGCTTTCTCTCAGAGATATTTGTCCCAAACACTTAACATGATGGTCTGGCCCCTGGTTGTCACAAAGCCAGAAAGCTCTTGAGACATGCTATCGCCCCGAAATGAAATGTTCTTCCAGGGTCAGCTTAAAGCTGGGGTCCTTAGGAAAACTCAATGGTGATAAAGCCTGGTCCACACGCCCCCATGTCCTAACCTACTTTACTTTTCCAGAGACACCAAATTGTACTTGCCTCATCCCCACAACCTCAGAGGCAAAGTAGAAGCAATATGGGAGACACAATCCATAAAATGCAGGGAGTTTGCCCTTCTGCTCCACTCAGCAGTAAAGACTGTTCTCCCTTGGTGAGCCCCATCATCCTGCTCTGTCTATGATGGAGTGTTGTGAAATATTAGTTTGAGATGTGTTACATTCGTTTATGCTGTGGAATGTTTGTTTAATGATACAAAGATATCGTGCATTCTTTTATGTTGCATTTGTTTATCTCCATAAAGCTGTGTTACTGTACCTGTCTAAAACACCTGATTGGTCTAATAAAGAGCTGAATGGCCAACAGCTAGNCAGGAGAGAGGGATAGGCAGGGCTGCCAAGCAGAGAGAATAAATAAGAAATCGAGGCTCAGGAGAAAAGAGGAAGGAGTGAGAAAAAAGAGCAGGAGAGAAAGATGCCAGGGGCCAGCCACCCAGCCACATAGCCAGTCACAGAGTAAAAAGGAGAGAAAGATATATAGAATAAAGAAAAGTAAAATGCCCTGCGGCAAAATGTAGTTAAAAAGTTAAAAAGAAATGGGATAATTTAAGTTAAGTTAGAAAAGCTGGCTGGAAACAAGCCAAGCTAAGGCCAGGCATTCATAAGTAAGAATAAGTCTCCGTGTATTTATTTGGGAGCTGGTTGGCAGGCTCCAAAGAGGAAAAAAAAAAGAAAACAAAAAAAACAACTACAATAGAGTCCAGGGGCTGATCTTTTCAGAGTGTTCTGAAGCTTCTCACTGTTCTCTAGGCTGAGGCAGGGAAAGCAGAAGGCAGCCTCTCAAGTGTGCTATGATAGCCGGTCCCTAACGGATGAATGCCCTGACCCTAGCAACCTCACAACCTTGACAGCTCCTGGATAAGCCCTCACCCTCCTATCTCCACCCAAAGCATGGTCTGGCTTTGTCAGGTCCAAAAGGGCCTGGCCAGGGTCCTCCAAAGAACTTCTTGTGCCAGTATCTGAGGTCCAGCCCACCAAGCCCAGAAAACTCTGTCTTAATCTCTCCTAGTGCCCAACTCTGGAGGATTATAAACACCTACTGCCCCCAACTCTACTTTCACAGCACACCCTTCCCCCTCAATCCTACCTTACAAAGAATCTGTAGACCTAGTCCTGTAAATATTCCTTAAAATGGAAGTACACACATGTAATCCTAATGAGAGACCNGGAGTTAAACAGATTCCCAGGCAGGCAGAAAGCTATGGAGGGGCCATGGGCAGGTAATAAAGGTGGTGAATGTTCAAGATAGCCAGCTTCTTCCTCACCCTCCTGACCTGAGATAAAAGCCTGGCAGAAAACTGCAGAACTTGTAGGCTTCTGTCTCCCGTCAGCAGGAGGCCTGCTGATGGACTGGCTTAACAAGNTCAAGGCCTGATCAAACTTAACAGCTGGGCACCAATCAACTATCCTATTTGTCTCCAAACTGACCAACCTAAGTTAGGGGAGGAAGACTCTTCAGAGTCTTAAAAAACAGCCCCGGAGAAGAGATTGGAATTTTCAGCTTTCCTGNTCCATCTGCTTTACAGAGGGTCTTTCTCTCCGTGTCTGCTGCATGTGTGTGTTTCTTCATCCCCAATAAACATGTTTCTTCATTTGCTGATTCTGCCTGCTGCTGTCTGCAGTGTTCCAGATTTCTCCACTGCTATCTGTTATGCTGGAGATTTTTCCTGCCTTTTCATTCTTTAACTGGCAGGGGAAAAAAAACAAAAACAAAAACAAAAACTGATTAAGACCCCTAAACTGTATCACTAGCACTGGGAGATGAGACAGAAGAATCAGGAGTTCAAAGCAAGGATCAGCTACATAAGTAAGTTCAAGGCCAGGCTGGGCTTCATGACACCCTTAGAATGGCTCACAGGACTCTGAGTCTTGGCCTCACCTCTCGGGCTGCACCATGGACCTCTTCTATCACAGAAGCTCTGGTAGCATGGCATGCCAAGCTATTTGTGGCTTGTATCCGACAGACCTTTCTCTAGACAG
The DNA here is from genome assembly GCA_001675575.1 of Neotoma lepida. Lineage (NCBI taxonomy): Eukaryota > Metazoa > Chordata > Mammalia > Rodentia > Cricetidae > Neotoma > Neotoma lepida. The sequence continues at coordinate 580,108 of LZPO01096786.1, forward strand.
AGAAAGGTCGTCTTTGGCTGTTCCAAACTGGCCACCATGGACCTGGGGGACTCCCACATACACAACTGCCTCCACCTTCCCCCAAACAGCTGAGCTGGCTCTTCTCATAGCTTTCAGCACCAATAGCCATCCATCTCTGTCATCAGTTTCTACTCTCCTGTGTAACCATGCTCCATCTCCCACTGGCTCACAGCAGCCTAAAAGCAGGGACTGTTTCCTGTCTTTGACTTGCTCATGTCAGGCATTCAGTAAGTGCTGGTATCCAGGTATGTTGATATCCACCTATGATCCCAGCTACTTAGAAGACAGAAGCAGGAGAGTCACTGGTGCCTACCAGTTCAAGACCAGCCTGGGTAAAACAGTAAGATCCCATTTCAAGTAATAAGTGTTGGTAGCCTTCACAAAGACGCAGGTCATATGACATACAGTTTCGTTTCTGAACTTGTATTTATTTGATGGTTATGTGACAAATTAGAGTGTGGTAGGCAGTGAGTTTCCTGAAGTTGGAGAAGGAATTTTTCCAAACAGAATCATTAGCGTGCATCTATATCAGCAACAGTTTTTGCTTGTTTGCTTTGTTTTTGAGACAGGCTATGCTGTCAATAGGGAGCTCAGGCTGGCCTAAAACTGAAGCTCTTCTGCCTCAGCTTACTGANTGATAGGATATGGGATTTTTGTTTCTTTTTGTCTTCTGTTTTTATGAGACAGGGTTTCATTATGTAGCTCTGGCTGTCCTGGAACTCACTATGTAGACCAGGCTTGACTTGAACTCATAGAGATGCCCCTGTCCCTGCCTCCTAAGTATTGGGATTAAAGGTGTGTGCCACTACCCCCAGCTTCGGTATTTATTATAGGCATGTGTCCACCACACCTGGAAGGAGGCAGGTCCACTTTGAAGGCCTGGGTGCCACCAGCTCTCTGAACTCTGAGGTGCTAAGAGTTTTTGGGGGGCTAGCTGCTGGTGGCTCGGAGCTAAGTTCCTGCCCTCATTTATTTCCAACTGGCTCTGTCAGGAAAAGGGAGAGCAGCACAGCAGGGGCAGAGACACTGACTTAGACAGGCAGCCCAGCCACACAATCTGAAGTTCAGAAATCCCGGGACTCCTGCAGAGTCGGGAGCATCACCTGCCTAGTTCCATCCAAGCAGGAGGAATGCCTGGAATGCAGGCNTAAAACTGAAGTGAGAGGGCCTGGGGACCTTGAAGTCATTATCTGAAACATAATAAGGAATAAGGCAGCCCTCACTGAGCCAAGGTAGAGGATCTGAGAGCTCTGGAATGTCAAGTNTCAGTGAGAGGCTAAGGCTATGGGCCAGAAGCATGTTGTTCCACCTCTCAGCTGGCCACAGAAGTGGGGAGTAGAAATCCTTCATCCATGCCTTTGTGAATAATCCTAATAAACTCACTAGTCCATCAAAAAAGAAAGAAACAAAGAAAGAAACAAAGGAAGGAAGGAAGGAAGGAAGGAAGGGAGGAAGGAAGGAAGGAAGGAAGGAAGGAAGGAAGGAAGGAGGGAAGGGAAGGGAAGGAAGGAAAGGGAAGGAAGGAAAGGGAAGGAAGGAAACTATGTACTATAAAATCTATTACAAAGATGTGTACTTTCTCTAGAGAAAGAAATGTACACCCTGGTCGCCCTACTGGGGTCAAAGAGGACTATNACTAGTTAAGACCTATTTCACTGGACTGTTAGGTCTCATTTTTCCAATACTAAGGCTGGAAGCCAGGGCCTTGCACTAGGTGAGAGCTCTACCACTGAGTCATACCCCAGTGTAAGAATATAAGCTTCTAAAGGAATGGAGGAGGGTACCTTACCAAGTGCTCAATGCTGACTAATGAGGCTGATCTAGAAACGCACACTGAAAAAAGCCAACATAGCAAGGGGATCAAAGGATAAGTCAGGAGTTGGAAGGNAAGCATGGGATGAGGGTCAGCAGCCCTTGGGTCTAGGCCTTGTCCTCTGACTCCCCAGAAGTGGGAGTCCCATCACCAAGTTTGCAAGCAAGCAGGGTAGCTGCTACAGGAAGCACCCTCCCTGCTCTCAGAAGGGATTAGGACTGATTCTGCCCTGGAACCTTAAGAGCGATGCAGAGCTGGCAGCCTTGGTGTCTCTAGGGTGCTGGGGAGAGGGCCTAATGAGGAGGGTGTAGTAGGAAAAGCTTGAGAGCCAAGGCCCTGCATTCCCCAGATACCAATCAGGGACTTTCTCTAGGTGTTAATCAGCAACAGGACAGCTTCCTTCGCAGGCTTTCTGGGTACTGCTGACCACAACCTGCAATATAAGAACATCTAAGGTGGGCTTGGACTGAGAAAGCCCACGGGGGATGAAGGCTGCTGACATTTGTTAAATGTTTCTATTGTCAGGAATTCTGCAAGCCAGCTGACATTATGTTGGAAGGCTGAAACCAGCTGTTGTAGAAACTGAAAAGGTTACAAATAATGGTCTCTTTGCCTCCTTTCTGAAGAGTCTACTGTTACCAACACAACACTGGAAAGCTGGTACTGGGACCAAGTCAAATGTGACTGAGGTCCATGACAGCCACTGAAGGCAGGGACAACCACAGGTTGTAGAGGAGTTGGGTGCATTGCTATCCCTTCCACATGGGCTCTTTCTCTGAATTCTACTGCTGCAGACATCACCACTGGCTCTTCAAACAGGCCTTGCCATCAAGATAGGCACACANGCCCCCACAGCAGCATGCCGGCCAGGCCTTGCCCACACTGAGAGCTTCCTGAGGCACAGCCCCTGGAGCTCTTTTCTCCTGGCTTCTGGGTGTGTCACCACACTGCCTCCACTTCATGTCTCTCATAAACTCTGCTATTTCCTCCTTCCAAAGCCACCAGCAGCTCCCAGCTTCTTAGAATGGTGCTGCAATTAAGCTGGTCCCACCAGCCTCCACCAAGAGCCCTTTCTGATTCACAGAGCCAGAGGCTACAGCCAGGAGAGGCCANGCACAGACAGCCAGAACTGACACCTACCTGGCTGGGCCCCCTCAGGCTTGCCACATTCTGGAGAACAAAAAAAATGCTGCAAGACAAGGGGACACCCACAGAAATGGGACGAACACCCTCCACCTTTTGTCTTCTGACTGACCACAAAGTCCGGGGGCTGTCGGGGTACACATTAGACACCCCGACACCTCACTCAGGTCCCCAGGCTCAGACCTAAGCCAGGAAGGAATTGCTTCTGCCTTGCTTCTGCAAGGGTGAGAGAGACCATTCAAGGCCCCCAACCCAGACCAAGATAAGCATCAGAAGCACAGGCACCGTGGGAATGCCTTACACATTATGGCCTCTTCTAGCCCTGACAACAAGAGCCAGCTCACTGAGGCTCACTACTCCCCTGCTCCAGTCTCCTCTGGGGCTTGCCTTGTGAATAAAAGGGAGCTCCCTGAAGCAGAAACCCAAAGGGTTCCTGCCCCCATTCTCAGCAGGGCAGCACATCCACTAGAAACTTGATGTTCCAGGGAGCCATGTGGCATTGTGCAGTTTGAAGGAGGCTCTGCACATTCCAAACCCCCAGAAAGGAGTGACATTATCTGCATCCCTGGGGACTGATAGGGAAAAGCAGATATCAGGGCAAGGGAAGGGAAGAGAAGCTATGAAGGAAAAAACAAGGCCACTTATTCAGAGCCAACTATGTTCTAGCTCCCAGGATGCTGACATACCAGCATCACTGTACTCCTCTCAACAAGTGTGAGGAAGGAGCTCAGAGAGCAGAGCTGGATCAAACTCAACCTCTTAACTTCAAAGCTATTAAGCCACAATGCCTTCACATTACAGTTGCAGTGGGAAATAGTGAGATCATCGGTCAGGAGGCAGGGGTATGTGACTATATCACATGCCAATCAAAACCAATCCATGCTCATAAGGGAAGATACATATGCTCAAGAGCAGACCAGAGGCTAGGCACAAAATGGACCCTTTCTTGGTGGCAAAAGAGGCTGGCTTCTCTAAGCCAGGAGCATAGAATATGAGGGCAGAGATACAACACTTGGGCATGCTCACCTGCTACTTCCACAATCTGGTGCCGGGCGATGTCATAGTAAGGGTCATCCCACTTCAGATGTGTGACAGGTTCTGGAGAGCTGCTTTTAGAGTCATCTGAGGAACATGGGAAAGGCAGAGTCACCCTGGGGGCTGGCCTAGCACTTTCTCCATGACTCATCCTCTCTGGCCTGCTCCCGGTGAACTTATGTTATTGGCCATACCCTAGGGCTGGTCTCCTTACCCCAACCTTACCCCTGGAGACTCCTCTAGCTGGAAGGGGCCTCCTCTCTGTGGCGTCTACAGGTGCCTGAGACATTGTGCCACCCACCTGACTTGGGAAAGTCTGGCATTTCATCAGAAGGCCAGTTCTTCTCATCAATGGATGCTAGCTTCAACTGGTTCAGAGCTTGACTGGTATCATCCAAGGTCAGATCATCTTGCAGTTCNGAGAGAGGATCCATGGCTAAGTCTGTTCCCTGCAAAAGACCCGGAAGAGAAACTTGGGTCGGGAGGGGAAGAAAGGTTGTGGGTCAGCTTCTGTAATTCTTCCAGTGAATCCTTCTGTCCCCTTCTTTTCTCTCTGGCACCCTTGTCCCTATTCCTCAACAGTCCTTATCCTGCCAAGAGTTCCATAGAGCATGTTGCCAGAAAAGGCAGCTGGGGCAGCGGATGGCACAGCTCAGCACTCCCTTCAGGTCCTCAGCTGGGCGGTAAGAGCCGTGCCAGGTCCCACATTGCCTATCACCCGACTGACCAAGTAACACAGTCCCAGCTGCCAAAAGCATATCCTCAGAGGTTTTAGAGTGCAGAAGCCTCATGCCTCAACAGTTACAGGGATAGATGTTACAAGAATCTGAGGAATCCAAGGGTCTCCAAATACCATGAAAAAGGCCAGCTGCGGCCCTGGCTATTCCACTCCTCTTTCCAGGCCAGAGATGATAGGGTCAGAGGAAAAAAGGCCATGGCTAAGGTGTTCAGCTTGGTTTACCTGGGACAAAGGCCAGTAGCAGGGGATGGAATCTATCTGCCAATCCCAGCAGAGCCCTTGCAGGTCCCTAAGGCTCTCAGGCCCTCTCTAAAGCTGTAGGGGTTCCAGANAGTGGTTTCACTGTGGCAAAGTCAACAGATTCCCTTAAGGATGAGGGGGGCACAGAGGGAAAAGAGGCTGCCCTTACTATGCAGAGCATGGAGGTAAGGCCTTGAAGGACAGAGGAGCTGGCAGGGAGAGAGAAGAGGCAGCACTAAAACCAGGCCCAGGACTTGGCTAAAGGAGATGGCACTTTCTGCTCTCAGCACCATAAAAACACCTCCCTCAAGCTCACCAGATGAGTGAAGAAGGTTTCAATCCAACCCATTTGCCCAACCCCAAAGAAGAGGCTGCATTCCTGACGCCAGAAAAAAATGACATATATGGTCAGAGACTCAGCAGGGCAGATAAGAGCAGAGAGGGCCTGGGGGTGGGAAGAAGAGAGGAGCTGCCACGTGAGATCCACACTGTGGGCTAGGAGGATCGTGACAACCGCTTGTCACCTCCCCTCCCCTCCCCTCCAGCACATATTACAGCCTAGGGCTCTAAATGGTGAACCAGCTCCCAGGGCCTAAGCAACAACTGCCTTGTCACCATGGCAACATACTGAGTCAGTAGGAAAACTGTTTCAAGCTTTCAAAGCCAAAGACCTAAGCTTCTTCCTTGCTCTTTCCCCTGTCCCTTGGCCTTATCCACTAATCCAACTGGACACCAAAATACAGGTCCCTTTCTTAGAACACAAAGGGTAAATCTTTCACAGCTGGGAATGCATTTCTCTTAGTGAGTAAATCTGCCTTTGCCCAAAGCCCGCATCTTCTCTCCTCCTTCAACCCTCAGACCTCCAACCAGGCAATTTCCCATCTTGAGGAATTTGCCTCTGACCCACCTACTCTCCCCAGTTCAACCAGGAGTCTAGAGGGCTGCTTCTCACAGGGTCCTCTAGCTCAATGGTTCTCAACCTGTGGGTCAAAACCCCTTTGGGGGCCAAATAACCTTTTCATAGGGATTCCTTTAGACCATTGGAAAACATGGATATTTACATTATGATTCATAACAGTAACAAAGTTAAAGTTATGAAGTAGCAATGAAAATAATTTTATGGTTGGGGGTCACCACAACATGAGGAACTGTATTAAAGGTCGCAGCATTAGGAAGGTTGAGAACTCATTAAAGGACAGATCCCAGCTCAAAACATCTTCTTGCCTGAGCCTTCTTTCCTTCCCTATCACTGCCAAGGTACCAGGAACTCCCTGACACCCCCTACCTCACAGCAATCCGAGAGAAATCTTTTTGTACACAGTAAGCACCTGGTATGATAGAAAAAGCATGAAGTCAAATATATGAAAAACTGGGTTAGAGTTCTGTCTAAGCTAAGGACTGCAAAGATCCCTGGCAAGTGCCTTTCCTGTCTGGACCTTAAATTTCCTTATCTATGAAGCAAAGGCTCCTCCCAGAAATAGAACTCTCCAGTGCTCAGAAGCACTTGCATGGAAGTAAACAGGATTAAAAGTAGCAGCTAGCTGAGCTATGTGTGACAGAGGGATAGGAAGACTATCAAGAAGAAAGCCAAACTTGACTCCCACCTCTTTCCCAGGAACCTCTCCTGTCAGTTCTAGACCTGACCTCCTTCAACTCCCTCACAACCTCCTTTACCAGCAAAACTATACAGTGGGGCCCAGCTCCTTGGTCTCTCTCACNCCCTTCTATTGCCTTCTCTGAGCTGGGGTATTTATCTGCTGTTCAGTGGGAGATGAGAGAAGCCTGTGAAGGGAAATTCTAAAACAAAAATGATAGAAATGAAATAACTAGCCACCTAGGAGCCCTCCTCCACTCTGTAAAAACATTTCTCTCTCTCAGATTAATACTGTTTTCAGCAGGTAAACCTTTACCTTCAGAAAGTGTTTGAAAATCTTTTGAGACAAAGGCTTTGACTTTCGAAAAACAGTGAATCTCTCAAAAATTCTGATATTTGTGGACCTTTTCTCTTAAAAAAATGAACAGACCCATGGAATCTTGCATGCAATTTTAAAGGCTTCATAAGCCCTCTGAGAATGATTGCTTAAGAACCTATTCAAAGGCTAAGGCCATGGCTCAGTGGTAGAGCACTTTGCCTGCACACACAAGGCCCTAGATTCCCTCTCCAGCACAGAAAAACAAAGCAACTTATTCAGAATAATGCCTGGCACATAGCAGACACTGTTAGCTGAATGAATGAATGATTTTCCTAAATGAAGAAGGAAACCAACATTTGTAGAAGACCAATATAGTACCATGAGCTGGGCACAAATACCTCACAACTCACTACTAGTTCAGCATATGCTATCAAAGCCATTTACAGTTTGAGCAAAATGGGGATGGGGGATATGAGCAAACTGCTAAAGGTCACAGAACACAGAGGCAGTATTTTAATCCACGAGTAGGTTTGAGGTGGTCTTTTGGTGAAAGTCCAAGCCCTCAACTACACTCTTGTGTGACTGTCAGTCACAAATTCACAGGGTTCAAAGAGGAGCCACAAAAGGGCATCCAGAACTTCTAATATCGGGGCAAAACAGAGATAGCAACTTGAAGTCACAGTATATGCTGGCGTTGGAATCGGACTGCTGTGTGACTCCGGAACAACAAAAATCCTACATGACAGCAACTCTAAACTATAATCACGTTTGCACAGTCAAAAAACAAACAACAGATTGAATGTATTTCATTTCACAATAAAATGAGATGAAAGCATGACCGTATCAAGTGGCAGGGTCNATCACTTCCCCCTAATTTCTCGTTCTCGGTGCTTTGCCAGATCCTGTCAGAGAGACTTCTCCCTCCCACGGGTTTGTTCTGTATTGGCCTATGCCTTGGAGAGGGCAGGAAGAAGTCAGAGAAAGTGGCTGTCTTCTCATTGCAGACACCGAAGTGGGGCACAATCCCAGCAGCGGAGAGACCAAGGCCCTGAGGCCCAGTTCCAGCCCCGCGCCACCCCTTTAGGACCTGACCTAATCCCTTCAGATGGCCAGGGCANCTCCTTCCCTTCCCCCACCACGCCCAGCGAGACCCCGCGCTCTGCAAGCTCACCGCGCTCAGGCAAGGCTCCCTCTGCCACGCCTGTCAAAGCTCGGCAAACATCCGGCTCGGAAGAGGAATGGGTACCGCCCCCTCGGGGGCCCCCAGCTCCCCAGCCACTTCCGCCACATCTTCCTACTTCCGGCTGGTTGCCCGATCCAAACATGGCTTTCCTGGAGCCCCGCCCACTTCCGGCAATCACCTGCCGAAATGCCCGCCTAAGAGGTTAGACAGTAGAACGGTCCGACTCCTCGCTGCCCGAAGGAGGGTGGGTTGGACTTATTGGTTCCGCTTTTCTAGCTACTGGAAACTAGCGGACCTCAGGAATCCTAGGTTCGTATCGTTCTCGGACAGTTTTGGCTGACCAGTACTTACAAACTCCAAAAGGAAAGAAAGAAAGAATCTCGATGGTTAGGAATTATTGGAGCCTAACCATCGAGATTCTTTCTTTATTTTCTTTTTTATTATTTTTTTTTAATTTGAATTCTTTCTGGAGCATAAGTTTGGAAGTCAAGGATTCTTTCCGACAGGGACCGGGACAAAAACCGCTCGCTTCCGGCGAAGGGGTGGTGGCGGGAGCTCTGATCCAGGATGAAGGCGGCGGAGGAGGTGCTCTTGGGGAAGACCCTGCCGCTCCGTGAGTGACCTGGGATGTCTGCGTCCCTCAGCCCTGGACTAGATGGCCCTAGCGTTTTCTAGACAACACCTTACCCCCACATCCCTTTTTGTCTCGAGCCTGGGATCCTGCTCCGGTGCCTTCCAAGGCTCTCGGGCTTAAGAGCCTGGACTCCTTTCCAACCTTTCAGGGGCTGGGGTAGAGCCTTGCTTGTCCCTCGGACTCCTGAGGCATAGTTGACCTTACACTTTCCTCCTGCATCTTTCCCCAACCCCACGCCCCCCTGGGCCGCCCCTTCACTGCCTTCCCGTCTCCCTGCAGCCCCCGAGCCGCGCCTGGGCCAGGACTCAGGATGGAGCTCTTCTGCAGAAGGCTTTGCTCGGGGCCTCAAAGACTTCCTGCATGGTACGAGCCCTGCCATACTTGCTCTAAAGAGCCTCCCCCAGGGCTTGGCCGTAGGCCCCTCCCGCGCCAGGAAACAGCACTTGGGGGTCTGGTGTGTCGGAGAGCCCCTGCAGCTCGGACTGCTTTGGGGACCTCTGGAAGTGGACTCCGTCTTGGAGGAGAAGGGCGAGGGAGTGAAGCCACCGCACGAGGAGGTATTGAAGAATAGAACGTCTCCTGTCTGAAAGTTTGGGGGAGGTTCAGACTTTTCCGACTGCTCTTCCAGTTCGTTAGAAGCAGGGTATTTAAAGCGCTGGGAAGTCGGTTTTGTCCCTTCACCGCAGGACTGTCTTACCTTAACTAAGCTGCAGTAACTAAAGAATGCAGATGCAAAAAGTTGTGAGTCGGGCTGGAGAGGTGGCTCAGAGGTTAAGAGCACTGACTGTTCTTCTAGAGGTCCTGAGTTCAATTCCCAGCAACCACATGGTGGCTCACAACCATCTGCAATGAGATCTGGCGCCCCCTTCTGTATACATAATAAATAAATCTTAAAAAAAAAAAGTTGTGAGTCCAATTCCTAGGGTGTCGACAGTGACTAAGGTCAGAAGCTAAGGTTACCAGGATCAGATCGAGTCTCGTCAACTAGTTAGCTAAATTACACGCCTCATGTTACTCGCCTGTAAAAGAAAGCAGTAGCTGTTACANAGATCACTTGGAAGACTGGATGACCTGATGCAAGTAAAGGGTGCATAGTAAGAATTGTTTAAAATGATTGCTGCTTTTCGCTGGGCGTGGTGGCGCACGTCGTCAGTCTCATCACTCGGAAGATAGAGGCAGGTGGGTCTTTGTGAGATTGAGGCCAGCCAAGAAACAGAGTGAGTTCCAGGACAGCCAAGGCTACACAGAGAAATCCTGTCTCGAAAAAAACAAGACAAAAAAGAGTTTCATTTTAGGTTTATCCCAGAAAGGTTGCACCCAGACTTGATTTTATTTTGTTTTACTACACACTACCCACCCCTGCCAAAGGCATATGAAAAGGGCTTTCATTGTTTTCTAGGACCTGTCACTAGACTGGTCGGGAGTCATATGCACCTGGAAGCAAAGTTCAGCTTGGATCAGGTAAGTTACACAAGTGTGCATACAGATTACACTTAACTTAGGATGTACCCTGAAGCTGATTCTAGTTGTCTACCCAGGGGTCTTTTCCAGTGTGTCCTTCCAAANATGTAGTGGAGGGGTCAGAGGAGGCTGTGAGAAGAGGGCCTGTTGAGCCAGCGCTTGCTCTATTTTGCAGTTTGGTGCAGCAGTCTAGGCTGCAGAGTGATGGAAATGTGTCCTTGGTTTGCATCAGTGAGAAGCTTCACCTGCAGGTGTACCAGACTGTGTTGCCAGGCTCTGAGTTGCTGCTGTGCCCACAGTCTCCTTCTAGGAGCCTAAGTGTCATACACCCCAGGCTAGAGAAAGAAGCAGCTGTAGTGGTTGTGGCAGAAGAGGAGTCTGCCTCACAGGAAGAAGTGGCCTCCCCCCGAGAGGGTGCAGCAGAGTCTTGCACAGGTATGCCTACTGAATACTTGTTCAAGGTCATGTTGGCCACATATGAGATTGAGGCCCTCTGGGCTATAAGAGACCCTGTCTCAAAACAAACAAACAAGGGNGGACAAATGGCTGGGTTAGTGAAGTACTTATGCACAAGCATGAGAACCAGACCTTGGATTCCATCATCCATGTAAAAGCTGATTGTGGGGGCTAGAGAGACAGCTCAGTGGTTAAGAGCACTGGCCATGCTGGCTGCTCTTCCAAAGGATCCGGGTTCAATTCCCAGCACCCACATGGTAATTTACAACTGTCTGTAACTCCAGTTCCAGGAGATGTGGCATCCTCACACAGACACACATACAGGCCAAACCTCAACAC
>LZPO01096786.1:593394-605967 GCA_001675575.1 Neotoma lepida
TTTTTTGGTGGGGTGTGTTAAGACAGGGTGTGTAGCCTTGGCTGGCCTGGAACTCACTCTGTAAACCAGGCTGGTCTCGAACTTGGAGATCCTCCTGGTTCTGCCTCCCAAAGCTGGGATTAAACGTATGTGCCCATCACTGCCTGGCCATCCTTAGAACATTTTTATTTTATTTATTAAAATATTTTACTCAAATTTGTGTACCACATTGTGCAGTGCTTGAGGAGTCCAGAAGAGGGCGCTGGATCCCATTCGAACTAGAGTTACCGATGGTCATTAGCCACCATGTGGGTGATGAGAATTGTACCCTAGTCCCCTGGAAGAACAGTGTTCTTCAACTGCCAAGCCACCCCTCCAGCCCCATCTTGCCCTCTTATTCTCCAGTCCTGGTCCCCTTTATCTTCCCAAACAGTACCCCTTCTACTTTTGTGTCTTATCCCGTGTTGGGGCAGGGTTTTTCATTTTATAGATGAACTTAGGCGGAGAGATGTAGGTCCAATCCCATGGAGAAGAAGAAGGCCATTACTTTGGAGTGGCCTTACTCTAGGGATTAACCAGGTGGCCACCTTGATGTGCCTCCCCAGAAGGATTTGAGGATTGAACAGGAAAGAGAAAGTGTAGCTCTTGGTCCAGAGAAGATACAAGTGTAGGTTTTTCCACTGAAGAATAGGCACCCAGCAAGAAAAAAACATGGAGTATAGTTCCCCAGTAATACTGTCTGCTACCAAGCTTGGCTGACCTCATCTTTTTCCTCAGATCCCGGTCGTGAGTCACCCCATAGTCTCCGAGGAGAAAATATGGTAGGTTCTGGACCTATGGCCCAAACCGGGGATCAACCTTTCAAGGATAGCCAACCCCTTGGCTTGTTGCCTCAAGATGACAGCATGGATAAGGAGTGCCTACCACAGACAACACCTGAACTTCTTCAGGGCAACTCAGCTGCCCAGAAGAGCCCAGAGAGCAATGAATCCAGTTTATTAACTCCCAGAGGGCCCCAGGTGCAAACCTGCCCAGCCAAGAAGTTGCATGTCCCCAGCAGTGAATGCCTGTCTACAGTAAAGATCTCAGAGCCGAGAACCCAGCTCCCTAACTTCTCTGTGCTGCTATGCAGCGCTCCTGACCCAGTAGGAAGCTCCTCAAAGCAGGGGCGACGATACCGATGTGGGGAGTGTGGCAAGGCATTCCTGCAGCTATGCCACCTCAGGAAACATGCATTTGTGCACACAGACCATAAGCCCTTCCTGTGCACTGAGTGTGGCAAAAGTTACAGCTCCGAGGAAAGCTTCAAAGCCCACATGCTGGGCCATCGAGGTGTGAGGCCCTTCCCTTGCTCACAGTGTGACAAGGCTTATGGTACCCGCAGAGACCTCAGAGAGCATCAGGTGGTCCATTCAGGTGCCCGGCCCTTTGTGTGTGAACAGTGTGGCAAAGCCTTTGCTCGCCGACCTTCCCTGCGGCTACACCGGAAGACCCACCAGATGCCAGATGCCCCTTCCCTGTGCCCATGCCCAGTGTGTGGGCGGCTCCTGGCCACCCAGGGTTCACTGCGGAACCACATGAGGCTCCACACTGGGGAAAAGCCCTTCCTGTGCCCACACTGTGGCCGAGCATTCCGCCAGCGNGGCAACCTCCGGGGACACTTGAGGCTGCACACAGGGGAGCGTCCTTATCGATGTCCACACTGTGCCANTACTTTCCCCCAGCTTCCCGAGCTACGGCGCCATCTCATCTCCCACACTGGTGAGGCCTATCTGTGCCCTGTGTGTGGGAAGGCCCTCCGAGACCCACATACACTCCGTGCTCATGAGCGCCTACACTCGGGGGAGAGGCCCTTTCGGTGCCCCCAGTGTGGCCGAGCTTATACACTGGCCACCAAGCTGCGCCGTCACCTCAAGTCCCACATGACAGACAAGCCCTACCAATGCCCTGTCTGTGGCATGGGCTATGCCCTCCCTCAAAGCCTCAAGCGGCACCAGCTCAGTCACCAGCATGGGATTTCCTCCAGCCTTTCTCTGCCTCCCGCTGCCTCTGAGCCCACCATGGTGCTTCTACAAAGTGAGCCTGAGCTGCCAGACACATGCAACCAGCAGGAAGTGCCCCCAAGTGGGGATATTATGGAGGTCACTATCTCTGAGAACCGGGAAAAGTGCTTTGTGGTACCGGAGGAGCCAGCCCCTAGCCCCAGCCTGGTCCTGATCCACAAGGACGTGGGCTTTAGTGGTTGGGCCGAGGTGGTAGAGGTAGAAGCAGGCACCTGACACCTTCACCGTGTCTACCCCTATCCCTACAAGAGCTCTATATAAAGACTGTTCTAGCAGATTGTGTCTGTATGCCATTCTGTGGATCTCCTGATAGGTGCAGGAACCAAGCTGACTGGCTCTTAGGGTTGGAAAAGCTCAGCTGTAATCCACATGTCACATGCCCTCTGTAGTTCAGGTTTTAGTTAATTTTGGCTGCCTTTCGTGGAATCTAAAGCAGTGGTTCTCAACCTGTGGGTAGTGGCCCCTTTTGGGCGTCAAACGGCCCCTTTCACAGGAGTTATCTAAGACTATTGTAAAACACATACATCACAATTCATAACTGTAGGAAATTTACAGTTATGAAGTAACAACAAAAATAGTTTTATGGTTGGGGGTCACCGGAACATATTAAAGGGTCAAAACGTCAGGAAGGTTGAGAACCACTGGTCTAAAGGTTGTGACAGCTGAAGGACAACAAACAATGTGGGTAAATGTGTGGATTGTGCACTTCCATAGGCTTGGCCCTGTGGACGGTATGAGGAGTTACATGGTTTGCATTGCTGGGAGTCTTGACAGTGTGAGATGTTGGGGGTGGAACAAACAGGTAGCTGGGCGCGGTACACACCTTGAATCCCAGCCCTCAAGGCAGAAGGATTGCTGCAAGTTTGAGGCCATTGTGGACCACATAAAGGGCTGTCTCAGGGAGGAAGGGAGAAAGCTTGTGTTTCACTGAGCTGTGGTGTGTCAGAAATTACTCGGTAGGCTGAGATACTAGCTCACACCCGGAATCTAGCTCACACCCGGAATCCGTGCCCCTGGAAGCACGAGCTTGGGACCTACCTGGCCTCACTTTAGGAAGAAGAAAAATCATTGGATAGGAGTTCAGAGGGGGCACATTAATTCTTAGTATGACAGTGTAATGTGGTCTGGGTCCCACCAAGGGCCTCCCCAGGGATGACAAGAGCACACCTTGATGGTGGGCCAGGCTTTGTGTGAACTTAACCATCTTTTTTTTTTTTTCTTAACAAATAAAAAAGACAGAAGTAGCCAGACTGTGGTGGTTCACACCTTTAATCCCAGCACTTGGGAGGAAGAGAAGACAGGAGTAAAGTGCTTTAAATATTCTAACCACAACCACAAAGTCTACCTGTTCTACTTTATGCTGTGGGTAGACTTCTAGTATCAATACTACACTATCTTGGTTCACCTAGACTTGGTAGATGAGTGGATATTCACGAGGTGGGATGGGGGTGACTGCAGGGTGGAAAGCGGGAATGGAGATGTAATTCCAAAGAGGCCATCAGGACACACCTCTAGTGACAAGCAGAGTGAGTAGCAGTGGGTAATGGGAACCTGGTAGAAAAGCTAGGTGCTAGGCAGAGGAAAGAGGACAAACCCAGTGCTGCTACCTAAGAACAAGGCACAGAGGGACCATGGTAGACCAGGAATGGTTGTTGTGGGATAGTTGTACACTGTGTAAAGATATATTGCTGTAATTGGTTTAATAAAGACCTGAATGGCAAATAGCTAGGCAGGAGGTATTGGCAGGACTTCTGGGCAGAGAAAGAGGAAGTAGGAGGAGATGAATCTAGACCATCAGGAGATGCCAGTGAGACTGAGAATGAGTGGGACACACAGGATGGGTTAATGGTAAAAAGCCATGTGGAAAACACAGATTAATAGAAGAAGATTAAATTAAGTTATAAGAACTAGTTAGGAACAAGCCTAAGCTGTAGGCTGAGCTTTCATGATTAAGTCTCTGTCATTATTTGGGAGCTGGCTGGCAGGACAGAGAAAGACTAGCTATAGATGGTGAAGACAGGTGTAGGTGAAGTGAGAGTTTTGGGTGGATATGTTCTCTGGGAGGCACAAGTGAAGGAATTCAGAGACAGTGACTGAAGGAGCAATCATAAGTTAGGTCTCATGAGACTCAATCCACGGCATTTCACGTTTGGGGTGAGCTAGGCTTTGAGAGCTATGAGAAACAAGCAGTTGGGGAAAGGGGCAGGGTCACTTAGCAAATAGGTAGCCTTGGAAGCTATGAGAGCAATGAGGAGGCCCTGAACCAAGGCCAGGCAGCCCTACTCAGGTTAGTAAGGAGGACTAGTTAGAGAAGGAGAATGAAGATCAACATCAAATGGAAGAGAAAACCTGAGAAGTGTGTCACGAGAACTAAAGGGGGAGTGTGGCCAAAAGAGACTCAGCAGCACCACTGCCTTTGGGCTGGAAACCTAGGAGCTAACTGGTGAGTGGGGAGAGCCTAGAAGCAACAGTGGATTCTCTGAGGCAAAGAGNAAGGGGAGACAGGAAGTCTAGATGTATTTATTGTTTCATATGCATGTGTGCAGTGGAACAAGTGCAGTTCAGAGGACAAACAGATGAGTGGTTCTCTCCTACCATGTTTGTCCTGGGGATTGAACTCAGATTGCCAGGCTTAGCAGCAATCACCTTTACCTTCTGAACCATTTTGTAGGCCCCAAGGAAGCAGACTTTTCTTTGCTTTTTAGACAGGGTTTTTTTGTTTGTTTGTTTGTTTTTTTTGTTTTTTGTTTTTTGTTTTTTTAAGACAGGGTTTCTCTGTGTAACTGTCCTAGCTGCCTTGGAACTTAGTTTTGTAGACTGGGCTGGCCTTGAACTCACAGAGATCCTCCTGCCTCTACCTCCCAGGTGCTGGGGTTAAAGGTGTGCAGCCACACCTGGCAGAAGCAGACATTCTTGTTTCATCCTTCTGTCCTGTAAAGTGTGCTATGATCCCTGAATTGTGGATGAGAAAACAGATTGAGAGAGGGTGAATGGCTGGCCAAGACTACATAGGAACACTGACTGTTTTGAGATTTCTGCACTTGATTTTGATGGTAGAAGCAACCTATCTCTCCTGGTTTGCCATTGGCATCATGCTTGCTGCCTGCCCAATCTGAATAACTCAGTGGTAGAGTATATCTAAAACTGTCCAATTGGAGGAAAGAGGTCACTTCACACATCCTGGAAAATAGTTGCTAAGATTAGTTTTAGTCAACCCTGGTTCTTGAAGCTCACCTGAGCCCCTTTCTATCTCTGCCACTGATGCGTTTATCCAATTAATCTTTATCAATAAAAAATCAGGAGTCAGATATTGGGGTAAGAACCTGAATGATCAGAGAAGCAGCAGAGAAGTCACCAGTGACTTCCTATCTCCCATTCCTCCATCAGGGCTGAGATCCTCTCTCAGCCCCCACCTTACTACTTCCGGTCTCCTATCTGTTCCCAGTCCTCCAAAACCTCTATGGTTAATTTTGGTCAGCCAGTGGCTAGCTCCACCCTTTGACTCAAAGCAAACTTTATTGTGTGCTTTGAATGCAATCAAAATATCACACACCATCCCACAGTGCATCTCAACTTAGGCAGCCACTCGGCAGTGTCTGCCCATGCTGTTAAGCATCCTGGAGGCACTCCACTCCATACTGAACTGTGCAGTCAGTGGGGATGCTTTGGGAGGTTGGGGAGGTCATCCACAGAGACCTTCCCAGACCAACACATGGAAGCTGTCACCCTTTCTACATCCTCCACACACAGCTGGAGAACTTTGTGTTAAGGCTGATAGAGCGAGGTCAGAACAAAGCCAATGCTCTTGTCAGCCTGGGATTTGGGAGCCAGTTCTGCTACTTACAGCCAGAGTTAGACTGGCGTTAAAGAGTGCTGTCTAAGCTTGAAGATGAGGAAAGGCCAAGGTCATGAGGTCAGTCAATAGCAGAGCCAGGACTGAATGCAGGCTTCTGATCCCTGCCTGGCCTAGTGTTCTTGGAGCTCACATGAATGGCAATGTCCATACTTGGAAAGACTGATCAATAGTGTTGGTTTTTATTTGAGACAGAGTGTCGGTGTATGGCTATTGCCTGGAACTCACTCTGTAGTCCAGGTTAGCTTTGAATTTATAGCAATCTTCTTGCCTTAGCCCCCCTCACTAGGTGTGAGATTGTAGTCATAAGCCCCACATCTNTTAAGTGATTCTTAATAATTTGGTGTATAGAACCAAACANAAGCTGGACGATGGTGGTGTATGCCTTTAATCCCAGCACTTGGGAGGTAGAGGCAGGCAGATCTAAGTTCANAGCCAGCCTGGTTTACAGAGCAAGTTCTAGGACAGCCAAGGCTACACAGAGAAGCCCTGTCATGAAACCTCCACCCCTCACACATAAGAACCAAACATGACAGCCCCNCCACCAAAATCAGTGAAACGGTTCCTAATGATATTCTGCTATACACATAGATTGGTGCCTAGTCCAATTGTCATCAGAGAGTCTTCATCCATCAACTGATGGAAACAGATGCAGAGATACACAGCCAAACATTAAGTGGACCTCAGGGAATCCTGAAGAAGAGGGGGAGGAAAGATTGTACGAGCCAGAAGGGCCAAGGACACCACAAGAAAACCCACAGAATCAACTAACCTGGGCTACAGGGGCTCACAGGGGCTCATAGGGGCTCACAGAGACTGAACTGAAAACCAGGTAGCCTCTATAGGACTGACCTAGACCCTCTGCATATATGTTACTGTAGCAAGTCTTTGTCCCAACAGCCAGCTCCCAACTCATGACATGAAGCCTTATTAATTATGAATGTTTGGCCAATAGCTTGGGCTTGTCCCACTAGCTCTTATAACTTAAATTAACCCATTTCTATTCATCTACATGTTGCCACGTGACTCGTGACTCTTACCTCTCCTCCTGCATGTCTGTTCCCCCTGTGTCCACTGGCAACTCCTTTCTTCTTCCTAGCATCCTCTGTGCCTGTAAATTCTGCCTAGCTATTGGCCATTCAGCTTTCTGTTAGACGAATCAGAGTGACACATCTTCACAGTGTACAAAAAGCTTATTCTACAACATGTTACAGTTTTATAGCTTGGTCTTCTTGTGGAACTCCTAACAGTGGGAGCAGGGGCTGTGTCTGATTCCTGTGTCTGCTTTTGGGACCCTTATCTTCATAGTGGGTTGCCTCATCCAGCCTTCAACTTGACATGCCATGTTTGGTTGATATCCCTGGGAGGCCTGCTCTTCTCCGAACAGAGTGGAGGAGGAGTGGATGGAGGAGGCAGAGGAAGGCGGGAGGGGGAATGGAAGGAGGGGAAGGAGGAGAAACAGTGGTTGGGTTGTAATAATAAATAAATAAAAATAAATTGGTGTATGCTGTATATACTGAAATGGAATGCTTCTTGCCATAGGACAGATTCTATGAAAACAATGCTGNATACCTTTTTATAGATTCAAGCTATGGAACCCCAAATCTGAAAGTGGGGGGGTCATAGCTGGATATTGTGGCTTGCACTATAACTCCAGCACTTGGGAGGCTGAGGCAGGAGAATCAAGAGTTTAAGCCTCAATTGAGCTACATAATGAAATGTTCAAAAAGGGGGGAATTCTACAACAGAATAAATATGATCTGNTTAGANACCTTCGATGTCACAGAGCCTCCGGATCAGAAAAGAGCCTTGTTGTGAGACAAACTAATGTATGGCTCTGCTCTTCTTTTGTTCTCTCTTGATTTTTTTCTTTTTATTTATTATTGTTTGGGGTAAGGGCTGTGCATACTGCTGTGTGCCTGTGGAGGTCAGAGGACAACTTCCTGGCATCAGCTCTTGTCTACCTTTTTGAGGGTTCTGGGACTTGAACACAGATCTCCAGGCCTGTGCAGCAAGTGCTCTTACCTGCTGAACCATCTTGCCAGCCCTTTAAAAATTGTTTAGATTTTTTATTTTTATGTATGTGAATGTTTTACCTGCAAAGATGTAATGTGTATGTAGTGTGTATCTCGTGCCCATAGAAGCATGTCAGCGCCCCTGGACCAGATGGTTGTGAGATGGGTGCTAGGAACTGAACCAAGCTTCTCTGCAACAACAACAAATGCTCTTAACTGCAGAGCCTAACCTTTAAAAAACAATATAGATCTTAATTTTTTTAAACAAAGTGAAGTATTATTGTGTGTACATGTATGCATGATGTGTGTCAATGTGTGTGTGCCAAGGCGACTTTGTGTGTGTGTCAGAGGACAACTTTGTGGAATTGGTCCTCTCATTCACCTTTACATGGGTTCTGGGGATCAAACTTAGGTTGCCAGGCTTATGCTGTATTGATGGTTAGTTTTAGTTACCAACTTGACACAATCTATAGTCACCTGGATAGAGAATCTCAATGGNGAGACGTCTAGAGAAGGCTGGCTTGTGGGCATGTCTTACGGGGAGGTTATCTTGGTTGTGTTGAGATTGAACGACCTGCCCACTGTGGGCGGTATCATTCCCTAGATGGGATCCCGAACTATGTAGCAGATAATGTGAACTGAACACAAGTGTGCATTAACCCATTGTTCTTGATCGTGATGCAATGTGACCAGCTATCTCAAGCTCCTATAGTGTGACTGCACCCACCCTGGACCTGTGAGCTAATCAAACGCTTCCTTTCCTAAGCTGCTTTTGTCAGGATGTTTTATCACAGCAACAGAAAAGAAACTGAGGCAAGTGGCTTGTGCCTTTGCCTGTTGAGCCACCTCGCTGGCCTTTCTTTCTTTTCTTTCTTCCTTTATTTCATATTTTAGTAGGGTCTCACTATGCAACTGAGGCTGAAAAACTCCTATCTCTGCCTCCTAATCCAGGTATTCACTCTATACCCAGCTTATAAGATGACATCTTTTTACCTATTCACTAAACAACACCCCCAAAAAGGGTGGGAGAGAGAAGGATGAAAGAATAGGTACAATATCATCAGTTAACAGGGAATATAAGTTAATACCACAGTGACACCCACTTACCTGTTCATTAAAATGCTTCCTACAAAATGAAAAAAGTTACTAAGGATACAAACCGCTAGAACCCTCAAAACTCATTGGTTGGAGTGTAAACTAGTGCAACCATTTGGAACGGATGTTTGTTGTAGTTACTCAGATAAATATTATGCCTACTTTATGCCCAGAAATTCCCATCCCCTGGACATTTGCCCAACAGAGTGAGTTACACAAAAACATGTATTCACTGGGCAGTAGTGGATCTCTGTGAGTTCGAGGCCAGCCTGATCTACCAAGTGAGTTCCGGGACAGCCAGGGCACTAACATAGAGAAACTGTGTCTAAACCAAACCAAACCAAACCATGTCTTCAGTGAGATGGGAAGAGGTTGAAAGCACTTGCCATGTGAGCTCGCAGACCTGAGTTTGATCCCCAGAACCCAGAGTGGAAAGAGAGAGCTGAGTCTCAGAAGTTATCTTCTGATTTTCACATGCACTATGGCAGGTGCACATAAGTTTTCACACACTTCACACACACACACATATACAATCAAATCAATAAAATTACAAAAAAAATAACTACTCATAGTGTTCCCCAACTATAAGTCCATTCAAATGCTCATTACTAGGTAAATTATAAAAATAAAGATAGGCGTGATTACCCTAGGATAAAGATAGGTGTGATTACCTTAGAATAAAGATAAGTGTGATTACNTTAGGTTCAAGGTCAGCTCCAGCTGTACAGGAAGACTTTGTCTCAAAAAAAAAAAAAACCAAAAAACCCACCACTGTAGTGGTATTTGCTCCGCCCATGACCTTGGGCTATACAGCCCAAAGGAGGTGGTGCTTGCAGTTGGAGTACGTGACCCCTGAAAAAGGCACTTCAGGAGGGGCATGCTCTCTTTTCAGGGCTCCTGGCAGACCTGTATGGGATCGGATGTGAGTTATATATTTGGGATGTTTCCTATTCCTGATTACATCCTGTAACTGAATAAATAACAAAGTTAATTCGGACTCATCTGGGATAAATTCTGCAGTCTCAATATGTGAAACCACCCTTTCAGCATACTGAGAGTCAGTAACTATGTTGAGAGGTTCTGAAAAATCCATTAATACCAACAGAATAGCATACAGTTTCAATTTTTGAACCGAATTATAAGGACTTTGAACCACTTAAGTTTTTTGCCTTNCCTTGTTTGTTTGCATCTGTATAGAATGTGCGGGCTCCGGATATGGGTGTTTCCTGCACAATTCGAGGCAGAATCCAATCAGCTGTCTTTATAAGTTCAATTCTATCACTTTTGGGATATTTGTTGTTAATCTCTCCCAAAAAATTACTGCAAGCTCTTTGCCAAGGTTCACTTTCTACCTATAATTTGTCGATGTCATCTTTAGTTAAAGGTACCACAATTTCTGCTGGGTCTATTCCTGTTAATTGACAAAGTCTCAATNTTCCTTTTAAAATCAAGTCAGAGATCTTTTCCACATANGTTTTTAATTTTTTACTCTGCTTTTTTGGTAGAAATATCCGTTCAATATAATATCTTTCCTCTGCATTAAGATTACTGTAGGAGAATGCTTAGAGGGTAAGATGACCAGAATACAATCAAGCTTTAGATCCACATGTCCTTCCTGTACTTTCTTTTCCAATAAGGCCAATTCTCTCTCAGCTTCAGCTGATAATTCTCTTGACTATTTAGGTCCTTGTCACCTTCCAAAGTTTTGAACAGATTACACAGTTCATCATTTTTTACCCCAATTGACAGTTCGTAGATGGGAAATATCTCCAAATAATCTTTGAAAGTCATTAAGAGTCTGTAATCGATCTCTCCTAATTTTCACCTTTTGGGGTCTAATTTTTGGTAGACCTATTTTATATTCTAAGTAATTAATAGGATCNCCTCTTTGTATCTTTTTGGGAACAAGAAAAAGGGGAATGGATAGGTATAGGATATTAAGGTAGATTATTGTATTTACTAGTAAACTAATTCAGTAAAATAATCAGCCTTAGAAAATTTACACTGATATTGATTCGTATATATTGATACAAATACAAACTATTTTTATATTCCTATTTTAAGATAATTTGTATATTGATACAAATACAGAACTATATTTCCTGTNATGTACATATCTTTCTACCTCTGCTTGAAATATTTTGTATATTGATACAAACTGTTTGAAATATTTTGTATATTGATACAAATGTAAAATTATACTTGTCATCTGTATGTATGTTCTACCTCTGTTTAGAATATTTTGTATATTGATATATATTCAAGATTATTGTTATATTGCATATTGCACTATACATACATTCTTACCTCTGGTTAAGTTATTTTGTGTATTGTCACAATCTTGAGATCATTGTCCTTATGTTACATCTACTTACAGACTGTTAATTTTGTATGTGGAACCTTAGTCCTTAAGTTATTTTAGTAGAGAAGACTTACTGAGTTATAGTCACTCATGCTTGTTATTTCTATAGTTATGTTAGTTAGATTCTCCAGCCTTACAGAAACATATGTCAGATGATAGGTAATCTTCAAACACTTCATAGACCTAGAGAATATGGCATTTAAATGTTTTTTTTTAAGATTTATTTATTATGTATGCAGTGTTCTACCTGTATGTGTCCTTGCAGGCCAGAAGAGGGCGCCAGATCTCATTACAGATGGTTGTGAGCCACCATGTGGTTGTTGGGAATCGAACTCAGGACCTCTGGAAGCAGCCAGGACCTCTGGAAGCAGCCAGTGCTCTTAACCTCTGAGCCATCTCTCCAGTCTCCGGCATTTAAATGTCTTAATAACTTAGAATTCCGTTGACATGAGACACGAATGCTCCTGGCAGTACCGACCTGATCCCAAGAGAATGTTGGGCCTCTGAGACATTTCCATTTGGAAGTTTGTCTTCTTCTTGGCNCAAAAATGGCCTATCAGGCAAAGAACTGCCCTTGCCTCGACCGCTGACAGTACGGATACTGTCCCTTTGATATAAACAGNACACAAGGAAAAGCGACTATTGAACTCTGCCAAGACAGGGTAAGATAGTCTTTCAAAAAACCTGCTTCTGAGAATGGTCTGACAAATACTCTAGGCCTGTAGCCAATCTAAATGCACCAACAATACAGAGAGATTCTAGGTGACTGTCCAGGCTGCCAGCTGTCTCTGTCTACTCTCGCAAGACTCCCTAAAGTTGCTTGCGGCTTTCTCCTGTTTCTGAGATGTTATTATATTATATTCCTTCTCAGGTCTTTGATGGAGTTGAAGACTAGATAGTTACAGTTACAATCGTCTTGTATCTCAGATAGAATGTATTAAGTATTAGATGCAGGTTGTTCAGGGTAGGACATCTTTTGGAATGATCTCTGTGACATGCCATTTACTTATGCTCCAGACTCCTCTGGATCTTAGTATGTGTTTCTTGTTTGGTGGTGTTCTTGTTGNTGTAGTTTACCTTGTCTAGGTTATTATCCCTTATTCTTTCTGGATAATATTTGGTAATCATTCCTATTGTAAATAGTTTTATATTTAGGTTAGAACTTTCTTATTTAGACAAAAGGGGGAATTGTAGTGGTATTTGCTC
>LZPO01096786.1:613419-623626 GCA_001675575.1 Neotoma lepida
ACCCCTGAAAAAGGCGCTACAGGAGGGGCATGCTCTCTTCTCCCAGCTCCTGGCGGCGAGGTAGGTTCACTCCCAGTCAGATCAGAGGACGACTGCTGCTGTCTACTCTGTTCTGTAATTGTGAGTGTATTCCCTCAATTCATATCTTAATAAATTCTGTTACCCCTTTTTATAGTCTCACGTGGATAAATCATAATACACCACAGCACCTCCAGAAGGGACAGAGAAGTAAAGTGTGCACTCCCCATGTAAAGAACNGCACATCTGATGAGCGCTTCATGGATGGATCCACGGAACCATTGGGAGCTAGAGGAGACAGACACAAAGGAGACGTTGTTATGTTACAACCTGTGGGGTTCAAACATAGACAAAGCTGGTCTGTGTCAGGATGGTGCTCACTACGGGGGGAGGCTGCAGGAAGGGACCTTTGGGGGCTGGTCCAATAGGGGTGTACATGAAATGTGGAATTAAATGATTATGACTTGTAAACATTTTGCNAGCCTTATTTTAAGAGGCATATGTGATACAGAATTATCATGCATTTGTGGATGGGGAAAGGGCCATCAGTATTGTGACTCAATAGGTAAAGGCACCATTGTCATACCTGAGCCGCTGATTCAGTCTGTGAGACTTAGACGGTGGAAGGAGAGAACTGTCCTCTCCATGTGGACAGTGGGGAATGTGCACACACACACAAATACATGGAATTTAATTTTTTAAAAAAAAGAGGCATATGTTTGTTTTGTTTGTTTGAGACAGGATCTCTCCATGTAGTCCTGATTGTCCTGGAGCTTTTGATATAGACCAGGTTGGCCTCAAAATCATAGAGATCCTCCTGCCTCTGCCTCTCCAGTGCAGGGATTATAAAGGTGTGCACCACACCCAGCTGCATATTTTTTTCTTATAAGATTTTCTATTCATTTTATACACCAACCACAGATCCCCCTCTCCTCCCTCCTCCTGCCCCCCAGCCTACCCCCATTCCCATGTCTTCCAAGGCAAGGTCTCTCATAGGGAGACAGCAGAGCCTGGCACATTCAGTTGAGGCAGGTCCAAGGCCGTCCTCCCTGCACCAAGGCTGCATCAGGTGTCTCACCATAGGCACTGGGCTCCAAAAAGCCAGCTCATGTACCAGGGATGGGTCCTGATCCCTTTGCCTGGGGTCCCTCTAAAGAGTTCAAGCTGAACAACTGTCTCGGGTATCCAGAGGTCCTAGTTCAGCACCATGGGGGCTCTACAGCTATTGGTCCACAGTTCATGCGTTTCCACTAGTTTGGCTGGCCGTCTCNGTACATTTTCCATCATCATCTCGATGCCCCTTGCTCATAGAATCCCTCCTCTCTTTTATCGATTGGGCTCCTGGAGCTCAGCCTGGCACCTGGCTGTGGATCTCTGCATCTGCTTCCATCAGTCTCTGAATGAGGGCTCTATGATGACAGTTAGGGTATTCATCCATTGATCACTGGAAGAGGCCAGTTCTGGCACCCTCTCGACTACTGTCAATAGTCTAAGGTGGGGTCATCTTTGTCATCTTTGTGGATTCCTGAGAACTTCCCTAGCATTCTGTTTCTCCCTATTCCCATTTATCATGATCTCTCTTTCCTTGCCCTCCACTCTGTCCCTGTTCCAGTTCAAACCTCCTGTTCCCTTATGTTCTCATCCCCCATCTCTTACCCTCCATTACCCCTTCTCACCCCTAGTTTGCTCATGTAGATCTCTTCTATTTCTCCTTCACTGGGTGATCCATGCATCTCTCCTAGGGTCTTCCCTGCTAGGTAGCCTCCCTGGAGCTGTGGGTTGTGGTCTGATTGTCCTTTGCTTTACGTCTAGTATCCACTTATGAGTGAGTACNCANCATGTTTGTCCTTCTGAATCTGTTACCTCACTCAGGATGATATTTTCTAGTTCCATCCATTTGCCTGCAAATTTCATGATGTCATTGTTTTTTTCTGCTGAGCAGTACTCCATTGTGTATATGTACCACATTGTCTTGATCCATTCTTCAGTTGACAGGCATCTGGATTGTTTCCAGGTTTTGGCTATTATGAGTAATGGTGCTATGAACATAGTTGAGCATGTATCCTTGTGGTATGATTGAGCATTCCTTGGGTATATACCCAAGAGTGGTATAGCTGGGTCTTGAGGTAGATCAATTCCTAATTTTCTGAGAAACCTCCATACTGATTTCCACAGTGGCTGTACAAGATTGCACTCCCACCAGCAGTGGAGGAGTGTTCCCCTTGCTCCACATCCTCTCCAACATAAGCTGTCATCAGTGTTTTTGATCAAAGCCATTCTGACAGGCATAAAATGGTATCTCAGAGTTGTTTTGATTTGCATTTCCCTGATGACTAAGGATGTTGAGCAATTCCTTAAATGTCTTTCAGCCATTTGAGAGTCTTCTTTTGAGAATTCTCTGTTTAGCTCTGTGGCCCATTTTCTAATTGGATTGTTAGATATTTTGATGTCTATTTTTTTGAGTTCTTTGTATATTTTGGAGATCAGCCCTTTGTCTGATGTGGGGTTAGTGAAGATCTTTTCCCATTCTGTAGGTTGTCGTTTTGTCTTACTGACCGTGTCCTTTGCCCTACAAAAGCTTCTCAGTTTCAAGAGGTCCCATTTATTAATTGTTGCTCTCAGTGTCTGTGCTACTGGTGTTATATTTAGGAAGTGGTCTCCTGTGCTGATGGGTTCAAGAGTCCTTCCTACTTTCTCTTCT
The DNA here is from genome assembly GCA_001675575.1 of Neotoma lepida. Taxonomy (NCBI): domain Eukaryota; kingdom Metazoa; phylum Chordata; class Mammalia; order Rodentia; family Cricetidae; genus Neotoma; species Neotoma lepida. Next base: position 616,139 of record LZPO01096786.1, read on the forward strand.
GTCAAGTTCAGTGTAGCTGGATTTATGTTGAGGTCTTTGATCCACTTGGACTTGAGTTTTGTGCATGGTGACAGATATGGATCTATTTACAACCTTCTACATGTTGACATCCAGTTATGCCAGCACCATTTGTTGAAGATGCTTTCTTTTTTCCATTATACAGTTTTGGCTTCTTTGTCAAAAACCAGGTGTTCATATGTGTGTGGATTAATGTCAGGGTCTTCAATTCGATTCCATTGGTCCATATGTCGGTTTTTACTGCATATATTTTTGAAAGTTATTTTTCAGCTGGGCAGTGGTGGTAGCACACACCTTTAATCCCAGCACTGGAAGGGCAGAGGCAGGCTGATCTCCATGAGTTCGAGGACAGCCTGTTATACAGAGCAAGTTCCAGGAAGGCCAAGGCTGTTAACACAGAGAAACCTCTCTCAAAAAAAAAAAAAATGTGGCTAGAGATGGCTCAGTAGTTAAGAGCACTGATTGCTCTTTCAGAGGACCCAAGTTTGAAGTCTGACACCCAGCACTCACCTTGGACGGCTCATAACTGCCTGTAACTCCAGCTCCAGGGGATTTGGCCTCGGGTACCAGAGCTCACATGCATATACCCACACACAGACATACACATAGTAAAAATAATAAATTTTAAAAAGGAAAGTTATATATGTGATGCGTGTGTTTATGTATGTGTATGAAAATACTCAGGAATTAAGCTGACTTTGGAAGTCCCAGTCCCCAGTTCTCTGCCAACCATGTTTCTCTCCAGACTGTACATGACCTCACATAGCTAGCCCTGATGAAGTCAAGGCAAAGCCAGGGTCCCTTAATTCCCGGGTGTATGTGGTCTTTGTCCCTCTGTTCTATTTAGACCCAGGACTAATATTTACCTTGTAAACAGGAAATGGGGGAGGGTGAGAAGCAGGTCCAGAGCTCTTGTTAGAATTAGAAACCTCCAGAGGCTGGCCCCAGTGCAAACAGGTTGGGAGGGAAGGGGCTGTGTCGGGTAAAGTCGTGGGCCAGCACCTGTTTTGGGGCAAGAGATGGGAGAAGACAGCTAGAGGCCACAAGGCCCAGGACTTGGCTCCTCCCAGGCACAGACAATACCCTTGGAGAAGAGGAATCTTCCCCCACCTCTCCCCCATCCCCCACTGAGAGCTACCCTGTCTCATGGTTACCCCAGCACAATGAGGGGAGCTTTCACCTGGGCACAGCCATCTCTATTGTTTATGTCCGTGCACATGTCTGCTAGTCTGTAGGCACTCTACATTGATAGCCTCCTGTAGTTCTCACAGCAAAGTGTTATGCCCAGTGCACAGATGAGGGAACTGTGGTGAATGGAAATGGAGAGTTCTAGGATTCATTGATCCACATTCACCCATTTAATAAAGGTGGAAGGGATTGGATGATGGTCTTTTCAATATGATTTTCTCACTGAGAACATCTATCCCTGGTTCTGGGAGAATCTGTCCTCTTGGATGGCGGGGGTGGACCCTAGGACTATCTACCCATTTGTCCCCAAGGCCCTGACCCCCTGACCTTTCCCTTGCCACTGATTTCTTCACGTTGGTTCAACATTAACCCAGAGAGAGTCAGGACAATCCCTCAGATCCCAGAAGCTGACACACTATGTTGCACGTCCGAGGCCTGGGGCTACCTGGCTGCCTGGCTCTGGCTGCCCTGGTTAGCCTGGTACACAGCCAGCATGGTAAGGGGCCCTTTGGGGGCCGGGGCATGATGGAGGCTGTGGGATAGGCCTGTGGGTTGGGAGTTTCCTGGCTAAGACCAGAGAACACAGGGACAGTCCCCAGTTGGGCCTCAGACCAGAGTGTCCAGCTTAAAGAAGGAGTCAGGTGCATGGAGCGGAAGGGGGTGCCTCTTCTCTCTTCCAGAATGGCAAGTGGGCTGGGGCAACCAACAAACGGTGGGCAACTCACAGGCTGTGTTCAGTGGCCTTCTGGGTACTTCTNCATCCCGTATGTCCGCTCATGGAAGCCAGCTGGGTAGACCAGGCTTGCTTCCTACCCCTTAATGGCTAACTAAGATAGCCAGGCTTTCCAGAGGCGATTTCCTATGCCACCCCCTACGCCCACTGCAGTGTTCCTGGCCCCTCAGCAAGCACTGTCGATGCTCCAGCGAGTCCGGAGAGCAAACAGTGGCTTTCTGGAAGAGATAAGAAAGGGCAACCTGGAGCGAGAGTGCGTGGAGGAGCAGTGCATCTATGAGGAGGCCTTAGAGGCCCTGAAGTCTGTCAGTGACACGGTGAGCCTAACACTGGCTGCTGGGAGGAAGGGCAGGTGGGCGAGGAAAATGCCTGGACTCCCTCAGCAGAGGAATGCTGGGACCACAGCTGAGCCAAGCAGGAGACATCTGGCTCTTCCCTTTTTACACTTTCACTTCCATTCTGACCCCNAATCTCACTGGGCTGCAAGATGGGCGCCTGTAGGCCTGGGCTGTCACAGTGAGGCTCATGACATCAGGGGATCTCTTCAGCTTCAGCAGTCGGTTATACTGGGGCTGTCTGGGTTGCCTGGTGCGTGCTCAAGCCTTTCCACCGTTTCTGGGTTCCCTTGTGGTGTACCCACTGGTCCCGGGGCTCTGTTGCAGCCCATTTCTTCCGTGTACCCACTGGTCCCGGGGCTCTGTTGCAGCCCATTTCTTCCGGGCCACTCTTCTTCTATCTCCTCCAGCCTGGAGGAGACCCTGTCCAGTCATGTGTGCTGGGGGACTCTCTCTCTTCACATTCTCTCCTTCTGGAAGCCCAAATGGGGGACTAGAGGCGGGCTGCGGCGTGAGGGAAGGGTATAATGCCTGCTGACAGAAGCAGAGCTCCATCCTGCTGAGTCTCANCCCCAGGCTTTGCTTTGCAGGAGGTGTTCTGGGCCAAGTACCAAGGTGAGTGGCCAATAGGGTTTGCCCCCGGAAGGGAGGCTGGTGGACTCTAGCTAGAGACTATGCTCCCCTACAGAATTTTCTGCTGCATAACACACCCACGCACCCACACTCTCCCTACCCTCCCTCCCATCTGTTATCCCTGTCTCCATCATCATCATCCCCACAGCAAACCAAAGGGGTTTCTGGGTTTTTTTTTTTTCCAGTTTGTAAATCAATGAGGAAAGCTCGAGCGACTTTCATGGACTGTATGGAAGGTGAGGGGCAGACTTGGGGAGGGGGGGGGCAGCCTGGGAGCAAAGGAAAATTAGTGACTGGTTAGGAGCCACGGCTAAAGTGATGTCTCCAGTGGCTGACATTGCCTCTTTGTTCTATGGTCAAGGATGTCTTTGCATGTGGCCTTGTGTCTGGCAGTCAGCCAGCCTGTTGGAGGAATGGAGGAATGAATGGATAATTAATTAGTCTTGGGGGCCTTGCTCTTAATGCCTGACTAGGCCTCTGTCCACTCTGTGTCAGAGCTCTGTCTTGTTAATTCATTTTCCAAAACTTTCTGTTTTGTTTTTGAGACAGGGACTTCTGTAGCCCAGGGTGACTTTGAACTTGCTAGATGTTGAGGATGACCTTGAACTCCTGATCTTCCTGCTTCCACCTCNCCAGTGCTGGGGTTACAGGCATGTGCCATCATGGCCAGTTTTCATTCTCCAGTACTTCCAATGATTCCCCATTGCCCACAGGCTCTTAGCCTTGGCTTCCTCTTCTAGACTCCCAAACCCTCTTCCTACTCTGATAGCGAGCTGGCCAGGGTCAGTAAACATGTCAAGATGTCTCAGCCCTTGCNTACTTTCTTACTTTCTGCTGGAGCAACAACACTTCCCACTGAAGACCCTGTCCTTCAGGGACTTCTCAGAGCCTTCAGGGAGCAGCCTCCCTCCATAGCATTCTGAATATATCTTTAGTCTAACAATAGGTTCCACTATCAACAGGGAACTCCTTAAGTGTCTGAGTTTCCTTCCTTTCTTTCTTCCTTCCTCCTTCCTTCCTTCCTTCCTTTCTTTCTTCCTTCCTCCTTCCTTCCTTCCTTCCTTCCTTCCTTCCTTCCTTCCTTCCTTCCTTCCTCCCTCCCTTCCTTCATTGAGTCAGGGTCTCATGTGGCCTAGCTGGCTTTGAACTCCTGATCCCCTACCTTCCTACCCCATATAGCCTTGATTGTCTTGAAACTCACTCTGTAAATCAGGCTGGCCTAGAACTCACAGAGGTCTGTCTGCCTCTGCCTCCTGAATGCTAGGATTAAAGGCGTGCGCCACCATGCCTTGTCTTTTTATTTTAATGTGTATAGGTGTTTGCCTGCATGTACATCTTTATTACCACTTATATGTCCTNGTCCCTGCGGAGGATAGAAGAGGGCATTAGGTCCCATGGAACTGGACTTAGAGACCTTGTGTGCTGCCATGTGGGTGCTGGGAATTGAATCCAGGTCCTCTGGAAGAGTAGCCAGTGCTCTTAACTGCTGAGCCATCTCTCCAGCCCTCATACTTTTATTACTTACTAAAAAAATATCGTACTAAGCCTTTGGTGTGTGCCAGGCACTGTGTTGGTGTTGGATGGTGGAGGTGTCTTTTTGTAGATAGGATCTAAGTGCAGATGAACTGGCCTTGAACTCGAAATCTTGTACTTCAGCTGGCTGAGTACTAGGGTTATAGGGAGGTGCNACCATACAGGTGCTTGAGACTTTAAGAGCATGGGACAGTTCTGGGTTTTACTCACAATCTCAGGATAACAGAAATGCCAAATATTGAGGGTCTCTTGGAAAAGCCAGGAGAGAGCAGAGGGATGGTTGGCTTGTCAGCTGAATCAGAGATGGCGTCCCGGAAGAGCTACGTACCTGGCCTTGTGGGGTAAGTTGGTGAACAAATCTGAGAGAATTCTAAGCATGGAAACCGTGTGCAAAGGCTACAATAACAGGGGCAGGGAGACTGGACCCAGATGGGAACTGTGTCTGTCATCCGGTTGTCACGTGGCTGTTTGGAGTGGACAGACCTACTGCAAAGGGACAAAAGGCACATGGGTTACAGATGGTGGACCTGAGAGAGCCTGGAGTGGGGAGATAGACAAAATACTAATAGAAGATGTGGGGAAAGTCCTCAGAGGCCGTGCAGACGCAGGTGTGTATCTCTGCAGGTCGTTGTGCTATGGATCTGGGTATGAACTACCTTGGGACTATGAGTATCACCTACTCCGGTATCGAGTGCCAGTTATGGCAGAGCCGCTATCCACACAGTCCTGAGTGAGTGCTGGGCAGGCCTGTCTACCAGCAGGCCAGGGGGGGAAGCAAGGGCACCCTCGGGAGGCACAAGGTCCCTGAGCACCCTTCTCTTCCAGCGTCAACTTCACCACCCATCCTGGGGCCAACCTGCAGGAGAATTTCTGCCGCAATCCAGATAACAGCAGTAACGGACCTTGGTGCTACACCACAGACCCCACTGTGCGAAGAGAAGAATGCAGTGTTCCCGTCTGTGGTGAGCTGGGGCCTGGAAGCAGTCCATGGCCAAGGTCCAGGGGTCTTCAGAAGGCCTGGCAATCCTGAATGGGCATTACGGTGCTGGCTCCCTTCAGAGCAAGGGGGAGGAGTCACAAACTGAATGGGCCTGTTGGCCAGGGCACTGGGAGACCTGGGCAGGCTGCTGGTCACCTCCTTTTCTCCTTCCCAGTCTTGGTTCCCTCATGCTCCAGGCTGTGGCTCATTTCAAACAACATTTTGTGTCCTGCCAAGGTGCTCTTCCCCCAGGAAGTCCTTCTGGATCACTTCAGTCACATGCCTTTTCCAAACGCCACAGAATAAGCACATAAGGCTTTCCATGGGTGACTGCTGTGATAAGTTCCCATGGTTACCTAGCCCCAAAATAATGTTGCAGAACCAACACCCTTCCCTGAGGGGCATGCCACAGCAAGTGTTTATTTCTTATACCATTGAGGCATGGCTAGGATGCTCTGAGCTGCACTCACTGGATGTGTGACTGAGCTGGGGNGACAGGATTCCCTCCATATATCCTGGGCCTGNCCGAGTGGGTGTGCTAGGAATGATGGGTACAGCTGAACCTGATTCCTTGCTCCACTTGTACTCATGCTGGGGCTGAGCAGTTCCTTGAGGAAGTTCCTCCCACCCGTGATAATGGCAGAACTGCAGAACAGTGGACAGAAGTGCTGTCTGAAGGCCTGTTCAGAGCTGGCAGCCAGCCCTGCCTGCGTTCCATTGGGAGGACTGACCTGTCAATGGACCAGCTGTCATATGTACCGGGTGACCAAGGTCAAAGTCAGAAGTGAAGTACTGTCCGATAGAAAACCACAGAGTAAACAATATAGGCAGAGTAGTGAATTCATATCACGGGCTGGGGATGTAGTTTAGTGATAGTTTGGCTAGGATGCACAAGGCCCTAGGTTCAAAACTCCTACCCCCCCCTTAAAAAAGGACTGGCTTGGCAGCACAGACCTATGATCCCAACCCAGTAGAGATGCTGAGGCAAGAGGACCAAAGGATCAAGAGTTCAAGCCCTGGGTTGGAGAGATAAATTAAAATGAAAAAGAGTAATCTTTGTTATAAAACTCAAGGCCTGTTTAGACAACAGTGAGTTCAAGGCCAGCCTAGGCAACTTAGTGAGACCCTGTCTCAAAGAGAAAAAAGAGGGCTAGGGGCTATAACTCAGTGGTAGAGAACATTTCTTGCCTAGCTGCAGATCAGTCCCCTATTCTTTGTCAGCTATGTTCCATCCGAGACAGGTCTTAAAGCAAATCATCAATGATTTTTAAATGATCTTAACGTCTGCCTAGACTGCACACTCTACCCTCGTTTGTGGGAAATATATTGCAGGCATGCTGAAACTGAGCTGTCCACACAGACGTCCTTAGTAGACCCAACAGTCTTTCTGCTGTGTCCATTTACAACACAAAACCTTAGCCTGGTGTGGTGGCACACACCTTTAATCCCAGTGCTTGGGAGACAGAGGCAGGCAGAGCTCAGAGTTCAAGGCCAGCCTGGTCTACAGAAAGAATTCTAGGAGTGCTGGGATTAAAGGTGTGCACCACACTGGGCTTGTGCTGTGTGTAAGTAAGTTTTGCAACTCTGGGGGAAAGGTATCCTGACTACTTGGGGAGACAGGCAACATTTTGAGCTGCTAGGACAGCTCTGAGCTGGAGCTGCAATGAGACAGCTCAGCCCTAGAGGGCGAGGTATTCTGACTGCTCGGAAGAGTCAAGCTTGGAGCTGCTGGGTCAGCTCTGCAGGGAAGGTTGTCCTGACTGTTNGGGAGTCAGGCTATACCTGGTGTGGTAGGGGATGGTCCCCATCCCCCCCGGAGGATATAGCAAACCTGCTCCTCTCCTGGAGAGCCGCTACAGCTGAGCTTTGCTCAGGCCCCACTTAAGGGGGCTTCCTAGCAGAGCTCTGCTCCTCCAGCCTAAGATGTTGCTTCTTTTGCTTCACTCTGCAAAAGGGGAAACCCCTGCAGAAATGTAGCAATCTCCTGGGCTCTGGAGAAGTGTTACTTTTTTAGCTCCCCCTTGCTCTGTCCACTATGGGACTTCTCAGCAAGATTCTTCTCTGTGCCA
>LZPO01096786.1:632118-656152 GCA_001675575.1 Neotoma lepida
CCCCCCCCCCCAAGGAAAAAGAAAGTTTCTCACAGGCATGCCCATCTGCTTGTGTTTTAGTTGACTCCAGATGACAAGTAAGATTTTAGTCATCACATCCTACATCCTTCGTCATCAAAATGGAACACATGTGCCCCCAAGAGGTTCAATGTTTACAGCATCTTTGAGATTATAGTTCAATGGAGGATGGGAACATCGGCTTCTCACATGACCTCTGAGTCTTCAATCTTCATTTGTGTGTGTGTGTGAGACCAGGCTCTCCTGGAACTCACTATGTAGACCAGACTGGCCTTGAATGCAGAGATCTGCCTGCCTTTACTTCTCCAGGGCTGGAATTACAGGCTTGGGCCACTACACCTGGCTTCTGTCTCTAGCCTTAAAGGGGCCAATTATGGTCAGGTAATTTGACCTGCCCAAGCCTGTTTATAGTCTAAAAGACATGTATAATGACACAAATTTATAAGGATTAAGTGATTTTTGTTGTGTAATGAACACAACTGGACTGGCATCCTGTCTGGCATGTTTAAAGTTCCTTTTCTGGTCACCTCCTCCCTCCTTTGGCCCCCCACAAAACACATAATGATATGTGTGTTGGGGAAAGGGAGTTTTTCCCAGGTTTCTCCTTATACAGCACTTACCAGTTAGAGCAATTTGTAGTAAAGAGGGGTAAAGGATATTTAAGTAAGGAAACTTTGGACAAATTTAAAAGTCTTAAAATTGTGAAGCTGTCCTGCCACAGTACATCTTCAAGGTTACTGGTGTGAGATGAAACAAGTTCCTATCTATACAGCACTAAAGCACNAGTCCCATTTGGGACATTTCTGGGTAAGTGGGCATCACAGCCTCTAACATGTGATAGGAATTTGTTGACACTGCAGAACTGTGTTGAGAAGATGCAATCCCTAAGCTCCAAGGCAAGAGCGAACACTGAATGAAGGTCTGTCTGTTTTAGGTGTTAAGACAGGAGTAGGGTATGGGGTCATGCGCTTACCATTGTCAGCTTTGGTCAACCAATACACATGGTTTAAAGTGGGAGGGTCAGAGATGGTGACAGAGGCAGATGGATCTCTGTGAGTTTGGGGCCAGCCTGGCTTACATAGTACCATGTTTCAGTCAGCCAGGGCTACATGGTAAGACCCTNTTTTGACAAATAAACGACAACAAAAAACAAAAGGTAGAAGGACCTCTCTCTTTATCTTGACCCCCCAGCCCTTCTCCCTTCTCTGTCTGCTGAGTCTCCTTGTATACTTTAGGCTAGTCTCCAACTTGGGATCCTTGGTATCAGCCTGCCAAATGCTAGGATTATGATTATAGGCATTCGCCTTGACTGCATTGGTTTTTCATATTTGATGTATAAGGGAACAGAGAATTAAGAAAGTTTGTTTATTCTGTGGTTCTGGTTGACTGGAAAGCTAGACAAAAATGGGCACAAGTTCTCAGTGATATTACAGTATCTCAGCTACTTTGGGCTTTAGGGGGAAAGGATTAAGAATGTATTATAGCTTGACTTGGTGGTGTACANCTTTAATACCAGCACTAGAGAGGCAGAAGCAGGTAGATCTCNACAGTTCCAGGGCAGCCTGGTCTACATAGTGAGTTCCAGGCCAGCCAGGACTCCATAGTGAGACCTTGTTTCAAAACAAATCAAGACTGCATTGTAATACTCAGAGCACTCTCAACATCACTGTCGGGGTTATCAACTTTGAGCACTTAGGGTTTTCAGATGAATAGTGCTCACTCTAGACCTCACTTTCCAAGCATGTCCTCCTTCAGCAGCAGACCCCACCTTCCCTGCCGTGAACACTTACCACTCCATGCTCCCCTACAAAGAAGCAAGTTTAATGTCAGGCAGCCTTGGGCTCACCGGAAACTGGTGACTGGAACCAACAGAAGGTTCACTTGATGGAAAAATCAACATTCATTTTCCTTCCATCTTTCATTGCATGGAATGCCAGTTGAGTAGAAGGTGGACTCGAAAAGAAAGTTCTTCTGAGCTGTCCTGGAGCTTGCCTGGAGTCTCTCCTAGAACCCAGAACTTAAGTCCTGAAGTAGTTTTCTAATTATGGAGNAAGATCTTGTGGGATTTATTCTGGAAGCAAATCTTCAGTTCACATTTTGTCCTCACTCAACCCAAGTATGAAGCAATTAGTCTGGACTGAAAGAAGCTCAGATATTCAGGCAGGAAAACAGCAAGCTGTCCAGATCCACCAGTGAACCCAATTCACTTGGTGTGGTAACTGCTGGCTCAAGTCACAGCTTGAAAACAATCTCATGTCATTTGTGCAGCAAAGTAGTAGGACATTAAATGTTCCTCCATCAACTGGAGATGACCAGAGGGAGGTCATGAACCAAGACCTCAAAACAAGGAGGGACAAGCTTTCTCTGGTCCTTGGGTCTGCATGTGGCCAGCAGGCCAGGAGATGTCCCTGTTCCAATGGAGCTACAGCCCCAGTCCATGAGTTAAGACAAAGTAGACCTCTGCAGGCCATAACAAACCCTCCTCTACCTGGGTCAATACCCAGCTTTTCTTAAACAAGTGACAGAAACAGTTGTCCAGCACTCCCAGACACAGAGCATCTTGGGAAATGAGTATAGTTAATGCAAACTTTATTTATAAAAGACTCTTAAATTAGTTGTCTCATGCCATGCATTCATACAGAATACAGTGTCCCTTCAGGGCTACAGGAGAAGAGCTCACAACTCAGAAGGAACTATTAAAAGAGTTTCTAATGGCTGAAAGCTAGGAAAAAAATTAGGACAATTTTACAAATGAGCCATCAAAACAAAACAAAAAAGATATGGAACCTAGTCTGAGCTGAGGGAGCAGCTGTTTTGAAGTCTGTACACTAACCTAACCCACAGTCCGTCTTCTAGAGGCAGCACCGATGGGGGGAAGCAGAGCATGTGCAGACTTGTGCCACTGCTGCTCCTTCCCCATCTGCTGTCTGATACATACAACCAGTTTGTGTACATGAGGCCTGCAGTGGCCACTTCACACTACAGGACTTCTAGATTAGTAAACTAAAGCTGCAGAGTGCTGAGGGATGGGCAGCTTCATTTACGACTGCTCTTTATTCTCTCCAGTCTCTTTTTCAAGTCATCTATGTTAGTTGTGGAGGAGGAGGAGGTCATGGTTCCTGCAGAGTGGGTCTGGTTGGAATCCAGGTCTGAGTGCTGGTGCTGCTCTCGGGACTCCCGCAGCTGTGAGAGCTTGCTGTGGAGCATGTCTGTGGAAGAGGCAACTGGAGGAATGGCTGGTTTGGAGAGCAAAGAGGTCAGTGGAGGTCGGTCATCTTGCTATTGAGAGAAGACAGAGAGACACTGCCTCAGTTCAGGGGAAGCAGTCAAGATGCAACTCTGCCACAGTGTATACCACNGTGAAGCTACTTTGCTGTAGGCCAGCCTGTCCCTAACCTGCTCTCCATCCCCACACAGAAAGAAAGGAGCAGTACCTTTGTGTTGTCAAGACCACACCGTTGCCGGAGAATCTTTAGCCTTTCTAGGTAGACGGATGGTCCCACTTCTTCTCCATTTGTGTTCCCTATAGAGGACACTGTGCTTGTGGGGGTGGGCACACATGTGACCTCCATCTGAGGGGAGATGCCTGGAGAGAAAAATGAAGGAAGCACATGTGAATATCCACATATCCCAACTCCCAGACCGCAATGGCCAATCTGCTACTAAAGAAAACCACTAATTTCTAGGGCTCAGTGGTACAGCATATGTATAGCATACACAAGTCTCTAGCAACAACAAAACAAATTTTAAGGTCCTGAATGTCTTCACTCTACTTGAAAACTAAAAAATCCACAAGGACTACCTGGACTTAGTGATACAGGCTGGTCTCAAACCTAAACTTTGTTAGAACTTCAAGAATTGATATAAAAGGGCTGTCTGCCTAAACCTTGGTTATGTGAAGGACTGCATACCAAGAATTACAGGGCTGACACGGGCAATTTGAAATCCCTAAGGTACTTCTAAGTATATGATGAGTACCCAACTGAAAATGAGGATTATGTTTGGGGGCTGGATGACACAACAGAGAAAGATTTTTCAAATCTTNGAGAACAACAAGGAGCTCAAAGGATAGGTACTACTCATCAATATTCTTTGAGAAGAACAACAATTCATCTCAATTCCTACATTTCTAACAGAAACAGTCATAAAATGCAACATTTAAAAGACCTAACTTACATGGCTGGGGAGATGGTTCAGTGGATAAAGTGCTTGCCATGTAATATTGGAGACTGGAGTTTCAATCACCAGAACTCAAATAAATGCTGGTGGGCATAGTGCCCACCTGAAACTCAGCATGCAGGAGGCAGAGATAGGAGATTCCTGGAGCAAGCTAGACAAAATAGCTGAATCGGTGATCTCCAAGTTCAAGTAAGAGACCCTGACTCAATTTATAAAGTGGAAAACAATGAATGGCAGAAGACATTCAACATCATTCCTGGGATTCCACAAGCTCCTGCACCTGAACACATGCCCACACACATACAGACAGGTATACACATGCAAACTATCAGAAAAACACAAACAAACCTAACCTGGGGCTAGGATATGGCTTAGTGCTAGAGACAAAGAGTGCTTGTCTCAGAGAAATGGCTCAGCTGTTAAGAGCACTGACTGCTCTTCTAGAGGACCCAGGTTTGAATCCCAGCACCCACCCACATGGCAGCTCACAAATGTAACTCCAGTTCCAGAGTATTTGATGCCCGTCCTTTTCTGGCCTCTGAGGGCATTGCATGCATGTGGCTGCACAGACATACAGACAAAACACCGATATACAAAATAAAAATAAATCTTTAAAAGAAAAGTGCTTGTGTCACATTCATATGGTCCCAAGCACCATAAAAGCAAAGCACACTGGCAAAAACTTGCAGAAAATGTGCTGCTTAAGACACAAGTATCAACCAAATGTTGAACATCACCAGAAAAAACTTTGGAAATGGGAAAAGGAGGCCTTCCTGTGGCCAGGCAAACCATTAGTTTGCTGTTACCTGATGTTCTGTTTGCCACCCTTGCAGGACTTTAAACCAGTTGGATAGTGGTAATTTATGGTGTCAAACTCAACTGGCCGGGAAAACAGTGTCACTGAGAGCTTCAGCTGAGNGAGACAGATGCAGAGAGAACTAAACCACACAGTGCAAACTCTAGAATGAAATATGTGGGAAGCTTCACTGAACTTTGAAAAAGGTAAACATAGGGTATGTTTTGACAGCTCTGCTCTGTCCTAAGGACAGGAACTTTTGCAGCTGGCTCTATCTTTGGTTTAAAGCTGTGATTAATATATTTTTTTTAAAACTAAAACCTCCTCTGTCTTCCTTTTGTCTCTAGATTCTGTAAGTGGTAATTTTCAGAGTAGCCTTTTTGGGTCAGTAATATTTCAGTCTGAATTTAAGATATGCATTCATTCTAACCATCCCTAAAGTAACTGCAGAGTGCCAACTTTGTTCTAGGCAACAAAATAGATAAAAACTTTCTCAAGCAGATCTTTTCTTTCTTTCTGACAGGTCTCATGTAACTCAGGATGCCCTCTATGTAGCCAAGGATGACTACGAACTTCTGATCCTCCTGGGACTATAGGCATGCATTACCACCATGTCCAGTTAATGGGTGCTGGAGATTGAACACAATTCTTTGTGCATGCTAGGCAAGCACTCTACAAACTGAACTACATCTTCAGTACCTCCCATGTAGATTTTAAATATTAACTGAGAGGGAAAGACACCAAACAAATAACAGACACTATATTATATATGTTAGAAGTGGTAAATGTGCTGGGTGTGGGGGCACACCCTTTTAATCTCAGCACCCGGGCAGAGCAGGAAGACCTTTGTGAGTCAGAAGGCTAATTTGATCGGGGTGGTGGTGGTGGTGGTGGTGGTGGTGGGTGTGCTATCTGGGAGGGTGAAGAATAGGCTCACAAGTTTTCAACAACTCACTGAGATCACAGTATCTAAACAAGATATGAACAAGGGCAAGGAAAGGAAGTGGCCACCAGGCTCTCTTAGAACCAATAGCACCAAATATATAAAGACTAGTGCAGGGGCTAGAAATACATCAGTGGTGGGGTGTATGTGTAGCACGCACAAAGCCCCGGCTTCAATCCCCACATAAAAAACAACAGAATGATAAAGCCAGTGCCCTAAAGCATGCATATGTGTCTGTCTTTAAGAAACAGGGATGGGGATGGTGGGGCTGGAGAGCGGTACCAGAAGGTAGCAGGGGATCAGACAATGCAGGACATTGAGAGGTTTTTGCCTTCTGGAATATAGCTGTCAACTCGTGATGTTCTGTGTGGAAATGAGCACAGAAAAATGAAGGTGGAAGTAGGGAGAATACCAGGAGGGCACTCTGCTACAGGGCAGCCAAGAGAGAATAACTGTTTCCAATCAAGGAATCACAGTGAAAGGGAAGGAGAGGTGTGAGTGGATCCTGTACATGGATTGCAGGTGAGCCAAAGAGTTTCCTGGCAGAGGAAGAGAAGACTAAAAGCTTTAGTTTTCACCAAACTAAGATAAAGTTGGTATCAATAAGAATTCCAATGGAGTAGGTAACTTGCAACTACTCTAGCCTATTTCTGGAAAGAGAACAGGAAACCACACCTGTCGAAGTGGGAATACGGCCTTTGCCTTCCCTCTCCATCTCAATCACTCGAAGGCCTCTCTCAACATAACTCTGAAAGAATTGTGAGGAGTTTTTCAGAAATGGTTCAATGTCAGCATCTGAATATTTCTTCTTATATTCATATAACTCTGCTAAGCCCTGTTAAAAAAGAAAAAGAAGAGGTGGAGATGGATATAAGTTAGTGTTTCTTTTCCACAAAGCAGATCACCACCTACTTAGTTTAACTCCTTCCACTCCCCCTTTTCTCCTTAAGTTACTCCATCCATCCCTCCTTCTGATTTTTTTGCAGACAAGGTCTTGGCCCAGAACTTCCTATGTATATCAGATTGGCCTCAAACTTACAGCAATCCCTCTGCCTCAGCCTCTTGAATGCTGAGATTACAGCCGTGTACCACAACACCTGCCTTTTTGTTTGTTTTTGCTTTTTTGAGTCCTACTATGTAGTTCAGGCTAGTCTTAAGCTTGCAATCACCTATCTCAGTCTTCCAAGTGCTGTAACTGCTATGGCATCCAGTCTTAGGCTTAACCCTTTCATTCTCACCTCTTTAGTGTTCTCTTTAGAGCCAATCTTCTTAAAAATCTCGGCTAAGAAATCATTTACTTTGGCTTTTGATGATTTTTCATCCTAATAAATTGAAAAACACAAAGGACTGGTTAGAATTGAATTATTGGAAGCAGATGAGAGGATGGATACTAACAGAAAATATTTCAGAATATGGGCCTTACTGGTATGGTTCTACTGGTACAAAAAGCCCAGAGCTGCAAAGTTTATAGCAGCAACACTAGTATTCTGGTTATGAGTGCTTCCAGTCTGAGGATTTCACCTCAACTTTGAGGACGAGCTGGTCCATTCCTCNCCGGTTAAGCAGAACTCATAGCAGACTTACTTAGTGATACAGAANTCTTTCTTGGAGATCAAAAAGCATATGTTCACTACTCCAGTGTTTTGAAATTTTTAGGTAAAAATGGTTATAGCAGCAAACCAAGAGACTGATCACTCCAACCCCTAAGATTTCCCCTTGGGAATCAGGCCACTCACTATTCGAGAAGCTCCCTTTTCTGTTTCCTTATCAGACTTGCTCCCAGTCTGGTCCATACTGTGCTTCATCATCCGACACAGGTGTGCCTCTAGCTCAGACTCATTCTTATTGTCAATCATTGTAAGGTGGTCTAGGATCTGAGGGAGACAGGCATATTCAAATGCTAGCAATGACCCTTCCAGGAAATTCACCCCGAGANTAACTGCTGTTCTCACTCACCTTAGGTCCTTTTAGTTTGCATAAGGTATGCAGAAGGGTCTTTAGAGTCCTTATAGGAAATTCACTTTTACATTGCTTCAGTTTCTCTTTGGGAAAGACCTTCATGAAAATGTGGATGTCCAGAAGAATTCTGTCTAGGTTAATGCTGTTAATGGTATCAGGCAATAATCGAACCATTCTCCATAGACACTATAAAAATAAGAAAGAAGGGGCTGGAGAGATGGCTCAGCAGTTAAAAGCACTGGCTGCTCTTTTAGAAAACCCAGGGTCCAATTCCCAACACCCACATGACAGCTCACAACTGTCTGTAACTCCAGTTCCAGTGGATCCAATACCTTACAGACATATGCAGGCAAGACATCAATGCATATAAAGTAAAAATAAAATAAGCCATTAAAACAGAAGAAACAAAANGAGTGACTGAAAAATGAGGATAATTTATCACCATTTTTCCAATTCAAGGTTCTTTTTCTTAGATGTATGTTATCTATGTGTATACTGATTTATTATATGTGTGTATGTATGTGGAGACCAGAGCTGGATATAGGGTATTTCTCTCTATTACTTTCTATTATAAGACAGTCTCTCATTAACCTGGACCTTGATGATTCAGCTAGGCTGGCCAGCTAGCTAGCAGGTCAAAGGAATCCTCCTCACCCAGCTTTGTGTATGTGCTGGGGACAAGGACATTTTAAATATTGAAAAAAATGTTTAAATTCTGTCTTGGATTTCCTCAGTACCTGAGAACAGAACAGTTCAGCTTGCTTAGCCAAATCTAATTTAAGGAAGTAAAATCCTACACCACTACAGTACCAGAAGTTTGTTACACTTACAATCATTTGGAGAGTTCTATGAAAGACTAAACATACATACTAAACATATAGGTCTATACATATCTCTCCTTCAAAATGAAATATGCCTAATCAAACTTCTTGCTTTCTAGTTTCTAGAAGAAGGCTGGCCATGAACTTACTATGTACCTGAGCCTGGTCCTCACTTTCTAAGTGCTGGGATTACAGGTGTGAAACACTGTGATGGCTTGCTCTTCTTGTTGTTTATAATGATTTTTAGGGGGAATCCAGGGTTAGTGGCACACACCTTTAATCCCAGCACTAGGAGGCAGAGGTAGGTGGATCAGTGTGAGTTCAAGGCCAACCTGGTCTACATAGTGAGTTCTAGGACAAGCCAGAGCTACAAAGTGAGAGCCTGTCTTAAAACAAAACTAAACAAACAAACAAACAAAAAGACATTTATGGAGCTGGAGAGATGGCTCAGTGGTTAAGAATACTTATTCTTTAGTTTCCAGCATACATGGTAGCTGGAATTAAAGGCATGTGCTACCTCTGTGGTCACAGAGTTTCACCACAGCAATATAACCCTAACTAAGACAGGGTTTCACTGTGTAGCTCTGGCTGATCCATAACTTGCTTTGTAGACCAGGCTGGCCTCAAACTCAGAGATGTGCATGCCTCTGTCTCTCAAGTGCTGAGATTAAAGGCGAGCACCACCACACCTGTCTGAAAACTTTTAAAATGACATTCATCTATTTATTTCGTGTGTGTGTGTGTGTGTGTGTGTGTGTGTGTGTGTGTGTTTCAGTCTCCTGTCTTCTAGAATTACAATTGTTACCAAGCCTGGCTTACCAACTGTATTTTCCAGAAGTACCTTAGTTGGTTTCAGTCAATGTCTTAATTCGAATTTCTTTCCCAGCTGGGCGTGGTGGCGCATGCCTTCAATCCTAGCACTCTGGAAGCAGAGGCAGGCTGATCTCTGTGAGTTTGAGGTAAGTCTGATCTACAGAGGGAGTTCCAGGATAGCCAGGGCTACACAGAGAAACCCTGTCTTGAGATAAAAACAAAACAAAACAGAAAATGAAAGTGATATCTTTGAAAGACAAGAGATGAAATCATTTCACTTTACCTTCATAACAAGTTCTGAGAATTTGGGAGAAGTAGCTGTTGCTAGCAGGCTGTCCTGAAGTAAAACAAGCAGGGCACTGGAAAAACAAATAGCATTATTAAATCTTCACACACACACAGACACACACAGACACACAGACACACAGACACACACACACACACACACACACACACGCCCCAGACAGGGTTTCTGAGAGACAAATGTAATGTTAGGACTATAACTAGTACATTTTACATTTTACTGTCCTACTCTAGAAAAGCCAGATATTGTTACTAGGTTTAGACTGAAACATACTTGATCCATTTAGAAGAAAGTAATAAATCATCTTATTATGCAAACTTAAGAGTTACAATTGACTTTGATCCTCTTGTCTCCACCTGAGTGGAACGCTAGGATTACAGGAATGTACCGCTATGCTGGGTTTTTAGCAAGTGCTGTGGAGCAAACTCAGGCCTCTGTGCATGCTAGGCAAGCACTACCAACTGAGCCACAACCCCCAATCCTGACTTCCTGATATCTATGTGTAGACAAATGAGAGGNTATCCCAAGCTTTACTGATGAGGGTATAAATATACCTGAGAATATTGGTTTGGTCTGATTTTTCCAAAACCTTCACCACCAAGAGGTTCACAGAACGAATCACCTGTTGTCCTTCCTCAAGATCTTCAATCCGAGAATCCAGCATTAACGTGATCAGGCCATGCATCAAGTCTTTCAGTACTCCAGTGGAGGCCTCTCGGGCCAGGCTCTCTATCTGAAATAGCTATCCAGTCCTAACTGTGTTAGGGAGGTTAAAACTCAATATATGGGACAAAGAAGAAAAACATAGTTGGTATACTCTAGTCAACATTCAGATATGTATATATTGGCATAGGCCTTACTGTGTGGCCCAGCTGGTCAATACTTTGAACTTCAAATCCCAAGTGCTAGGAATATATGCTTGTACCAACACACCTGGCACAATTATATTGGATTTTTAAGACTCCAGAGTGTCAAAAAAAAAAAAAAAAAAAAGAAAAGAAAAAAGAATTATTGTCACATTACAGTATTAGCCAGAATTAATTGGTATGTTTCCTTTTTGCTGTATTTCTGATGCACAATCATCTGTGAAAAGCCAAATAGGGCCTGCCTTGCCTGTAGAAGAAACTGGCAGGAAGCAGAACACTAGGAAGAAACTAAGCATTTTACTTTACATCCTAACTGTGGGGCATGGCAAAGCCTTCTCCATGTGAGACATAGAGGGAAAGGGCAAAGACTTCCAAACACTTCCAAGAGTGAGTATTGATTGTGTGTACAGAAAATGTCCTCCACAGCTCCCCCTCAACCATGTTCACAGCCTGAAGACTACTCCCCTATAGAGACTGGTCCTAGAGAGATTAACTAAACATGTCTCCTTGTTTATCTGTANGCAACAACCCCACCTCTCTGTTCAATTCTATATAATAAATATGTTGAGCTTCTGGGGTGCTGAGGTTAACCCACCCAAAAGTCCAGACCACCAGATCCTTCTATGCTTATATTTCTGTCTTTTCTTCATTCCCTCTCTACTCTAGCTGTGCTGGATAAGGCATCTAACAATTAAGNAACATTCAATGCAAAAAGTTAACAGCTAGCTACATGATTCATGGATAATTCTACCAAGTAACACAGGTCCCACATGAACATCAGCATTAACTCTGGCTTGAGAACCTGGGTGGATTGACAGAGCTANGAGAAACTCCACTTTTGCAGAAATGTCTTACCGAAATCATGTTGCCAATGATACAGCTATACAACTTGATGATTTCATCCTTGTCCAACTTCTCATCTGCCATATGTGTGCTGTAGATGAGTCTCAGCTGCATGAATGTTGCGATCAGAAACTGATCAATGTGGCCAGACATAGCTTCAGCTTTGTCTTCCTGCCTCAGGACCTCATCAATCTGATAACAAAAATTCCAAGCTGTAGTTTCCAAGCTTTATGAGTGGCAGAAAGACATTATAAGGCACCTTTCTAAAGGAAAGTTTATTAGCAAAGCACTTATTTCACCTAACTTTATAAATAACTACTCCTTAGGAATTCAACTATTTACATAAATTTACTGAGCAACTTAGTATTAAGTGAATTAGGCAGAGACTCTATTCTAAGAGGCTTACTGTCTAGTTCAGGGAATAATCCCTATGCTTAAATGTTTAATTTATTAAAAGGAATTTTTTTTTTACTTTTTAGACAGCCTTAATATTAAACCTTCCATTAAAAAAAAATCAAGAGTAGTGGCACATATCTATAATCTTAGCACTTTGAAGGCTGAGGAAGCAGAAGGATTTTATATTTGAGTTCAGCTTAGGCTATACAGCCAAATTCCAGGATATTCTGAGCTACAGAGTGAGAACCTGCCTTCAAACAAACAAAGACCCAGAACAAACAATGTGTTTATATATGTATGTATGTGTATGCATATATATATGAAGAGCTCAGGGGCAGAGCATCTTCCTACTAAGTTCAAGCTTATGGCCCTGCGGTTTGATCCACAGTACTGTCAAANAAAATTTAAAGACAAAACAATCTCAACAACAAAAAAGGAAATAAAGTAACAAGCAAAAGATCCCATTTACCAGATGAGGCTCAAAGAGCTCAGATTATTTTTTATTTACTCAGTCTAAACCAAAAACTCAGTTTTCTCATGTCTAGTTTTTTCCTAATTTGGCACATTAGTTGTGGTGATGGTAAAATGTTCTGTAGGAAAATANTGATCTCTTATATACTATATAAAAGTATCTTCTCCAGGGCCTTGTGTATGTTAGGCATATAAGGCAGATTTTTATAATGGCATAAATAATGCTGAGACATTATATATATTACATGTTGATCTTCAGTAAACATTTTTAGCAGAATTGCCATGCTGCACAACTCCATTGGGGTACCAGTTATATATAAGGTGAATGATGCCTCCCAGTATTGGCCTTATTTTCATTTATCTCTTCATGTATGCCTACTTCATAAACACAACCTTCAGGGGGACAGTTTAATGTTTCTATATGCACACCATAAAAACCACTGCATTTTCAGGGAGGATTATTTTCCCTCTTTTTCTAAATTAACTAACATTAATAGGTAGACATGTATTCTTTCATATTTATAGTATAGTCTTATCTTTTCTGAAATTATTATATGAATAATTACAGTAAAGGATATATAGAGGTTTGGAGCACATTTACTACACATAGGTTATATGTATTTTTCTGCACCTTTCTTTTCCCCTTTTTTTTGGAGATAGGCCTCACTATGTAATCTGACTGTCCTTGAACTCACACAGATCCACCTGCCTCTGTCTTGGTGTTGGGATTAAAAGTGTGTATTAGCACCCCTTGCCTTGCATCTAGCTTTCTAATTCAGTGGGAAATTATGAAAATGTCTAAAGTCAAAGGAATGAACAACTCTATTTTTGAAAGCAGCATAAGGAGCTGGAGAGAGATCTGGCTTGGCAGTTAAGAGCACTTGCTGTTCTTGCAGAGGACTAGAGTCTGGTTCCCAGCATTCTTATGGAATTGCAGAACTACCTCTAACTCCTGTTTCAAGAAATCTAATGCCCCTTCTGGCTTCTGCATGCACCAACCAGGCACAGACATATGTTCATGCATATATGCGGGCAAAACACTCACACACACCCCNAAAAAAAGAAAAATACCTTAAAANAGTGGTTCTCTGCTGGGCAGTGGCAGCACACACCTTTAATCCCAGCACTTGGGAGGTAGAGGCAGGTGGATCTCTGTGAGTTCAAGGCCAGCCTGGTCTACAAACTGAGTTCCAGGACAGCCAGAGCAACACAACAAAAAACAAAAAACAAAAAACAAAACAAAAAAAAAAAAACCCAAAACATCGGCTCTTAACCTTCCTAATGCTGTGACAACCCTTTAATATAGTTCCTTATGTTGTGGTGACCCCCAACCATAAAATTATTTCATTGCTACTTCATAACTGTAATTTTGTTACTGTTATATATTATAATGTATCTGATATGCAACCACTGTGGGGGTTGCAACCCACAAGTTAAGAATTGCTGTAAAAAAAGTCAGCATAAAAGCTTATGCATTTACAAAAATGTTCAATCATTCCTTTACTGATGACTTTCCAATGTTTCTAGTTTAGTCATTTATCTACTGTATATTACTATAAACAAATTAAAATCATTGTGTATATATATCCTTATGTGCTTTTTATTTCTGGGAGAGAGAAGAGTGTCATTTCTTAGAGGAAGCATACTGTTTGTTTGCATTTGGTGGAGACTGAACTGAGGGCCTTGTACATGCTAAGCATGCACTGTATCAATGAGTCACACTTTCAGTCCATATAGTACTTCAAAAATGCACTAATGCACCTGGCATGGTAGCACATGCCTTTAATACCAGTATACAGAGGCAGAGGTATTCAGATCTCTGAGTTCAAGGCCAGCCTGGTCTACATGGCTAGTTTCATAACAGCCAAAGACCCTGTCTCAAACAAAACAAACAAAAATGCAGTAACGACTCGTGTCTCAATTTTTGGTTTTGTCTNATGAGACAGAGTTTCTCTGTGTAACAGTCCTGACTGGAAGTCTCNCTGTACACCACGCTAGCCTCAAACTCAGAGAGCTGTGCCTACCTCTGCCTCTCAAGTGCTGGGATTAAAGGTGTACACTTAATTTTATCTTATCTTTTTTTTTTTCTTTTTCTTTTTGTTGTTTTTTGAGACAGGGTCTCTTTACATGGTTGTCCTAGAACTAACTATGTAGCCCAGGCTGGCCTCTAGCTAACAGAAATCCACCTGCCTCTGTCTTCTGAGTGCTGGAATTAACAGTATGTNTTACTATACCTGTTTTTTTCCCCCTTTTGATGAGACAGTCTCTTATAGCCCAGGCTGGTTACAAATTTGCCATGTAGCCAAGAATAACCTCCGACTTCTGATCCTCTTGCCTCCATCTACTGAATGCTGGGATTATAGGCATACAAGCCATGGTTATCTTATGCAGAACAGAAAATAGTCTGTCTCCCTTCCATTACTCTGAGTCTTCAGCATTCTTATTACAAAGTTGTTGGATTAGATCATTGTTCTTATAGGATCTATTTGGCAGGCAATTAACTCTTACGAGTTGTCCTCTGACTTCCGTACATAGGCTACAAACTGTCTCTCAGCTTCTCAAATTTTAGACTGTTGTGATTTGGATTAGAAAAACACTTAATTGGTTGGGTGGTGGTGGTGCACACCTTTAATCCCAGCACTAGGCAGATCTCTGTGAGTTCAATCCTAGACTGGTCTACAGTTTGAGCTCCAGGCCAGCCAGGGTTACACACAGAGAAACCTTATCTCAAAAAGCCAAACAAAACAAAACAAAAAATTCAACAATACTTAAATTATGTACTAGATAACTGACATCTTTCTAATTTTGAATCATGTAATCAGTATATTTTTTAATGTCATTCACTAATACTTTATACATACCATTGGACTATGCAGAATTCATTTTATTTTGCTCTTTATTTGTAGCTACATTCTCTAATTTTTTTTTTTTTTTCAAGACAGGGTTTCTCTGTATCTGTCTCTTATACACATCTAGATGTGTATAAGAGACAGAGACAGGGCTGTCCTCGAAATTACAGAGATCCACTTGCCTCTGCCTGCCAAGTGCTGGGATTATAGGCATGTGCCACTACTGCCGGGCTCTCCCGGCTCCCTTCTCTAATGAAATGTGACTTCCACTTTCTTTGTATTTTTTATTTAACCAGTCTGTATATAATCAAATCTCCTATTTCTGCCTCCAGCCCTTCCCCATGATGTCCCTTTTCTGGTTTGGCTGTGACTCCTCACTCTGAATGCTACTTCTCAATTTCTTCACTTTGCTTGGGGTCCTAGCACTTAACAGGCTGGCCCCTTGCATAGACCTTTTCTTCACTATTCTTGGGAATTGATGTTCAACTATGTGTCAATGTTCTTTTATGGACACCTTCCTCATAATCCACTGGGCTTTTACCTCCTTACTCTGAGCTAACATGATTCCCCACTCACATCCATTGTCACCACACTGGACNCAAACCTAGTTCTTCCCTATCTATACCTTTAAAACTGAACTGTTAGGTGAAGAAAATGATTTAAAGAAAAAAANATATATATANANAGAGAGGAGACAGAGAGAGCGAGCTAGCTTCTGAGGGGCTGAAAAAATGGCTCAGAATTAAGAGCACTGGCTACTCTTCCAGAGGGCTTTGATTCCCGGCACCCACATGGTAGCTTACAAGTGTCTGTAATTCCAGTTCCAGGGGATCTGATGCAAATGATGATTAAGTGGTCCCTGTGTCCTAAAAAAAAAAATACTGAACACTGACTGTATGCTTCAGCATTTTGACTCCACTAGTATTCTTACAAGTCTCTTCATCCATCAATGGAATCACGATTATGGGAAGTATTCCCATTACCTGTGTCAGAGCTTGGATACTCGTGTTGATGTCACCACTGGCTACTTGGGAGATAATGAAATTGATAGTGGATGCTGTATTACTGTGCATGTCATCAAAATGTGGAGAAACAGACCGGATCCTAGACAGCAGATCAAAAGGAAAAATTCAATCTGTATTATAAAACATTTCAATGAGTGGGGATTATGCAATTTCCTACAAGTTCCAGGTTTTAGCAAAGATGTCACTATCGGTCGGATAGTAATCAATTCTAGGAAGTCTTAACTGCATACTTCCACAGTGGGCTCTTTTCAGGTATGTACTCTAATGACTATAAGCTGTTTATATTTCAATGAAGAGGCTGAACTTACTTAGGTTCAGGAATAAGGACAGGTTCAAAAATGTCATCAAGTTTGTGCTGGACAAGTTCTGGCATTTCACATCGGACTGTACCATTGTCATTCTCAATCTCATCTAAATCCAGCTGGAATTCTCGGCGAACCATCTGCGCTGCTTCAGGATGCCCACTCATGCTTCGAGCTTGGCTAAAGGAAGCAAAAAGAGGCTCCTGAACTAAGAGGGATTTCTTAACACAAGGATACTATTAGCACTACTAGCTGCCTCAAAGCTTCAAGACAGATGTTCAACTTCTGGTTTCAGCCCCTCTGAAAGATTTAAGTTCTTGAGTGTAAGAAAGTACCTGAAGTAACAACACTGGTTCAGGATTATCCTAGGANAGCAGGTAACTTTAATTTGTGCTTACCTTACTGGCTAAGTGTATTATCTCAAATTTGCTAAAGCTGAAAAATCTTTTCTTTCTATTCCACTGGGGAAGAAAATACTTATATAGACTTAAAACCTATTACAATGAGCCAAAGTATCAATAATAATGTAGACTGGGTGTTCCCTACCCTCTCCATGAAATTAACCAGTGGTTAAGTTCTAATNATAGGTATCTTATGCAGTTTTCAGTATATTGTATACTTTGAAAGATAGCCATTACTTTTGAAAAAGAAAGTCACTCTTGATAGGACAGGGTCAGTATTATACAGTTGTGCAAAATTTCCAAATTCAAATTGGTTAAAAATATACTTGTGGCACTGCCCAAAATAGTGCTGTTTTGTCAGAAGGCGGTATTTTGAGTCCCTTAAGCCAATTATGGGATACATGCATCTTATTTAGCCTTATCTCAAGAACCTGGGCCAGGCATGGTGGCACACACCTTTAATCCCAGTACTCTGGGAAGTAGAGGAAGGTGGATCAATGTGAGTTTGAGGCCAGCCTGGTCTACACAGTGAGCACAAGACAGTCAGGACTACATAGAGAGACCCTGTTTCAAAAAACCAAAATAACAACAACAAAACAAAAACAAAAACCAGGAACAGGAGCACAACCAAATATAAAGAAGACTTGCATGGGAGGCCTGATATTTATGGCCACCTTCTGCTGCCCTGTTGTAAAAGCTAGTCACTTTCCAGAGGGGATGAATCCATGTCAGAAGTTAGAAAGATATAAGAGCCCTGCTAATGAGAAATTAGCAGGCAGTACTTACATCCTATAAGTGCGATACATAATTCTGTCCACGGAAAAGCAGTGAAAGAAGGCACAAGACCATTTAGAAGTGGTTTTGAGACAAAGACAAAGACAATGAAGAATGAAAGATTAAACATTTGATTATAAGACATTTACCCAGACACTCTGTCATGCATGACAATGACATAAACTCAAGATTATGTTACAGGACACGCTCTGAGCACACAAAGCTAAGTCCATAGAGCAGACAACTATCTATCTATATTCACATACTTAAGTTTGGAGGACATGTCTTCAGCTGGTCCCTTGCGTAGCATGTTAGCATTGGAATTTATATTCTGCGTGCGCTGAGGTTTCTCTTCAGCCTGTTTCACTGGCACAGTAGAGGGTCTCTTTGCTGACCGCTTTATCCTCTCCTCAAGCATGCTCATGTCCTTCTCCGAAAGCTGTAAAAATTCAAACTATTAGCACACCCATTTACTAAAATACAAGTCCTAATTGGAAGACTCCAGAATTATTCATTGCAAGCCCAGTATGGGGGAGCAAGCTTTTAATCCCAGCACTGTGAGGCAAAAGCAGGCAGGTCTTTCTGAGTTTGAGGCCAGTCTAGTCTACAAAGTTAGTTCCAGGACAGTTAGAGCTATTGTTACACAGAGAAACCCTGTTTTGAAAACCAAACCAAACAAACAAACTAGGTTAGTTTTGCTTGTTTTTTTTTTTTGAAGGGGGAGGGGGTTGTTTTGTTTTTCAAGACAAGGTTTCTCTGTGTAGCCTTGGATGTCCTGGGACTCATTCTATAGACAGGGCTGTCCTCGAAATTACAGAGATCCACTTGCCTCTGCCTGCCAAGTGCTGGGATTATAGGCATGTGCCACTACTGCCGGGCTCTCCNGGCTCCCTTCTCTAATGAAATGTGACTTCCATTTTCTTTGTATTTTTTATTTAACCAGTCTGTATATAATCAAATCTCCTATTTCTGCCTCCAGCCCTTCCCCATGATGTCCCTTTTCTGGTTTGGCTGTGACTCCTCACTCTGAATGCTACTTCTCAATTTCTTCACTTTGCTTGGGGTCCTAGCACTTAACAGGCTGGCCCCTTGCATAGACCTTTTCTTCACTATTCTTGGGAATTGATGTTCAACTATGTGTCAATGTTCTTTTATGGACACCTTCCTCATAATCCACAGGCTGGATTTAATCTGAAATGCTGGGATTAAAGGTATGTGTCACCACTGCCCAGGCAGGTTTTGCTTGTTTTTAAGATTTTATCTTTTTATATATATGTTTGCCTGCATATACCTATGTGTACCACATATGTGCATGGTGTCCAGAGGCCAGAATTGGGCTTGGAACCTCTAGAACTGGAGTTATAGCTGGGCGTAGTGGTACACTTGGGAGGCAGAGGCAGGAGGGTCTCTGAGTTTGAGGCCAGCCTGGTCTACAAGGCAAGTTCCAGGACAGCCAAGGCTGTTAGACAGAGAAACCCTGTCCTGGAAAAACAAAACAGAACAAAACAAAAACTGGAATTACATGATTGTGGGCCACCATTGGGTGCTGGAAACTGAACCCAGGTCCTTTGCAAGAGTGCTGGGATTAAAAGGGTGTGCCACCACTGCCCGGCCTACTACTACATTATTTATAATAATGCTTCTTTGAGCCGGGCGGTGGTGGCGCATGCCTTTAATCCCAGCACTTGGGAGGCAGAGGCAGGCGGATCTCTGTGAGTTCGAGGTCAGCCTGGGCTACCGAGTGAGTTCCAGGAAAGGCGCAAAGCTACACAGAGAAACCCTGTCTCGAAAAACCAAAAAAAAAAAAGCTTCTTTGAATTTACTCATTTGGGGGGTGTGTGTGTGTGTGGTTTTGTGTGTATGCACTTACACAAGCATCACAGAACTCATATAAAGGTTATAGGAGAATTTGTGGGAGATGATTCTTTTCTTCCATCATTGGGTTCCAGGATTCAACTCAGGTATTCAGGCTTGGTGTAAAACGACTTTGCCCACTGAATTATTTTCCTAGCCTTCAAATCACTACATTATTAAGTCAACTATCATTAATATCTGCATAGCTACAATAACAATATATGAAAGAAAAGGATACAAAAGGAAATGATAATAACTATAATCAAAAAGCTAAAAAATTAGGGTAGTGATGGTTGTTCAGTTGGTAGTATGCTTGCCTGGCATGCATAAAGCCTTGGTTTGACACACAGACTCACATATAAAATTGAACATAGCGGCACACACCAGTAATTCCAGCACTCAAGATGTAGGGGCAGAATCAGAAGTTCAAGGTTTTAGGCTACGCAAGGTGGCTCATACCTTTAATACTAGCACTGGAGGGTAGAGGGTAGGGAAAGAGGAGGATCTCGGTGAGTTCTAGGCCAGTCTGGTCAAAATATTGAGCTCAAGGACTCCTACAAAGAGAGACCCTGTCTCTAAAAAAATAAAAATGTTCAAACCATTCATTGGTTACATTGTGATTTTGAGCCTGGCCTGAGATGAACTGTGTCTACGGCAAGACTTTTCACTTTTGGTCATTTGTAAAATTTCTACCTGTTTTATGTCCTTCACTGGTTATAGTATTTCATTAGATAATGGAAACACAATGATTTAAGTACAGTAAAAAAAAATGGTGCTACCAGAGTAAAGAACTGAGGTTAAGCCACAATAATGACTGGCTCAAAAGAAGCAAGGAGTTAAGAGGCAGAATTAATGTGCCTGGAAAAGCAGCGACCAGCTGAAGCTTTAGACTCTTGAACCCTTATCCAACCTTGTTCCCAGAAGCAGACTTGTTAACTAAAAACCAAGTGCATTAAAAAACAAAACAAAACAAAAAAACACAGAGCAGATTGCCGTACAGAATTTAAAATCCAGGCTAGCTCAGATTTCTTGATTCAAAAATAGCTCTCATATCTTAAGCAAACCCCCTAAATTAAAAAAAAGATGATTTTCAGTTAAGCCCAGAAGAAATATCCAACATCAAATGAAAGTACCCAAAACATATACCTGGATTCTAAGATATCTTGAGAGGCTAAGTTTACAACTGATGAAACTCAGGTAGAGTTGAGATGGCAGGAAACACAACAACTAAGAAGTTTTGGGATACTTTTCAAGCAAACTGACAAGGCATATAAACATCACTCACATTTCCAATCAGTTTGAACACCTGATCTCCATGTACATTGTACACTGTTACGATGGTGTTGAGGGCAGCATTCCGTACAGCATTGTCTCGGTCTCCTATGTGAATAGCTATTTCCTTTAAGGCTTTTCCTGGGGTTGGCTGACACACATTCATACCATATGACTCAACTAGGCAACCTAGCTCTTCCAGGCACTCTATTGAGGAAGAAAGATTAGATTAATGAAACCCAAAAAATGTTTGGTATAGAGGCTTCTAAAAACTTTTCTTTGGCACACATAAAGTGCTAAAATCTTATTCTGGCCCTTTCTAGATTTCTTCCCCCTTTACACTGTCATATACCAATGAAACAATAACGTTATAAGTGTTCATGACAGGGTATGCCTGTGAGTCAGATGGCCCCTGTGCACTTGATTTTGTCACCAGGGTGGTACTGAGTGGTGCCTGTATCACCTGATACTGTGGCTCCACCAGTGTGCAACTCATCACTCTCACAGTTTGAATAAGAAAGTTGAATCAACTACACAGACACTGAAGAAATTCTATTGTTCATTTATAAATGACTGTTGAGAATCACTTATGCAAAGACTTGTACCTTAACTTTAATTTTGGGGGCTAGAGACATACAGCTTAGCATAGGGCACTTGTCTAGCATGTCTGAGGCTCTAAGCTCAGCCCTCAGCAACTCTAGAAAGACAGCTGGATAGATGCTTTGCTTCACCTGCTCTTTGCTTGGAGTTTTTGGATTTGGTCCCTTCCATGATGAAGGGGAACATCTTGCTGGCTGGGTAGACAAGGCACATCCGGTTCAGGATGGCACGGACATCTTTACGAATGACATCCTTTGGTTCTCCAACCTGGTCAACAAGAAATGATAAAGATCTTTTCTGAATGTGATTTTCTGAATGTTATTTCATGTATTACCATACTTTGAAAGGTTCTTGAGGGTGAGTTGAAAGGAGGTACCATCATACCATAAATGAGAGAATAAAGGTGTGAAAACTAAGTTACTCAGAACTCAAGTTGTCTCCTAGGATGAGAACACATTACCTTGAGGACAAGATAGGGGATAAAGGAAGATGCTTCATTCTCAGTAAGATGATACTCTTCCTCACTCAGCAGGGTAAAGAGCAATTTTAAATATTCCAGTGCTTTCATTAGGACGCTTGTATTGGTGTCGAAAAATCGGAGGGTAAGCCATTTTAAGATAAGATCCAGGCAACCAATGACACCTTCTTTTTCACTCTCCAAGTGCTTAAGATAAAAGTAAAAACCCCACAGGTAAGACTTTACGTAAATTTAAATTCTATTAGGCCCATATTTCTTTTTTTAAATTTTAAATAACATTTTTTTAATTTATTTTACATACCAACCACAGTTGTACCCCTCCCCTTCCCAACTTCCCCCTATCCACTCCTCTTTTGTCTCTATTCAGAAACAGGCAGTAGGCCCATATTTCTTAAATTGTACTGGTGTCCAAAAAGAAAATTTAAGATTTTTNGACCTTCAATAGGATCTCCCAAATACACCATCATTTATTCTATTAAATGAGATAGCTCTACAGAGAACATGGTGTATTCTAATTCTTCCTCAAGACATTCAAACTTGACCATTTCACAGTATTCCACATTTTCATATTTCTGAGACAGACAGATATTTATCTACTTGAAGACTTACATCAACCATGACAGCCAGGGCTTTATTGTGATGCTGAAAGTCTGAGTGAAACATTTCATCTTGTAACCATTTAGCCACACAGCTAGACATCTGAGTCTTCAGCTGTTCAATGTATTCATCACGCGGGGTAGTAAAATTCCACTTTAGCACCTGAGGGGAAGAATGGGAAGGCAGTGAGTGTAAGCAGTTCAACTGAGCCAAGGTTCAGAGAGTCACCTGGTACAGCTGAAGTACCCAACCTAATGTGATACCTTTTTGTTTTTGAGATAGGGTCTTGCCATTTAGTACTGACTGACCTGGCACTGAATATGGAGGGCAAGCTGGCCTTGAATTCACAGTAATCTTCCTGTCTTAGCTTGCTAAGGTCCTGCCATGTTACTTCTTTTACTCTTTATTTTTGTGTATGGGTGTTTTGACTGTATGTATATGTATGTGTATGTCTGTGCACAACATTCATGCCTGGTGCCTCTGGAAGCTAGAAGAGGGCATTGGATTCTTTGGAGNTGGAGTTACAGCCACAGTTGTGAGCAGCCATGTGGGTGGCAGGAAATGAGTCCTAGTCCTCTGGATGAGCAGCCAGTGCTCTTAATTGCTGAGTCATTTCTTCAGCTCCTTGTTGCTTACTTTTGTGGAGACTGTGTGTTGTTCTTTAGACCAGGCTGGTCTCAAAGTAGAGTTCCTGCTGCTTTAAGTCTCCCAAATGCTGGGGTTATAAGCATGAATCATCCTGCTTGGCTCTAAGATACTTTTTAGTTAAATAAGACTTATTTGTAATTAAATATGAGTATAAAATAGCCCAAAGTATGACACTTCTGGAAGCTTAATGACCCGGAAATTTTACAAGAAAACAATTTGAGCAAGACTTAATATTAAAAAAAAATGTTGCTGAGCATTATGTTTGCTTGTTTTTTAATCCCAGCACCAGGGAAGCAGTGGCCAGCCTGGTCTGGTCTATTTTTAGCAATTTCCAGGCCAGCCAGGGCTACATAGTGAAACTTGTCAATAATAATATTAATGATGATGATGATGATGATGAAGGGCTAACAGGCCTGAGCATGGCAAACATGGTACCAACAGGTTTTGCCCTTTACCCTTCTCTCTCCCTTGCTTTTTAAAAACCATTAGGTTACACTCCTAAAGCTAGCCCCCAAGGTCCATTCTCTTATTTGGCCACTGACTCATTCCTGAGACAAAACATCAAGGTCCACCAACCAGAATTCATTATGTGGCTAACCTGTGTAATCAGGACTCATCAACTCACCCTAGCATAGATTCTCCCTTTTCTGTTAAAAAACCCACTCTTGCAAAAAACACCTGCTGCTGCTGCTGCTTGTCTGCCTCTGCCCCACCCAGAGGATCCAGAGGCAGCCTCCCCCCATGCTTGTCCCTCTGGGGTAATAAATTTCCCATGTGCTGAGAACTTGGAGCCTGGCTGTGTCCTGTATCAACTCGGGGGGGGGG
>LZPO01096786.1:656457-668129 GCA_001675575.1 Neotoma lepida
GCACCAGATCTCATTACAGATGGTTGTGAGCCACCATGTGGTTGCTGGGAATTGAACTCAGGACCTCTGGAAGAACAGTCAGTGCTCTTAACCTCTGAGCCACCTCTCCAGACCCGAGTGTGTGATTTTCTATATCTCCACGCCTATATCCCATTTTGTTTTGTTTTTCCATTGGCTCTCTCAGCCTAGCTACATCACTTCCTGCCTGTCTGTCTGTATAGACCTCCAGAATTCTATGGTTGATGCTGGGATTAAAGGCGTGTGACTCCAAGATTGACTGTTGGAACTCACAGGGATCCAGACAGACCCTTGCTAGGTGATAGGATTAAGGGCATGTGCTAACATTGCAAGGATAGCAGCTGACCTTTTTTCTCTGATCCTCAGATAAATTTTATTGGGTGACATAGATAAAATACCACCACAGGCATAATTTTAATAGAGGAAAAAAATGTACCAGAATTAAAAAAACATACATACCACTCAAGGAATTTGGTAGATATAATCACTTATGTGACAAAGACCTGAATTCAAATATATTTTTTAAAAACTTGATTTGATTTTTAAAATTATATGTATGTATATCTGTGTGGGGGTGTCCATGGAGGTAGAGGTATCAGACACCAGGGAGGTGGAATTACAGGTGTTTGTCATCACCTGACACAGTGCTAGATATCAAACTTGGGTCCTGTACAAGAGCAGTATGTGCTCTTAAACTATTAAGCTATCTCTTCAGCCTCTGACACATGCTTATGACAGTAGCTTGTAATGCAAAAGATTAGAAGTAATCAAAATGTGTGCATGAGCAAATGTGTACATGTAAAGTTATGCATACCCCTCCCCCCAATAAGTAATTGTTTGTTTTTGAGACAGGATCTCTCTATGTAGACCTGGTGGTTCTGAAACTCAAAAGATCTACCTGATGGGATTAAAGGAAGAGGGACTAGATAAGATCAAAATACACTGCATGCAATTTTGAAAGAACCAGTATAAATAGATAGACAGACAGACAGATAATAATTTAAAGAAGAAACCTGTTTAGGGCTGGCAAGATGACTTAGTGGTTAAAGGTGCTTGCCTTCAGACCCAATGACTTGAGNAGAATCTCTAGAACACATATGGTGGGAAGAAGAACTGACTCCTAAATGCGTGGTGGCAAACACCTTTAATCTCAGCCCTCAGGAGGCAGAAGCAGGTGGATCNCTTTAAGTACAAGGCTAGCCGGGTCTATAGAGTGAGTTCCAGAATAGACAGAGCTATATAGTGAGACCCTGCCTCAAACAAAACAAAACAAAAAACAAAAACAAAAACAAAGGAAAATGATTTTTAAAATTTTTGCCATGCTGGCTAGGTGTGGTGGTAGAAAGCAGGTAGACAAATCTAGCTTGATGTATATAGCTAGTTCGAGGCCAGTTAGGACTACAGAGTGAGAATCTGTCTCAAAATAAATAAAATGTCTACCATGGCACTGTCCATACTAGGCAAGTGCTTCACCACTGAACTATATTTCTAGATCCTCAAAAACAGCCGAATTAGCTACATATATGGTTGTCACCAAATTTGCATTTTGTATATTACAAGGATTAAAATAGCAGTCCACTAGTATGTCCAGTTGATGATAATCAATGAATAATAATTTTTTTATGTTTAAAAAGTATTAAAGGGGCCTGGAGAGATAGCTCAGAGGTTAAGAGCACTGGCTGCTCTTCCAGAGGACCTGGGTTCAATTCCCAGCACCCACATGGCAGCTCACAACTGTCTGTAAGTCCAGTTCCAGGGGATCCAATATCCTCAAACAGAGTATATACAGGTAAAAAAAGACTAATTCACATTAAATAAGTAAATAAATAAATCTTAAAAAAAAAAGTATTAAAGGATTACTAAATCACCTTTCTATTTAGAGGAGCAATAGGCTCCATTCTTTAATTCTCTTTGTGACAAATTACTTCTTGCTGGGTGGTGGTGATGTACACTTTTACTCCTGGTACTAGGAGGCAAAGGAAGGCGGATCTCTGTGAGTTCAAGGCCAGCCTGGTCTACATAGTGAGAACCAGACAGCCAGTTGTACAGAGAGACCTTGGGTAGAAAAAAGGAACAAAAACAAACAAACAAAAAAAACCCCAACAACAAACAAAAATAAAACATCAATAACAACAACAAAAAGAATTACTTTTCTTTGAAAGTAATTCTAGAGAAAGAATAAGATAATTTATAAAGAAAATCAATCATTAGCTACAATTTGAATTTCAAACTAAACATTTTTTGTTTTGTTTTGAGATAGGCTCTTGCTAAGTAACTTTAGGCTCTTGCTAAGTAACTTTAAGTCTTAAAACTTACAGTCTTGGGCTGGGCGGTGGTGGTGCATGCTTTGATCCCTGCACTTGGGAGGCCGAGGCAGGTGGATCTCTTCGAGTTCATGGCCAGCCTGGGCTACCGAGTGAGTTCCAGGACAGGCTCCAAAGCTACACAGAGAAACCCTGTCTCGAAAAACCAAAAACCTATAATCTTTGTGCTTCAGCCTCTTCAGTGTTGGGATTATAGGCATATGCTACCAAGTCCAAATAGGGGGAAGATAGCATCTCACTATATACCCTGGCTGCCTACTATGTAGACCAGGCTGGCCTCAAACTCACAAAGGCCTGCATTCAAATTCATAGAGATCTGCTTATCTCTGCTTGGATTAAAAGTGTATTCCATCACTCCCAGCCCGAAAAACATTTTTGTTCATTTATTTGTTTTGAGACACAGTTTCTCTGTGTATCCCTGGCCTTGGGGAAGGGTGTTTGTTTTTGTCTTTCAGGAAAATGAAGGCTAAGGAATTTGAAGAACACTGGACAAATGAGACATCTGAAGAAAAAGGACAAATCATCCAGAATAAATGTCCAAAGAAAAAGNGTAAATTGCCTAATTGGCATATCACATATGAAATTTCATAAGTCTTCCTAAATGTTTGTTTCTGCTCTTCTCTATAGACACATAATACAAATGGCCTTCATGTAGTCCCAGTTCAATTAAAAATTAAAGCTGGCTTTGGAGTTGGAGAATGGCTCTCTCCTTCTCTAAAACCAAGCATGTTTGTTAAAAGAAAAATACAAAAATCTCTGTATCATGTCAGAAGAGCCATCTGATATGGGACAGAAGAAAACCAAAAAATTAAGGGACTATTTTATTACTGCTAATTTCAACTCTTCGGTTCTATTTTGATTCTTTAAACTCTTCTTAAGGTATGAATTTTATATCAAAATTTATAAGATTGATATATATATTTTAAACTTTTGTCATGATATTAATGGTCATATAGAGTACTAATTAATTCTAGAAAAAAAAGGCTTCAGTTAGCTGCCTATACATGTTTTTGTGTTCAAGTCTCTATCAGTTTTCTGCAGGGAATCATGACCAGGCCTGATAGCAAATTTGAAGTCTCCAGAAAGATGATGGGGCCCCACAACAATGATTCCACATGAACGGTAATAATACCACTAAGCTGACAAACATCACCCAAAGATCAGCTTTGCACTACAAACTGCTCAGGACAGTCTCGAGATGGCTAGCTGACATGATCCAGTCTTACAGATGATTCCAACGAGGACTTGAAATAAGCCCTGCACTTCTGTGTTATGCAGAGACTGGATAACAAATGATACAGCTACCANTGCAGACTTGATAATTAACCCAAAAATTTTCTTTTCAGCATCCCCTAAAGATGTCTTCACCCACAAACAGCAGTAAGCAATTTTAAGAACACGATGCTCACATTCCCAAGAGGTGGGGTGGGTGGTTTTTGGTTTTTCAGTGGGTTTTGGGTTTGGGATAATTTTCATTGTTTAGGATGGCTGATTACAAGTTGTTATTGTTAATGGTCAGAAAAAAGGCTAAACAAAAGAGATTAGATTTAAGGTTCTTGTTTGAAAAAAAAAAGAGGATATAGGTAAGAGGTAGATTATTCACTATTACAATATAGAGAAATGAGTTAGTAGTTAGTCATTACAATCGAACTTTTATTTATATTAGGTGTTTTCAAGGTTAAGCAGAGACATATTTTAGATAGACAGGTCATCTTCAAACCCTTCAGGGATCTGCAGAATATGGTATTTAAAGTGTTTTACTAACTTAGATTTTTTTCTTTTCTTTTTTTTTTTTTTTTGACTATGAGACATGTTCAGCTCCTGGCAGCACCAATCTATATCAGAGAAGATATGGGCATTGAAGAGACTGCATATAGACTTAACTTTCTTTGTGACAAAAGTTAGCCATTGGGCAAGAAAGTGCCCTTACATNGACTGCTGANAGTATGCTGTTCAAAATCGACAAGCAGGACACAAAACAAAGGACTACTGATCCTTGCCAAGACAAGTGTGGTTGCAGCTTTGGCAACAGGCATCCTCTGAAGCCAAGACAATATGGTACCATCGCTGAAATGGCTTTGTAATCCGGAAAAGGTACAGTGCCTCTTCCCTCAAAGGCAGCTGAGCAGGCAGTCAACCGATGGCTCCTGATGTACAGTTGAACAGTAGCTGGAACAGTTATTCTTGGAGGAGTAATTAGGCTGACAGAGTCTAAGCTCTAAATGGTAGACTGGCATTTCATAAGGGAGATGAAGCCACCTAAAAGCTGAGAAGAATAGGATGCCAAGGTGAAACCACCCACAAGCCGAGAAGAATGGGAAGTTNAATTCCAAAAATACCAGCAATTTCCAGAATTTAAAATCCTGAATCATGACAGGACACTGGGGGAATTCAAGATTATCTGGTACATGGAATNCTCGCACTGAATGTGGGATCGAGCTGTAGACCTTGCGTACATCCTGCTTCACAAATGAATCTGTCAGATATGCTCAGCCTGTAGGCTGAAGATGATGCCCCAACATTTTGAAAAACCTCGGGGGACTGTCCAGGCAGCTGGCTGTTTCTATCAACTCACATTTTTTTGGAAGTTGCTTGTTTGCACTTCCTGTTTTACTAGGTAATATTATTTTCTTCTCGGGTCTCTGAGGGAGTTGAAGATTAGATAGTTATAGTTTTCCTTGTTGAGAAATTTCAGAAAAGAAACTCACTAAGGAGGTGTAAAGTGTATAAATTTGAAAGACATCATAAGATAGTTTTCTGTTAGTAATGTAAATTAGGATAGAAAGTGAATTAGGTACATTTAGGACTCACCAAAATAGGATAGATAATGNAATATTTTCTCTGAATTTGTCAAATGCAAATGGACTAGACATTGTTGATGTATTTATTACTTGTATATATTGTCTATAGTTATTGTACTAATTGTATATTTTTTTATGTTAGCTATAACTTCTTTTAAATTCTTTTTATTTTTATTAGACAAAAAGGGGAAATGTGGTGATAATTTGTGTGTGTCCCGCAATAAAATTTATCTGAGGATCAGAGGAAAACGGCCAGCCACTATAGTAAACACAAAAGTCATGCTTAGCACATGTTAGCACACGCCCTTAATCCGTTTGGATCTCTGTTAAGTTCAAGGTAACACTAGAAAACAGAACCAAGCGTGGTAACACAAGCCTTTAAACCCAGCATCAACCATAGAGTTCTGGAGGTCTATACAGACAGACAGAAAGTGACAGAGCTGAGCAAGAGGATGAAGTGATGTAGCTTGGTAGAGAGAGGAAATGAGTTAGCAGAATAGAAAGATATAAAAACCTGGGTAGGGGGGCTGGAGAGGTGGCTCAGAGGTTAAGAGCACTGACTGCTCTTCCAGAGGTCCTGAGTTCAATTCCTAGCAACCACATGGTGGCTCACAATCACCTGTAATGAGATCTGGCACCCTCTTCTGTATACATAATAAATAAATCTTAAAAGAACAAAAGAACAACAACAACAACAACAAAAAACATCTTCTATGTTCTGGTAGTCAAACTCTGGTCCTCTGCAATTAATACTGGCAAAGTGNCACATGGTGGCTCACAATCACCTGTAATGAGATCTGGCACCCTCTTCTGTATACATAATAAATAAATCTTAAAAAAAAAATAAAATAAAAAAATAAAAATAAAAACCTAGGTAGGACAGGAAGTCGCTCACTCTTTTGGAAGCAGTGGTGTTGGTGAGGTGAGGCTGGTAGCTGTTCCTAATTCCTCTGATCTCTGTCGGATTTTCACCCTATTTCTGGCTCCGTGTTTTTATTTAAAAAGACCATTTAGAAATTCATTTATACATGGCTGTCTTGGAAATCACTCTGTAGACCAGGCTGGCCTCAAACTCACAGAGATCTGCCTGCCTCTGCTTCTCAGTGCTAGGATGAAAGGCNTGTGCAATCACCACCCAGCCTGAAAAACTTTTTGATTAACAAGGTACAAACTCCCAAAAATTCTTATCTCTTCCTTACCTTTAATCCTTTCTCATCTCTCATCCTTTGCTCCTTTCCATTTGGAACAACAATAAAAATAGGTCCAGATTTGTCGTCATCTTCCTTTAAGGTGGTTTTGCTTGGTACTTTCTTCCCTTGTGCACTCTACAACCAGAGTTAAGAGAATATTGATTAGGTAGGCCACTTCTGATGAATACATGTTGTTGCCTATCAAAAGAGCATTACAGAAACCAGAGAAATTACTCTACCTTATATTTCAACATTAAAGAAAANCATGAGCCATGAATTTTTCATGTAATATGCTTGTGAATGAGATAGAGTCCTGCTATGCAGAACACACTGGTCTTCAACTTGCAATCCTCCCACATCAGCCTTAGATCCTGATTGCATATGTGTATTATACATGTTTTAACTTATATTATGTGAGTCTTTGTTAGAGCTAGAAAGATATATATTTGGAAAAATTGCTATTAACTCCAATTAGTCTGGGTCACAGGCAATTTTAAGTTTTCTTCCTTGAAATCTTCAACACTTTTAGTTGTTTTTTTGGTTTTTGGTTTTTCTTTTTGCTTGTTTATTTTTCAAGAGAGAGTTTCTCTGTGTAGCCATGGCTGTCCTGGAACTAGCTCTGTAGATCAGGCTGGCCTCAAATTCAGGGATCTGTCTATCTCTGCTTCCTGAGTCCTGGGCACCACCACTGGCTGGCTCTTCAATACTATTTATATATTTCATACTAATGCCACTTTAATGTATGGCACTTGTACAGCTCACATCACTTAGTTGAGAAAGTTCTATTTTTCTCTATGTATCTTTCTTTAATGTATTTCTACTATAGTGCTGTAACTAAGGTACTAAATATGTTTCTGAAGAAAGTTGCTATAAATATTTTAAATACTTAGTTTGTTGTTTTCCTTGTTTGTTTGTTTTTCGAGACAGGGTTTCTCTGTGTAGCTTTGGAGCCTGTCCTGGAACTTACTCTGTAGACGAGGCTGGCCTCGAACTCACAGAGATCTGCCTGCCCCTGCCTCCCAAGTGCTGGCATTAAAGGTGTGCACCACCACACCACCTGGCTTAGTTTTCAAATATAATGACTAAAATATTTTTATCAGATGGAAGAAAAATGAAGAACAGTACATATGCTTAAAGTAAAATTTGAATCTTATTACCAAAATCATTATAAATATAGCAAAAGTTAATTTTTCTAGTTGCCCAGAATTTCTTTCTAAATATTGACATCATTCAGTCAAAAAANTATGAGATAATTTATGTGAAAGTGCTTTGTAAGCTTTTAAAAAAATTACAGACTTTGGGGCTGGAGAGATGGCTCAGCAGTTAAGAGCACTGGATGCTCTTCCAGAGGACCCAGGTTCAATATTGAGGACCCACATGGCAGCTTTTAACTGTCTGTAACTCCAGTTCCAGGGGATCTGATATCCTCACACAGATATACATGCAAGCAAAACACCAATGTATATAAAATAAAAAAGATAAATCATTTAAGCCTGGCATGGTGGCACATGAAGGAAGGTGATTATCTTCAAATACAGACCATCCTAAAGTGTTGATTCTTCCTAGAGGATCTATTGGAGTAGGAGTTGATTGATTGAATGATTGAGATTTTCTTCAGTGGTGTAGCCACTGGTAAGCTGTCCATGCTTCTGTATGCAATCTTAATTAAACTCATTTTGTAAGAAGAAAAAAATCAAGAAGATGTAAAAGTAGGAGGACTAGTTGGGCAGAGAAAGATTACATACATACATACATGTATATATATATGATAGTTTTTCTCCTTTATTTTTGAGACAAGATCAGTCATGTAGACCAGGCTAGCCTCAAATTCAGAGATTGACTAACTCTGCCTCCCTAGTGCTAGGATTAAATGTGTGTGCCACCATGTCAGACTCCTTTTCACTAGTTTAAATATTCAGAGATCTCCATGAATCTTGTGGGAACAGAATGACTGTTTTGGGATCTGATTAATAACAAGCCCATGATCTCAGGACACAGAAGTACAGAGCTTCTCTAGCTATAAGTTCTAAGTTTTATCTCAAGTATAACAAAAAATGAAACCAATCAAACAAACAAAAGCCACAGAAAATTCTATAAATAATTAAATTTCATATTATCAAGAGCAGTGGTATTCTTTCATAACATACTATGACCTTTGCTAACTGAGTGACTCAGTGCATAAAAACAACACAAAAGAACTATGTAAGTATACAGAGTTAACANACCTTTGCTTTGGATGAAACTCCTGGAGCTTTAGCCTTTTTCGGATCAGGTTTAGCTTCTATGATGCTGGAAACAGAGTCTTCAACAGGTGCTTTGAGAGGGAAAAAAAGCATATACTATGTTAAATTAATATCACTTTTCCTGGATACATTAAAGACATAATATAATAATAATAATAATAATAATAATAATAATAATAATAATATCAACTCTGTAGTCTTAAATGTATCAATATATAAAGCATTTAAAGATTTTTTTTCTTAGTCATTTTTTTCTTCAAGTTTCTCTTTAATGGTTAGGCATAGTGGCACATGCCTGTTATTTTAGTACTTGGGAGGTNGAGCCAGGGGGATTGCTGCAAGTTTGAGGATATTATCTACACAGTGAGAGGAGGAAGTAAGGGGATCAAAATTAAGGATGTCTGGGGAAAAAAAGAAACTTGCTATTTTGTAAACTAATTAAGAAATTAAAAACAAAAGCAAACAATAATAGAAGTTTGAGGTACTTCGATTGGTGAGTAAAGTTACTCCTAGCAGCCATAGGTTATCAACCTAAAATAAAACAAACAGGTAATTGCCATTGTTCTTGGTTGTCCCTAAGAGCTAGATTAGACAGTAAGATCTTATGGCTGAAAACATCATACTATTCAGATACAAGATATAAAGAAATCACACTGAAAGTGAGCTGGAAGCATCCTCTCTGTTGACTAGCATTCACAGTGCTAGACACTGCTAAGCAGTTAGCTGGGTTAGCAAAGTTACCAACTGTCTTGCTCAGCTGTGGACCCTGTGTGCTACACTACCTACTGGCCTGGCAAGATGTGGCATTGCTGTGATGGTTTATCTTGGTTGTCAATTTGACTACATCTGGAATCAACTACATCCTTAGCAGCTAGGCATGCCAGTGAGGGATTTTTTGAGGGGTTAGACCTACATCTGAGCCACATCTTCTGGCAACAGCTCATATAAAAAGGACATGGAAGAAGGAAGCTTGCTTTTGCTTTTTACCTGCTTGCCCTCACTCTCTCAGAAAAGTTCATCTAATCTTGTTGCTGAGAAATTTCTTTGCTGGTATTAGAACCTACTTCTTTGGCATTTCAACATAGACTGAAGACAGGCAGCTCTCTAGGAATCCTCTTGGACTCTGGCACCAGATTGGGACCGCTAAAACATAAAGCCTCTTAAGACTGATCTACTATCAGATTTTTGGCTTTTTCATTGTTAGACTACCTGGACCACACCCTGTAATGCCAGGTGTAATATATGTGTGTGTGTGTGTATGTTTATATGTATACATATAAATCAAGTAAAAATGTATATATTTATATTATATATAAAATATTCATATATTTCATTCTATCAGTTTTATTCCTTTAGAAAGATCTGACAAATAACAGGGCCTAGCCAACCCCCCTCCATAGAAAGAAATTCATGCTTGGTACTGTAAATTTGGTCAAAAGCCTGTAGCTTTGGAGGTCATAGGCCCTATTAGGAAGCTATAATTGTTGTTCTAATAAATGGACATGTTGTATATATCAAATTGCCTTCTAAATATTTACATTTTTGCAGTGAGCAGTGGTTACCACAGAAATTCATAGTTGGTCAAAGTAATGGTAATGACTACTGACTACTCAGTC
This sequence comes from Neotoma lepida, assembly GCA_001675575.1. NCBI lineage: Eukaryota > Metazoa > Chordata > Mammalia > Rodentia > Cricetidae > Neotoma > Neotoma lepida. Next base: position 666,650 of record LZPO01096786.1, read on the forward strand.
CCAAATGGAAATCTCTATGAGCACTCCAAAGCCCCCTTTCCCAGAGGCTCAGGAAAAATTGGGGAAATGGGGTGGAAAAATGTAAGAGGGAGAAGAAATGGTGGAGTGTTGTGGAATTCTGTTTCCTGGGCATGACCTGGCCATTGTGCTTGTGAACTCACAGAAGCTATATAATCTGCACAAGATCTTTATAAGGCAAGCAGATCTCTGAGTTCAAGGCCAGCCTAGTCTACATAGCAAGACCCTGTCTTAAAAATCAAATAAACAAATCACCATTAAAAAAGAAAACAACAAAAAGACCCATCAACATTTTATCATGGATGAGAAATGAGCTCACAAGGTGCACTCTGTCCCTGAGGCTTTTGCTGAAAGTTGCTATTCTGGGAGGGGCTGACAAGGCCTCACCCTTTATGAGGATCTATTGGCAGTTAATGGTTGACTGTGGAGTAGGAGTTGATTGATTGAATGACTGAGATTTTTTTCAGTGGTGTAGCCACTGGTAAGCTGTCCATGCTTCTGTATGCAATCTTAATTAAACTCATTTTGTAAGAAGAAAAAAATCAAGAAAATGTAAAAGTAGGAGGACTAGTTGGACAGAGAAAGATTATGGGGAATTGAAGGGAGACAAGAGAAAGCAATAAAGGTTGATGAATATACATTATATACCTGTGTGAAAATACAGTAAGTAAACTCACTGTGTATAATTAATATACTAATAAAAATAAAAGGAAGTGCTATATTTATAAAAAAAAGACTATGAAGGGGCTGGAGAGATGACTCAGTAGTTAAGAACATTGGCTGCTCTTTCAAAGAACCCAGGTTCAATTCCCAGCACCCACATGGCAGTTCACAACTGTCTGTAACTCTTGTTCCAAGGGATCCAACACCCTCACATATGTAAGCAAAACACAATGCACATAAAGTAAAAACAAATAAATTATTAAAAAAAAAAAGACTATGAAATTGGAAGTCAGTAAGACCTCAAATAAACACTGAATAATATGCTCTATTATACCAGTTTAAACTGGTTTCCAAAATAAGAATTCAAATATATATGTGCACATGTGTTTATCTTTTACATGATTTTCCTTGTTCTAACAGTTTGCTCTGCCCTTCCTATTTCCAAAGAAGACATGACTCTAATTTATTTAGCAATATACTAATGTGCAGGTCACAGTTTCAATTAACACTTTTTTTCATGAGATATCCCATGATTTCTCATAGTGCAACAAATAAAACACAGAACTGTATGATAATGGCTATTTACTTTTCACATCAGAAAAATAAATTTTGCTGGATGTAGTGGCACACGCCTTTAGTCCCAGCACTGAGGAGGAAGAGGTAGATGGATCTCTTAGTTCTACATCAGCCTGATTTACATACTGAGTTTCCGGACAGTCAAAGGTTATATAGAGTACCCTGCCTCAAAAAAACAAACACACGCCAGGTGGTGGTGGCACACGCCTTTAATCCCAGCACT
>LZPO01096786.1:692019-703750 GCA_001675575.1 Neotoma lepida
AATGGCTGGGCATGGTGGTGCATGTCTTTATCCCAGCACTCAGAAGGCAGAGGCAGGCGGATCTCTGTGAGTTCGAGGAAAATCTTATCTACAAAGTAGTTCCAGGACAGCCAGGACTGTTATAAACACAAACACTACCCCCCAAACCCCACCAAAACAGAATGAAGGACACATACACTATAGTATGGTTGATCAAAATTGTCAAAATTAAGCTAAGTGAAAGGAAACCAGTCATGAATGATCATATATTCTATGATTCTATCTATACAGAATATTCCCCAAAGGAGTTAGGAAGTGTTCTTAACTGCCCTGCCATCTGTCCAAACAAATATTATATAATTTTAAAGAAAAAAAAATCCAAATAAAGCCCAATGGAAACATCTTTAAGCTAAACAAGTTAAACAGAAGTTAAATAGAACCAGTAACAACTCAAACTGAAGAGTAACTCAACCATTGCTTAGCAAATTAATATCAATTTTAAAAGTAGTTTTCTGCCAGGTGGCAGAAATACCAGCACTCTGGAGGCAAAGGCAGGGGGAACGCTGTGAGTTCAAGGCCACCCTGGTCTACAGAGCAAGTTTCAGGACAGCTAGGGATATACACAAACAAAACATGTGTTAAACCCTCCCTGCCAAAGTAGTTTTCTATCTTGAAACTACTTTTGTATAAAATATCCTAATAACTAACACAAAACATATCAAAAGCACACCCATATCTCAGTTGAGTGTGATGGTGCATGCTTTTAATCACTCAAAGGAAGCAGTGGTAGGTGGATAACAATAAAACTGACAAATGCTGATTTTTCAGAATGATAACTCATTCTAAGTAATTCAGACCAAATTTTGAGGCAACCAGTACCTGCCTTAGTTAAAAAAAAATCTCAATTTATTAACTGTTACTAAACTTGATTGCTACCTCACTTATACAAAGAAAATATATTGACAAAATGCCTTCAGATNTCCTTAGAATAAATTAAACCGAGGCATCATGTAGTATAACCTATATAAAATGTTTCAAGTATATCATTATTTTTTAAATAGGAAAAAACTATGAAATGCATTTCATGCATTACCTTCACTTGTAGTTTTACTTTGCTTTTCCTACTCCCATTTTCATTTCAATATGGGTTATTAAAAACTTGTTCCCCCTTGGGTCAGAGTGGTTGGAAAGATAACCCAGGACCTTATGCACGCTAAGATGTTCCACTAGTGAGTTAAGATGCACGATCCTACAGTTTTTACAATTTTATTTTAACATGATGTATTTCATAGTTATAAAAGCGATATTAAGTAATAAGATAATAAGCAAACAAATCAACTAAGTATTTTAGGCCAAGTGTCTGATTTCTACATGAGCCTTATAAAATCTGTGAGGAGCTAGACTGAATATATATGAAATTCATTGAGAAGCTTACCTTGTCCAATATATAAAGATCTATACCAACAAGTTGTTTTAAAATATAAAACAAACTAGCCTATCATTTCTGATAATTTTGCAGATTTGTATCTAAAAAGAATGCTACTTACATGTCCTGCATATTGTCCAAATTTCTTCCTTAGCCCAACAGCCAGGCCAGTAAGACATTTGGCTGCCAAAGCTACCAACATGACATTAGTGTCCTTTCCAACAACCTGTAAAGGTAAAAAGAAAAGAAAATAGTCATAACCCTGTATAAAGGGGTACTGGAAATGAAACGTATCCTCAAAAGAATTCTTGAAAGATATTATGCCAATAGATAATCAGTTTTATTTCTTACAAAAGAGGAAAACCTTAATCCTCTTTGGTAATAATGAATTTGTAAGTCTCCACTATGTGGTAACGTGTTTTTGTTTTTTTGTTTTTTTAAGGGAAGGGAAAAGGGAGAAAAGGAAAGGAGAGGAGAGGAGAAAAAAGAGAAAGAGACACACTGACCGGGGATGTAGCTCAGAGGTAAAGTGCTTGCCTAGCATATGCTGAGGCCCTGGTATTAAACACCAGCACCACAAAACAAATTTCAAATCCCTGACACTCCAGTAATACCACCTGACTGCCTGTGTTGTACATTGTAGCAGAGAAGCTGGAAGTCTATTGTCATTACTTTGGAACAGGAAAACCAAACAATCATTTCTGAAAGAAATGAGGTAATAGCTCTGTAATATTTATAACCAAGGAAGCACCAGTAGAAAATGCTGTAGGTACTGTCAAGTTCATGAGGACTCTAAATTGCAAATCCCATTGTAACTATTCCTGTAATGGAGTTTCTGGCCTTGCAGCAACCATTTAGTCACATAAGTGACTGAGTTTTCCTTTCATTACTCCTAGAAGACTCTCCTTCAGCAGTTTATAGTACTGCCTGCCTACAACCCCAAAACTCAACACTTATCTAAATTCATAGGTATGCATCAATTCAGCAAAACAGTAATGATTGGGTTCCTTCTTGGTAAGAGTTTGCAATAGTAAATTGCCTATCTCAGTTGGTGTTAAAATGCTGTTTTAAAGTGCCCACAAATCCTTGTTTTGTTTTCCACCCTTCTTCCCAGTAGAAGCAACTGCTTTGAATTTTATCTCGTTCCTTAGTTCCATAAACAAGAATGTTTCACTCTTGAGTCTTTGTATTAAACAACCTCTAATACACAAAACATATTCATACTAATAGTTGGCACTTATATTCCCTAAGGAGTAAAAAATTAAAAGATTAATAGTTATTAAAAATAAATTAGGTGACCTGGGTGGTGGTGGCGCACGCCTTCAATCCCAGCACTCAGGAGGCAGAGACAGGCAGATCTCGTGAGTTCGAGGCCAGCCTGGGCTACCAAGTGAGTTCCAGGAAAGGCGCCAAAGCTGCACAGGGAAACCCTGTCTCGAAAAACCAAAAAAATAAATATATAAATTAGGTGCTACAATTTTGAAGATGCTATGTAATGCTTTATAAATTTAATTTTTATCAGAATTGAATAAAGTAGGTATTACTAGCTTAATTTTGGAAATTTAAACAATGAAATAGCGATTAACTTGCTCCAGGTTACCAGCTAGCAAAAGTATCTATCTTTAAGTAGTAATGTAAGCCACTAGTAAATAGTAGTTGAAACAAAAATATGTTGCTAAAAAAGGAGAAAAATCAATGAATGAAACTAAGCAGCAAATGTGTCAAAAAATAATGAGTAAGTAAGACCAGGCTTGGTGGCATGCCTTTAATCCCAGCACTAGGTAGAAAGAGGTAGAGGGAGATAGAGGTCTCTGAGTTCTATGAGTTCTGGGCCAGTCTGGTCTACATAGTGAGACCCTGTCTCAGACACACAGAGATGGGTGGGATGGGATTGGGGGCCTAACCAGACATGGTAGTACATGCCAGATATGATAAGATAAAAGGTAGATTATTGAACCTACTGTGAGGAAAAAAAAAAAGAGAGATACAGAAATGATAAGATAAAAGGGTAGATTATTGAATCTACTTTTAATACCCTAAAAAGTAGGCCGAAGATGAATGCCCTAACACGGCAGAGGAATCTTGGGTGACTGTCCAGGTAGCCAGCTGTTTCTGTCATTTCTCACATTTTTTAGAAGTCATTTGCTTACACTTCCCATTTACTTAGGTAATATTATTTCCTTTTTGGGTCTCTGAGGGAGTTGAAGACTAGACAGTTACAGTTTTCCTTGTTAACAAATTCAGAAAAGAAACTCACTAAAGAGGTGTAAAGTGTATAAGTTTGAAAGACATCAGAAGATAGTTTTCGGTTGGTAATACAAGTTAGGATAGAAAGTGAATTAGGGGGCTGGAGAGATGGCTCAGAGGTTAAGAGCATGGACTGTTCTTCCAAAGGTCCTGAGTTCAATTCCCAGCAACCACATGGTGACTCACAACCATCTGTAATGAGATCTGGCACTCTCTTCTGTATACATAATAGATAAATCTTTAAAAAAAAAAAGGTGAATTAGGTACAACACTTTGGACTCACCAAAATAGGATAAATAATGGAGGAGTCTTCTCTAAATCTGTCAGATGTTAATGGACTGGACATTCTTAATGTAATTCTTGGCTATATATATTGTATATAGTTATTGTACTTATTGTATAGTTTTCCTTATATTAGTTATAACCTTCTTTTATTTTTTAGACAAAAAGGGGAAATGTGATATTTTGAACAAATAAAACTTGCCTGAAGATTAATCTAGTCCAAAAGAGAAACAGAGCCAGGCAGTGGTGGCACACACCTTTAATCCCAGCANGAGGAAGGTTGAGACAGGAAGTAATATGGCTGGGCAGAGAAAGGAATGTAAGGCGGGAAGAGACAGGAACTCTTGCAGATGCTCTTTCAGGCTGAGGAGTTGGTGAGGTAAGAGGTGGTGGCTGTGGCTTGCTCTGCTTCTCTGATCTTTCAGCTTTCACCCTGGTANCTGGCTCCAAGTTTTTATTAAGACCAACTAGGATATGTGGAACATATGTCTACAACTCTAACACTCAGATGAAGGTAGGACCAGAAGTTCTAGGAGCTCTAGCTTATACTCCAATATATAGTAAGTTGGAAGCCAGACTATACAACATGTGATAAAACAAAACAAACAAACAAACTCTACAAAGGACCCCCAACAAAATCAGGAGCATATAAAATCTAGAGATTATATAATAAAATAATATAAATCCAAATCTTAATCTAAAGGTTGAAAAATATATCTTCATTATGCTACGTCAGGTAACAACTCAAAAGACAGATTAGGAAATTATTTTAACTAGACATTGTGGCTCTTACAGATAATCTTAATATAATTTTAGCACTCAAGAGGCTGAGGCAAGAGGATCATCATGTGTGTGAAGCCAGCCTGGACTACATGATCAGTTCCAATGTAGCCTGGGATACAGAGACACCTTATTTTTAAAAAAAAGTGTGTGTATGTGTGTGTGTGTGGGGGGGGCAGAGGTGACCTTGTTTTTAGAAATACCATAAGGAATTTTAAAGTGAGTAATTCTTCCTATTTACATTAAAGAAAAAGGAAAACGTAGTGGGATTACTTGATTTAGGAAGCATAAAGAAAGGAATTATCAACAGAGGGAAGAGGAATCAGTGTGCATCTTACTCTTCTATTTTATCATTCCTCTATTTTTTGCTATATCATTGAGTTAACATAATATGCATTCAAATATGTATATTTGTAGGTACACATAAAATCAAATTTAAAAATTTAAATGTCATAAATATCTTAACAGCAACTTTATTTTCATTTGTTTGCAGCCTTTGACTACTCTCCCTATTCCCTTCATCTGAAGAAGGAAAGGGTTTTATTTTGTTTTTTTTTGTCTCAAAAAAGCCATGTAGCTCTGGATGTCCTGGAACTCACTATGTATAGATCCCACTGGCCTCAAACTCAGAGATCTGTCTGCCTCTGCCTCCCAAGTGCTGTGATTAAAGGGGTGTGCCACCACACCCAGCAAGGAAAGTAGTTTTTACTGCTACCTAGGCCTCTTATAAATTTTTCCATGTCTACTCAAACACAAACTCATGAGATGGGGCTGTAGCTCAGTGGTATAGCATACTCAACAAGACTCTGGGTTTGACGCTCAGAAATATCAAAAGGCAAGAGAGAGAGAGGGAAACATTCACTCTCTATACAAAATAGTGAGAAATCACATAGCCTGTACTGTTAAGACATCAATGCTGAAGCTCCATGTTTTGAATATGAAAAAACTGGAAGAAACTACATCTATATCCCAAGCTACAAGAAGTCCAAGAATAGTTTTTCTTGAAAAGCTAATGTCCTAACATGTAGATATCAATCACTATCAATAAGGAAATCAAAGCTTTTTGTTTGACATTCTGAGAATTAGACGACAGAGTAATAAAACTACCAGAATCTAATTTTTCCTTTTTCAGTGCCTTCTACCTCTCCCATTCTTCCCTCCTAGTATTTAGGTCTGTTGAACTGCTCTTTTCCCCATAGGAAATTTCCTTTTAATTAATCTGAGTTGGTGGCTCTTCAAGACAGGAATCTGATAGCTGGGTACTGTGGTTTATGCCTTTAATCCTACCACTGTCGAGGCAGACAGGCAGGTGGATCTATGTTGAGTTCAGGTCAGCCTGGTCAACATAGCAAGCTCCAGGAGAGCCAAGGTTACATAGTGAGACCCTGTCTCTTGAACAACCACCAAAAAAAATCAATCAATTAATGAGATGTTTTCGCACGTAATAAAAAAAAAAAACAGGTGATATATTAAACAGTAGGTGAAAATGTAACAAGGAGTTCCCCACATTTTGCTTGGCATTCTGATATACTAAGTCTGGTATCATTCACTACATAACAAAATACTTCATACTTAGTATTTGCGTAATTAAATATACCTTATATAAATACCTCATAAAATTATAGAACTATAAAACTTGGCTCTAGATCAGTAAGATCCTATTTTCTTTGCTATTTAATAGAAGCAAACAATGCCATATTAAATGCCATATTAAAGTGTTAAGATAAAATCAATCTAACATAGGACAGTAAGGTTTATAAATTCTTAAAAAAATATAGATTCAAATATTACTACTAATGTTCCTTAAATGGCANTAGTTTTATGATTAAAAACAAAACAAAACAAAACAAAAAACCCACTGAATTACTGATGGAGAATTTCAGGGGCCTGTTAAGACACCAATGCTGAAGCTCCTTGCATTACCTTCTTTAATGCTTTGACTAAATCTGCATAATCGCCTGCTTCCAGTTTGGGGTTTTTCACTAGTACTTCTACAGCCTCCAGGGCTTCTTTTCTCTCTTGCCACTTTTTTGCCTCCTGAAANGAGAATATAAATCACTGTAGAACATAAAATAAAATAGAGTAATTCCATTTCTTATACACAACNAATTTAAAGACCTGAATTTTTTGTTGTTTGTTTCAGAAACATTTTCTAAAGTCAGCTAAAAAACAAAATGGCAAAAACAGTTAGTGAGGACTATTTTGCTCATAGAATTTTTACTTACATATAAAATGTATGTTTTATAGCCCTAACATAAAAAGAATGCCATGGTTTTCTATTTTGTTTCTTGTTAAATAGATATCAAACATTAAACAATCATTTCTAGCCTATCTTACAGCAGTACAATTATAGGAAAGGGATTTCTATCTCACAAAATTTAAAAGTCGAAAGAAAAACAATCATAGAACCAGCAACCTATACTGCCCTGACCTGGTGTACTAGTTTTTTGCTTTTGAGCATAATGCTGGTCCATCTGTTTTACGTCTATTAAAGAGAATATGCTTTACTAGAGATCAAATAATCATTCAACAAGTTGAATGCCTTCTATTTGAAAGAACATGGGACACACAGAAGATTACAAACTTACTACCTTGTAAGAGGTATAATCCAATTCAATTCATCAGATATTTGTTAATCAAAATTACTGGAAGCCAGTTATAGTGAGGCACACCTATAATTCCAACATTTGGGAGGAAGANGTAAGAGAATCAAGAGTCAGCCTGAGCCACATAGTGGGATCTTATCTCCTAAAACCAATGTTATAGAGCCAAGAAAATATTTTTTTTCTTTTCTCCAGACAGAGTCTGGTTGGCTTGAACCTGCAATCCTACTTGAGTTTTTCCAGTGCTGGGATTATAGACATGTGCCTTCACATCCAGCTGACTTAGAGGATTTAATGAAATTTAAATAGTGAGATGTGATCCCTAAAAAGATGATGCTTAAGGTGAGATCTATTAGATAAATATTGAGATAATAACATTATAGAAAGAAAGAACAGTACAGGTTAAGGTTGAAAGTTAAAAATAAATAAATCAGTGACCTATATGTTACCAGGAGAAATACAGCATGTCTGAAACAGAAAATGACAACGATTAGAGATGTAGGTGAAAGATAAAAATTGAGGTTTCAAGGTGCCAGACAGAAGAAAGAATGGCTATAGGATGATTTCAGACATCATCTTAAGACTCATGGAAGACACTGAAGAATTTAGATTACGTTTCAATATGGGAAATTTTCCACTTTTCAAAAATGATACCTCTAAATACATTATAAAACTCAATGGAGAGGAGAAAAGAGCAAATAAATGGTAGTGACTAAGGTAGGACTGTGTTTTTCAAATGGGGATACTTTGGTCTCTCTTGGACATCTTAGCAATGTTTGGAGACATTGATTGCCATGAATTTAGAGGATGGAATTACTGACTCTAATGATGTCTGTCTAGTGGGTAAAGACCACATATGCTTCTAAATATCCTACAATCCATAAGATAGGCCCACCAAGACAGTTTTCTGAAATAAACAAAAAAAGTCACGAAATCATAGTCAAAGGTGACTTTGAACTTGAGACAGTCACTTCTCTCTTTCCACTCAAGTAATCAGGCTTGGGAGCAAATACCTCTATGTGTTGAGTCATCTGTCCACCCAAAAAGAGATGAATATAGGAGCTACTTAAAGATAAAACCATAGAATAAATGAGGAAAAAGGTGAAAACACTGTTCTGATTTCTGGTAAAACATGTTGTTTTGTTTTTAAATGCCATAATATGATTATATATAGACAATAGTAAGGGAGGAAAAAAAAAGAAGCAACTAAGTTGCTCTACTAGGAAGATATGGGGGGAGTGGGGAGGTATACCAAGTGAGGGCTCAGCAGAACATTCTCTAATTTTACCTAGGTTATTATTTAAAATAAAATAAAGAAGCTTAACCATTACTTACAATTTTGTCATAAAAGTCTTTGGGAAGTTTGGAAAGGATCTCTACTGCTTCTAAAAGCTCATAAGCATCTACCTGTGGTACCTCATCACCATCATCACCACCTTTGAAGAGAAAAAATAGACCTTAAAATCTTTTATCTTTTTTTTTTTTTGAGCCAGGGAAATGGCTCATGGGCAAAGGCAACTGCTTATCAACTAATGACCTGAGCCAGACTCAGTTGTTCAAGCATCTGCAATCTCAGCACCTACACAGAGANGGAAGGCTGAGACAGGAGAAGCTCATGGGCCACTTGCTGAAGAGACTAAGCCTTAAAACCAGGTGGGCTGCTGGACAGATGGCTCAGCAGTTTAGAGTCCTTGCTGCTCTTGCAGAGGACCTGAGTTCATTTTCCTACACCCCCAGTCAGGATCTAACACCCATTTTTGGTACCAACACATGTGGCATACATTTTCAGGGACAGACAGACAGATACACAAATACCCACACACATACACCTTAAACTGAAAAAACTAATTTAAAAATAATAACTTTAAAAAACAGTGGAAAGATGAGGACTAACAACTGAAGGTTGTCCTCTAGCCTCTATACATGTACTAGCCCTCTCTCTCTCTCCTGTCTCTTATACACATCTAGATGTGTATAAGAGACAGCATACATAGACAAGTCCTCATACAGACAAACCTGGTTACACACACACACACACACACACACGCACACGCACACACACCCCAAAATAAAAGTTTTACTTACCAGTTATCTTTTCATATTCCTGACTAAAGTTTTTAAAAATTTATTTTATACATATGGGTGTTTTGCCTAAATGTATGTCTGTACACGAAGTGCATGCAGTGCCCAAGGAGGATAAAAGAGAGGGTTAGATTCCCTGGAAATGGAACTACAGATGGTTGTGAGTCACCATGGGGGTGGCGGGAATCAAACCCGGGTCCTCTAGATGAGCAGTAAATGCTCTTCATCACTGGCTGATCCATCTCCCCAGCTCCCAGAATGAAATTGTTATCGAAAAGAGACCAGAGTTACTTAGTACCACATATGACTCAGATTTTATTAAATGCGGTTCTCTAAGATATGCCTACTGAATATGATTTGTTGTGGCAGCAATAATTCTTACTAATTTTTATAGAAATTCATGTTTAAAACTGTCTTACCTCCCTCTGCATCTCCACCAGCAGACTGTTGCTGTTCCAATTTAGCTTCTAGTTCTTGTTGGGAACGCAAAAACCGACTTGGTTTAGGAACACCTGTTGGCAGCTTGACCCATTCTTCTTCTAATTCTTTCAACTGCAAGCATTAACAGAGTATCTTAAAAATTTTTAAAACTTATCTCCCACTGTTAGAGAACATAATGCTTGTGCTTACTGATACACTGGGACTCACTTTCTGCTTACGTGGTACTAAAAGGGAAACTAGTAAAAGACAAATATAAACTGTATTTTGCAACATAAGTCAAATCAACTGACTTTACCGCACTGAAGANTTATGTCTAAGTATTAAGAATAAAATCCTTTAAAAAAATTATTTCTTTTATGTATATGAGTGTTTTGCCTTCATGAACCCAAGTGCACTTCATGTGTGTCTGGTGCATACAGAGGCCAGAAGATCCCCTGGAGATAGAGTCACAGAGAATTTTAAATAGCCATGTAGGGGTTACCTCTGCAAGAGCTGCAAATGCCCTTAACCTCTGAAACATCTCCTCAGCTCTCCAAATCCATTATTTTAAGACACTATCACTAGTTTATGAATTCAAATATACTATATTATCAAAAAGCTCCAAAAATAACTATATGATAGAGCTGTTTCATCCAAGCAAGTGAATCCTGCTACTCAACATAATCATAAAGGGATCTTTTAAAATTATATAGATTTAATACTAGCAGAGCTGGGATACAGGGGATGGAGATGTTCCATAGACACCAAACAAAACAAAACCTAGCTTTGTCTAATATGTGCAAGACCTAGGACTTCCTCTCTAGCAGAGAGACAGAGACAGAGAGAGAGAAAGAGAGACAGTAACAGCAGAAAGTCTATGCTCAGGAAAATAACTCATTTAAATCTTAAAAATAAAAATTAATTATATGTAAGGATAGAATATCAACAATTACAAGTAGGAAATACATCTTTATATTAACCTTATGCAAAAATGACCAAAGAAATCTATGCCTTACCTGGACAGAATTTATATTTTGTAATGGGTGTCTCAGGGCATCTCGAATCCATCGATAAATCTCTACAGCAATTAGTTTGGCTTCATCACGAACAGCCTTGTCTCGAGATTCAAATAGTTTTGGCAACACTTTAATAATTGGCTTAAGTAAAATGATTTTGGAACCAAATTCACTGTAAGTAAAAAATTGGGGGGAAACTGTCAACATGCCATGTTTCAATGAGCATGTAGAGCTCCAAATCATATACTGCACCTGGTGTGGTGTCCAATGCCTGTAGTCCCAGCACTCTGGAGGCAGAGAAAGGAGGATCTCTGTGAGTTTAAGGCCAGCCTGGTCTATATAATCAGTTCTAAGANAGCCAGGGCTATGTAAAGAGATCCTGTCTCAAAACAAACAAATCAATCATATATTGCAAGAGGATCAAGTTCTCTTCACCACTGAGCCATTTCTCCAGATCCAGACTCACAAACAAACGAACACAGCTACTTTATATTATTAGAAAAGGACATTTTTATCTTGGTTTAGCTGACCTACAAGACTAAAGGACAAATGAGAAATTATAGTGCTCTTAAATCATTCTGTTTGAGAATTATTTAACTTGATGCCTGAAGAATTTAATACTCAGGCTATCTGACATATTTCTATAGGACAGACAATGTAGGTAGATGCTTCCTTACATTACTACTTTTTGGATGGGAATGTATGTCAATGGTAAAATACTTGTGTAATATATGAAATCCTGGGTGCAATTCCCAGTACCACTGGCAAACAAACAAACAAACAAGCAAATGAAATACATTATAATGGGTTCATCTAATACTTTGTTTCTCTATCATGACCTATTTTTAAAAGAATAAAAGAAGCCGGGCAGTGGTGGCGCACGCCTTTAATCCCAG
>LZPO01096786.1:736160-753554 GCA_001675575.1 Neotoma lepida
AGAAGAAAGATATGAGTATGGTGGTTCTCGGGACTCTAGGGATTGAGACAGTGTGGAATTCAAGGCAATCTTCAGGTATGTAGTGAGTTGGGAGCCAGCCAGGACTGCAGGAGACTGTCTCAGAACAAAGAATATTTGGAGAAGTAAATGTTCAGCTTCACTGTTAAATTTGAGTGCAAATTTTTAGGAGGACACTTTTGAGATCGACAGATTCTCTGACCCAGTAATGCTATTAAGGGTCATTTATTTTACAGTTTTACACATATATACAAAGAAAAATGTGTAAGAATGTTACTGAGCCACTAGGAAGTTAGAAAAAAAAAACCTGAAAATCACATGGCCGTCAAAATGAAACCTTTTACATAAATTATGGACTGTCAATAGAACATTGTGCGGTTGTTCAAAAAGAATATGATGGATCGGGCTGGGGAGGACAGCTCAGTAAGTGGAAGCCTGAAGCCCTGAGTTGGGGTCCTCATCACCTGGGTCAAAGCCAGGTGTGATAGTGTGCAGCGGTATCCCCAGCCCTGGGGGCAGGGTCATATGCACCCTGGGGGCTCACTGGCCAGCCAGTCCAGACTAAACAGTGAGCACCAAGAGAGCCAGCCTCAAAATAGGGCAGAGGGCTGGAGAGTTGGCTCAGTGCTAAAAGCATTTGCTAGTCTTGCAGAGGGCCGGGGTTGAATTCCCAATACCTACATGGCAGCTCAAAACCATCTGTAACTCTAGTTCCAGGAGATCCAATGCCCTCTTCTGAGTACCAGGCACATATACAGGTGAAACACTCATATACATAAAGTAATAAAATAAATCTAAACAAAAAAAAAAATGAAAGGGTGAAGAGCTAACACTGCCTGGAGGGCCAGCCTCCCGCAGCTCAGGCCTCCAGCAGCTCAGGCCTCAAAGGGAAATCCACAGCGACAGCACATACTGGGCTTTTTTATCTGAGGGAGTTAGGGAAAAAGATACATTCTCTCTTGGTGATTTCTTTCTTTATTCTCTGTTCTTCTGTGTTCTTCCATTGTTTGAAGAAAAAAGGCACTCCAATATAAAATTTTAAGGCTTATGTGGCAGCAGGAAGGTCCAGCCTCTTCTGANGGACTGAACTGGACTGGACTGGGATGGACTCTGAACAGCCGTATAAAGGCTTATTTATTTATTGTTCCACAAAGTATCTTCTCATACCAAGGTCCCTAATCTAAATTTACATGTCTTACTGAAGGAGAGCATCACATGCCTCCATGACTCTAGTCCTTTATTATGTATCATGTGCAACACACAATAATATAAGAGCCTCAGGTGTGCGTGGGGTATGTTGTGACCAAAGTTATGGATGGCTGCAAAGCCCCTTCAGCAAAACAATCACTGTTTTCCATAAGGATCCTTCAAGGTCAAAGTACTTCTGAAAAACAGCTCTTCATTCTAATATTTATTCTATACAGTGATTCTGCTAAAGTCCTACAGAGTACAGGTAAAAACATGTATTTTTTTCACAGCCAAACTTTTGTTGGCAGGCTGTATATTGTGGTTACAAAGAAAGGATCAATCATTTTACTATTTATCTTGAAAGTTAATCTTACAAGGGATCACAAACCTAAACTTTTATATATATAAAAAACAATCAGTCAGCTGTACTTTAGATCTTAGGGGGTGCATACCCATCATCAATAGTTTTTTATATCAGGAAATTGAGGGCAGAAATGGGTACAAAGAATTAATCATCACCTCTGATCATCAACCAACCCTAGCAAGAAAATACATCAGCTAGTAACAGTTGGGCTGCTTTGTATATTTGACTTCAGCTATGTGTCCTAATGAACGTTAGATGTTTTCTGGGATTTTTCATCTTAAAGCTACTATCAAACATCTGCTCTAACCTGGAGTTATTTATAAGGCTTTGTTTCAGCTAANGATACACACCGAAACCTGTGACTTTGTCTTTCAGCATTAAGATTAAAGGAATTTGAGCCAGCCTTGAACTTCAGTTGCTACCTGCTGCTCCTCTGACATGGCCACCAGCAAAGAGCAATGAGGAAGACACCAGACATTGATCTCTGACCTCCACATGGGCACATAGGAACAATTACACTCACACACAGGTGCACACACATACATATGGTAGGCACACATATATGCTCACAGAAAAGAATGTGACTATATATGTTGGAGTAGAAAAGAAGAAATTTTATTATTAATTGAAAAAATGCAAATTTAAAGAAAGTTGTATGAAGTGTTTCTTTTCTTTTTCTTTTCTTTTTTTTTTTTTTTTTTTTTTTTACATATAGCTATCAGTATATGTGTGTGAGTATGTATATGCCTGAAGATGCTTATAGTACTCCTGGAATCATATGAAGCTTAATATAAGTGGACATGGAAAGGAGAAAAATTAGTATTTTACCAGTGATATGGATGGGATAAGGGGCAAGGAGAATTAGCAGGAATAGAGACAAGAATGTGCATTGTATATATGGGACTGAACTTAGGAATTTGAGGTTTTTGTTTGTTTTTAAATTTTTAGATTTATTTTCTCTTTTTCTTTTTGTTTTTTGTTTTTTCGAGACAGGGTTTTTCTGTGTAGGACTGGCTGTTCTGGAACTCACTTTGTAGACCAGGCTGGCCTTGAACTCAGAGATCCACCTGCCTCTTCTTGGAATTAAAGGTGTGTGCTGCCGCTGCCACTACTACCTGGTAGATTTATTTCTTTTATGTGTATGAATGTTTTGCCTGCATGTATATATATGATGACCAAGGAAGGCAGAAGAAGGCTTTAGATCTCCTGTACCTAGAGTTATAGATGGTTGTGAATCACCATGTGGGTGCTAAGAATTGAACCCTGGTTCTCTGCAAGAGGAGCAAGTGCTCTTAAGCTCTGAGGCATCTCTCCAGCCCAGGGATTTGATTTATAAGAAAAGATTTATGTTGGGAAGTAATGGAACACGAGATTGACTAAGAAAATTAGGAACAATTCATGGAGGGGTTTGAAAACCAGGCTAAGGAGTATGTTATTAAGTAGGTTTTAGGGAACTATTGAAAGTTTCTGAATAAGAGTGACAAAAGTCAGTAGTGTATTTTAAGAAAGTTAGCTTCTGAGTGAGGATTGGAATCCTGGTTTGGAGTCTAATATAACAGCAGTGAAAAGAATAAGAATAGATTCAAGAAGAGTGAGAGATTTGGCAACCAATTAGATTTGGTGCCATGGCAAGGGAGGATCCTATTTAGAAAAATGAGCCAAAGAAAGTGCTAGGATTAGAGCCCAGAGATGGGGAGGATTGTTATTGCCCAAATGGAAGTGGGAAGTCAGGAGAGGCCGGCCCAGGGGAAGGAGGGTCTAGTTTTATGCTTGTCTCCTCTCAGGTACCAAAGAAACATTCAAATGGACTCATNTAAGCAGGCTTAGGAAATCCCAAGTGGAAGCTGGGAGACCAGATCAAGTCTTAAGTGGTATTGATTTTGGAATTGCTTTCTATAGAGTGAATGAGACTACAAGGGGAAGAGAGTGGAATGAGTAAAAGATAGGTGGTAAGAACAGAATTACATGTAAGGAAGGAGGAACTAGTCAAAGCCAACAGTAACCTTTGGAAAATGGATAAGGAATATACAGAAACAGGCTTCTCCAGGCATTGGCCATTGGCTTATGTACATAAACATATATAGTTTATTTAAATATCAGACATAATCTGAAGAATACACATAAAGGAGAAGTTGATGGTTACCTCAAATTTGCTCAATAAAGGATATGTGTAGTATGAGTTCTGAAGAGTTTTAGAACAGAATGGCAAAATTTTTTTGTCTTCAACCTTATGTTGAAGGTGTGNATCTAAGATGTCTGAATCCATTCACTTATTCATTTGACAAATATTTATTGAATTCCTAGAATGGGGAGGGACTGTTTTAGGCATTTGGAATAGTCGGTGGACAAAACAGACACACACAAAAATTCCCTTCACTCAAGGAGCTCTTGTTAAAGTGAGGAGACATAATCAACACAAATAAATTATGCAGTATGTTCTTAGACTGTAATTTTATATACACGTGTATATGCATGCTTGTAGAGGCCGGAAGTAGACATCTAGTGTCTTCTTCAATTGCTCTCTACTACCATCGGCCCCCCCTCACCCCTTTTTTCTAAATATAGAGTCTCTTACTGAACCTGGAGCCCACCTATTTGGCTAGACTGGCTGGCTAGCAAGCCCCAGGACTCCTCCTGTCTCCAAGTCTCTAGCATTGGGATTGCAAGCATATATTACCATACCCAGCTTTTTACGTGGGTGTTGGTACTAATGGTTAAACTCAGGGTCCTCCTGCTTGCACAGCAAGCACTTTACTGACAGAAGCATCTCCCCAGCTCCCCTTAAAGACTATGCAGCCATGGCTAGCCTGGAGCTTGCTGTGTAGATCAGGCTGGCCTTGGACTCACAGAGATCTGCCCACCACTGCCTCTTGGGTGGCTGGGATTAAAGACACACCACCACAGCCTGCCTAGGACAGTAATTTTTAAAGAAGTAGTCAGTTTAGGTTTTGTTAAGATGATATTAGAGCTGACTTGAAGATGAAGGAGTTAGTCATGATTATATGGAAAAGAGTCAGGCAGAGGGAACAGCTATACAAAAGCCCTATGTGTGAAGTATCCCTGGCAGGTTTGAGAAGCAGGGAGGCCAGTGCAGCTGGAGCAGATGAATAGGAAGTGGAGGGAGATAAATCTGATAGATAGTGGAGGAGAGGGAGTGGCAGGACCGCTTAAGGTCTTGCAGAAGCCTGTACAGTATCTTGTCAGTAGCGGGTGCTCAGGAAGTGTTTGGCCCAAATCACCTGTGGCAGCCCAGGATTATCATTAAACAGCACTTATGTGTATACTTGTTAGAGTTATTTGTGACTTCATCCCAGGGGCCTCCCAACAGTTCTACACAAGTGTAGCATACAGCACAGTACAGAGCAGAGATCAAAGCAAACACTGTATTCTTAGAACCAGAAACAGGAAATTCGTGTCAAGTACTGTGGCTGCTGAGTAACTGTTAGGCATTTCCAAAAAGTCCATTAGGGTTGGGGCAGGTGCTCATTCCGTTTATAATCACAAACCACATTCTCACTGAAGCATCCCAACCCTGGGATGTAGCTCCTTATTTCCAGCCTATGAGGAACAGCTTCAATGATTGAATTCCTTTCGCCTTCAGTCGAAGTGCTCCTGAACAATCCTCTGGAGATAATGGTGACACTACTACATATCTCAAGTGGCTATGGGATTTGTGCTTTAACTGGTCTCCAAGATCACGAAGCCTTTCCTAGCTTGCACTCTGTCACAGTTAAGAAGTACGGGTTAAATGAAGGAAAAAAAAATAACCTTTTAAACAATCTCTTTCCTTTTCTTGGAGCCCATTTTTCCAGTTCCCAAAATGCAGACTATTCCAGGGAACTTTGACCACAAAAACATGAGCCTCCTAAAAGAGGAAGGAGGCAGAGGGCAACATAGAAGCCTCATTAGCCATCAACAAGCTCTTAAGCCACAGGGAAAGACAGCCTATGTGAGTTCTTGTCCAACAAAGGGAAACACACAGATTAGGTAGCTTAGTAACTAACTTACCCTTGGGTTTAAACTCAGAATCTTAGGCTGTCTGGGTGTGTTTCAGCATTCCGCTAAAGAATTCAAAGTTTGGACCCAAAGTCCTAACTGGAAATAAAACTGTTCCCTCTGTGGAGCAGGAGAATGATCTAGAAGACATAATAGGCAAGCAGGGGAATGTTTGGAAACAGAGACTGGCTGAACACTTGAGTCATCTTTCTGTGTGAAGAAAAGCCATGGACTTTGAAAAAACAGAAAAGAGACTCAATTGTTCTTCCCCTCTGTTTGGCGGCAGTGTTGAGGGAGCAGTTCAGGCCTCTGTGCCCACGCTAGGCAAGAAGTCTATCAGTAAGCTACATCCCCCAATCCTTGACCACACTTCCTTTTTAATTATGTCCATAAATAGAAATCCAAGCACTCTTCAAATGTTACTACCCTTTTCGCCCTTAGCTCTTGCAAACGCTGCTAAGGTGCTCATCACTGCCTTTCAGTTTCCTTTAGGCCTAGGTTTGAATAAGTGTCAACTCATGTCACAAAGATCTTCCTACCAGGGTCTGAGATGGCTTAATGGGTAAAGCTGCTTGCTACCAGGACTGATAGCCTGGGTTCACAAGTCCCAGAACTGATTCCCAGTTTGTCCTCTGACTGCCTTATACATGTGTGCAATGTCATGTGCACACACACACACACACAATCAATATAAAAATTATCTTCATTAGACCATCCTAATTAGATTGTTCTATGGGCCACAGACCTTTTCATCTTAGGTTCCACCATTTGTTCTTATAATACTGAAAGGTAGTGACCTCATTTTGAATGCAATTTGTAAAAATATGGCTAAGGTTTGTTTAGTTGATTTTTAAATGTGTATGTATCTATATGTGCACTCTATACTTTCAATGCCCAAAGAGGCCAAAGTTAGATTTCTTGGAACTGGAGTTACAGGTGGTTGCGAGCTGCCATGTGGGTGTTGGGAANTGAACCTAGGTCTTCTGTAAGAGCAGAAAGCACTCTTAACTGCTAGGCTATTTCTCTAACCCATTTCGGTGATTTAAAAAAAAAATATTTACTTTTACTTTACATGCATGAGTGTTTTGTCTAGCTACACCACGAGTGTGACAGGCACCCATGGAGACCAGACGAGGGTGTCAGAGCTCCTAGAACTGGAGTTACAGCTGGTTGTGAGTCATGATGTGGGTATTGGGAATTGAACCTATGTCCTCTACAAGAGCAGCAAGTGTCCTGTAAGCTTCTTGTATCTTACAGGACACTTGCTGAGGCTGGTATGTAAAAGGAGTGGAAAATCTTTTTAATAAAAAAAAAAAAAAGAAAAAGAAAAAATAAATTAATTAATTAAAAAAAAGAGGGATGAGTGTAATGAGACTGTATTAGAGGCATGTATAAAATTGTCAGAGAATAAACTAATATGAATCCATTTTTGAAAAAAAAGAGCAGCAAGTGCTCTTAATGGCAGAGCCATCTTTCCAGCCTGTTTTGTTCATTTTTGAAGACAAGTCTCACTAGCCCAGGCTGGCCTCAAACTCAGAATGTTCCTGTCTCAGCCTCCAGAATGCTGGGATTACAGGCACNTGCCATCACTAGTCTAGTTTATTAGAATTCTGTGGTGGCTATGTATTTGTGTGTGTACATGGAGGCCAAAAGACAACTTTGGGTGTCACCCCTCCTGAGCCACCCAGACAACACTCCCTCACACACACTGAAATAGTGGTTCTCACTGTCCTGCAGCTCACCAACTAAGCTGGCCAGTAAGCCTAGGGATCACCTGTCAACACCTCTCCAGTGCTGGGATTTCAAGTGCATGCCATCATTCTTGGCTTTTTTTTTTCCCTAGGCAGGACCTCATTATGTAGCCCTGACTAGCCCTGACCTCACTAGAACAGGCTGGTCTACCACAGCTGCCACCGTGCCCACCGTGCCCCACAGAAAAGCAAGGCCTTTACTGACTGAGCTATCTCCCTAGTCCCAGTTTGTTAGAACCTGACTCATCTCCTGCCGGTATAGGGTTCAGGCTTTGTATCTGGAGACCCAGACAAGGAGTCCCAACCCTCCTCTCAGCCTCAAGAGTCTAAGCTTATGTTCCTGTTNTGGGGTTTTGTTTTCTTTAAAGAATTCTGGAGGAGAAAGGGTTTAGCTGTCGTTGAACTATTCCATTGAGTTTTGTTTCTGGTACACCTACCCACTGCCCAAACGGGGAAAACTATACATTGTGATTTAGGTCCAGATCTCTTGTCAATCAAAAACAACGTTCTTATTTTTTTCATTTTTCTCCTACTTGTTCTTTTGGGNGGAGTAAGGGGTGCTGTTGCTTGACTCCAAACTGAGACTGTATTGTTTAGGTATGGGTGGTACCTTGAGTGGGTACATTATTCTAGCAACAGTTTAGGCTTTAGAAAATCAACCACTGAAACTTGAAACCAAACTCTCTCCGATAGCATTAGGACTAGAAAGTTTCCTACTTTTCACCCGAATAACGTGCCCAGAGAACCTGAGATGGGCTCCTCGAGGTCTTATTCCAGCCCTGACATATAGCAGGTAAATTAGAACAGGTTTTTAGTTGGGTTTGTTTTGTTTTTCAAAACAGGGTTTCTCTGTATAGCTCTGGCTGTCCTGGAACTAACTCAGTAGACCAGGCTAGACTTGAACTCACAGTGATCTACCTGCCTCTGCCTCCGAGTGCTGGGATCAAAGGTGTGTGTCACCACACCCAGCAGAATGTAGCTGTTTAAAAACTGGAGTTTGTGTATGTGTGGTGCTGGAGATATAGCCAGTCCTGTTCNGGGATTTTTCATACTGTGTTGGACAGTTTTGCTGGTCATCATCATTGCAAGGCAAAGTCAAGTTCTGTGACATGGGAAACCTCAATGAATGAAAACAGAAGTAGAAGATTCATGGTATACATGCCATGGCATAGCTTCTGGAGTTTGGAGATGTCACTAATAATCACGATTGTGATCCTGTCTGGACAGGATCTCAGGCAGCTTCTATCAACCCAATGAGCTGCATTCAAGACGAAATCTCTCTGCCACCCTTCCTCTAGAGGAAATCAGGGTGACATGTCAGTGAGCTCTCTCATTGACCTGTGTTCTCAAGATGAGCTGAAACTCCAACACCAACCCCACACCCTTTATTTCCCTTCAAGGTTCCGTCTCTGAAAATATAAGAGGTGATGTCCCCAAGTAGGTTTTCCACAGCATGGGTCTACCAGATAGTGCAGGTGCAAGATTAGTCATGACTCCAAGCCAGCCAAAGTAATTAAGAAAAGCTAAATTTATATTAAATTATCATAAAGCCCTAAAACACTGAACATAGTGGTTAAATAACTCCAGAAAGTCCAATCTCTCCAGTGAGTAATGTTAAAATCATTACACATGAGCTTGGGAAAATCACTTCCATTAGTTTAGGACAGAGAGATTTTGCCCTTTGTACAGAGTAAATCAGTGCTCAAATAGATATTTCCTCAAATATGTCTTTTCTACATTCTGAACAGCCCAAGTGCAATAAGAACCTTGCCCCTTTCCACTCAGGAGAATGCCACTCTTCTGGGTTTTTTTTTTTTTTGGCCTCCTCCCCAACTATGAATTTAAAGACTCAAATGCTGCCTCATTCAGCGTGAAATGTCCCTATTTCCTCTTAGGAGTGGCACTGTACTTTTCTTAACTAGTGCACTGGAAAAGGCCTGAGAACAAGACTAATGGTTTGACATCTGTCTCCTACTTTTATAACTAACCAGAAAAGATTTGATCTTGTTCTGTTTTTCATGCATATGCTTTGCTGCTGATC
The DNA here is from genome assembly GCA_001675575.1 of Neotoma lepida. Classification (NCBI taxonomy): domain Eukaryota; kingdom Metazoa; phylum Chordata; class Mammalia; order Rodentia; family Cricetidae; genus Neotoma; species Neotoma lepida. Next base: position 745,519 of record LZPO01096786.1, read on the forward strand.
TCTGAATAGCAATAACCATGAGAGATGTTTTAAATCAGGAAAACTCCCCTAAAAGTGCCCCCCCTCCATTCTCAGCTCCTGTCAATCTTTCCTGTTGCCTCAGTTTCTAGAGAGAAGTGCCTGGACTTGCTCTGGACTAGTTCTTACTATATTTCTACTCCTTGCTCACCACTTTGCATCTTCATTGGTCCTCCTCATCACTGGACCGCAGAGACTGATGGTGACATAGGATAGATTAAAAAAGCAAACCTAGACTCCCCTCTCTCAGAAGTGAAGAGCTAGGGAGAAATTTTAGGGCAGCACAAAGTCTCAGCTCTGCTGAGAGAAGCCCTTGGTATAAAGGAACATGAAGCATGTGGTGGCACTTTAGTGTGGACACTGGCTGGGAAGAGTTGGCATGTGAGCTTTTCCACCCTAGAGCCACAGGTTGTGTCCATGAACTTGTGTCCCTGAGCACTTGAGAATGAACCTCATAAAACTTCTCCTGGGCCCCTGGGTATCTTGTCTTTCTCTGGTTGTTCTTCCTGACCATTTAGGAAAATGTCTAGTCATTCTTTGAAAGGCTGTTACAGAATTCTTTCTCTTAGAACCCCAGGGAGTGGGAGAGAGAAAGAACAGTGAAACTCAGATAGGATACTGTGCTTCACCTATGCAGAGCTTCTTGAACGTCTTAGAGGTCTAGTCTCCAAGGCCCACCTGCTGTTCACTCAAGCTCACAGCTTGAAGGCTTAGGAAGAGTACTGGCCAGTAGCAGCACCAGGAGGGAGTTCCTATTAGTGAGTTGCCATGACAGGGGCCTCCAGTTATCCAAGGTAGAAATGGCCCCAGACATTCCAGCAGGAAGAACAGCTTAAGCCATACCCACACTTTACCTGTATCCCAGCTGACAAAGCTGTGACTCCTGGGTGAGAAGAATGTCCACTGCCAGCAATGGACAAGACACCAGGGCTCAAGTGCCCCACAAAAACTTTTCATCATTACCAACACATGAGGCTGGAGGTTTCCCAAACACCCAGACCAGCTGGGATGATTCTCCCTTCTTCTCTCAACCTCTATCTATCACCTTTTACCTGTGACCTCCAGTCCCAGCCCCTAGTAGGCCAGTTCACAGAGAAACCATCACATCAGCTGTGATGGGGAAGAGTCTTCCATCATCAATTGCATCAGTACTCTGGGGCAGGGCACAGGGGGTNCCAGGGGAAAGAGAGACGGAGCTCTATGCTGACCAGGAATCATGCTGAGCCCAGTTTCAGGGGCCCAGGATAGAGGGCAAGAGGTGAGGTTCATGGTCTAAATTCTTGAGATGTGCCCTCATTTCTTGTCCCCAGGTAAGTTGTGGACTCAGGTGAGTAACAGGTTCTATGGGGGCTTGGAAGCAGTTTGGGNTGGGAGAAAGGAAGATGAGCACATGGGAAAGGGGCCTGCTGTTATGTGAGCACAAGGATCAGAAGTCCATAGGGGAGAAGGAGCGGGCAGGCAGGGAAGAGAATGTGGCCACTTAGACCTGGCTCTCTGAGGAGAGCTTGTGTTCACATTTCCAGCCTGTGTCCGGCAGAGAGCCCCGTCTTTCTGGAGTGGCTGCAGTGTGGACACTGCTACACTCAGACTGCTCTTCTTGCAGCAGCTGCTCTGTCTCCGTGTCATCTAGGGAGCCAGAGCTGGCCTGGATTGACACTGTGTCTGTCTTCATGCATACATGATCCCGTAGAAGGCCCCCCCGGGAGCTTCGCAGTTGCTTGAGGTCATCCCACTCAGCATCATCTCCAGAGAGGAGGCAAATTCCCTCCACAATCTTGATCTTCTCCTTGGTGTAACTGTGGTCAGGTCCACCCTGGGGTGGAGATGGAGACACATAGTCACTTGGCGTTCTATAAATGATTTCACGGTTAGCTGAAAATGGAAGCAGAACTGAAGCGGCTATGGGGGACAAAAGCCCCACAGACTGGTAGGGGGCGGAAAACCATGGCTTCTGGTCCTACACCAGCCATTTATTAGCAATGTTATCTTGAGCAAAATACTTAACATTTCTAAAACCCAGTCTTCACATCTGCAGTGTAAGGGAATNNCAGCAACTACAAGTCACACCAATTGTTGTAAGGTTTAAATGAGGCAATTTATGGGATGCAACCGTTAGAGCAGTGGACACAAGATACACTAAAGCATGTTAGTTGTTGCTGTACTGCCACCGTGGGTTATTAATGNGACATCATGCTGACATAGTAATAAGAAACAATTGGCAAACGCAATTCAGCGTGCATGTATTAAGGGTTTTTATGTACTAGTTTGCTTTGAATGATCTTTTTAATTGTGGTAGGAACATTTAGGAGGTAAGATTTTGGGAGTGGGATTTAGAAAATCCTTGCATTTGTGTTCGTAACGTCCATCATTGAGATCCTGCATCCTATAACTCTTTTGGGGAGGATACTCTGGACCTGCTTCTACAAGCCATGGGACCATTCCCAAGCAACCCGCATCACTCTAAGGATAGCTTTGACTTCTGCTCAAGTTTCTTCCTTTATGTGCTCTTCAAGGGCAGCCCCATTCCTGACTTGTGGGGGATTCTAATTATTATCCTACCACTCCTAGGAGCAAAAGGGCCATCATAGCTTGGGTTCTGTCCCTGGAGAGGTATCCATAGTCTCCACCCACTACTTTCTGTTAGTAACAATTCAATTCCACAGGTAGTTTCTAAGGCCCTACGTTAAGCAGATACTATGCTAGGTGCTTGATGATGGGCTCTGCCTTCTAAGAGTCCCTCTCAATCATGGAGAGAGACAGAGGTAGTTTGCAAGCACACAGAGAGACTCCCATTCATTCACCCAGCACACCCTCCGAGCTGAAATTAGTGTGAGATAACATGCAGGCCCACTGAAAGTTCTCATCACAGAAATGCACTGGGTAAGTCGGGGAGGTGGGGTACAACATAGCAGTGGTAGGTTCTGGAAACAGCATTTCCTGTACACACAGAGTAACAGGTACCTGAAATCAAGAGGAAATCAGAAGAGAAAGGGTGAAAGGCTATCAGAGGGGTGGAAGAGCTGCTGAGGAAGAAGCAGACAACAAAAGAAAGAGGTCACACAGTTTTTTCTCTTTTTGTGATAGTCGGGATGGAGTCTAGGGCCTTGCATGGGCTAGCCTGTGCTGTACTGCTGACTTACACATGCAGACCTGTTTTTCATTTCTAACTGATAGCCTTCATTGTGATTCTTTTCTGGGACATCCCACATTCTAGGAACTCAAGAATCCTCAAGAGTCTTTCTCAGAAATAGAGGAGTGGTTTCCCATCCCCAGAACTGTAGGCAGTCTTGTGAATTACAGTGGCAGCTTTTTACATACAGAAATCTCTGGATTCAGAAAATGTAGGATTACTGTGTATAGTGAGGGTCCTGCAGGATTGACAGCTAAACATATCAGGGCAGACTGATAAGGATCTTCTTAGGGAATAACTTGATGAAGGTTGCAGGATTTTAGAAGAAATCAAGTTCTACCAGATTAGGAAAATCTGACATCTCAGACCTCAGATCCCCTGCAGAAAAAGGACTGTTTTTCATTCCTAAGTCAGTAAATAATTTTGCAATAACTTAACAAAACATTTAAAAAATAAAAACATGTAAAATCTTCAGATTTCTAGAAAAATCTCTTTAAAACCTTAAGAGCAAGGATAAGAAAAAAACTAGCCCTTCCCAACAACAGGTACTCGGATCAGAGATTAGAGAAAGAAAGAGTTCAGGAGCTCCTGGGTTTGGGGAGTGTTGTCTAAAAAAGGCCCCTTGCTTTAGAAGGGTATAGCCTCAGCATAGAGGAATGACAACCCCAAGGAGGGAGGTATCCATAAACCTGGAAAATCTCCTTCAGGGAGATAGCTACTCACTGCTTTCAGACCTAAGTCTTCTAGCTTTGCTTTTACTCTGGTCCCCCAAGGATTCTAGATCTCTGCAGAAACCCAAATTAAACTCAGTTTTCTGTTCACTATAATTTTCAACATGGTAGATCAGACAGCATACAGTCCTTACTCATCCACTTAGGCAATTCAGTCATAATTCCTCTCTCCTGNTCCCCAACCCCCAGAGAAACCTAAATAGGTATTTCCACTGTTACCTCTTTCTTATAGCACAGTTGATTATACATGGCTGGTTTGGGAACTGCTTCAATTTTCACTTCCTGAGTCGAAGTTCGGTAGGAGGGGTTGCTGTAGGTCAGGTTTCCCATCCCAGGATCCGTGAATTTAGATTTTCTGTGTCTTCAAGAAGAAAAATTATGCAGAAATTAGTTGAGATCTTTATAGGAATGATGCTGGGGGAAGCTGTAACTTATGTGGGAAGCAGCCTTTCTGTAGGTCCCAGTGACCCTACCTCCTGGCATTCACACCCTTCTGAATCCCACCCCTTGAGTGTGGGCTGGAGCTGGTGACTCACTTCTAGTGAAGCCATTATGCAAAAGTACTAAATACTAGCTTAGCTTTCATCTTGAATGGTGCATCCTTCCTCCCTCCCTCCCTTCTTCTCTCCCTCCCTCCCTCTCATTCTTTAAGGAAACTGCTATGTTGTAAGCTGTTTTATGGATAGGTCCACAGGCAAGCAGCAGATAAGGGAGATCTCCAACCAATAGCCAGTAAAGAACTGAATCCTGCCAACAATTATTTGAGTCGATTTGGAAGGATTTGTTTCCAATCAAGCCTTGAGATGAGGTCATAACTCTGGCTGTTACCCAGATTACAACCTGTGAGAGACCTAGGAGCAGAGCACACNGTGAAGCTGCATCCAGATTTCCGATCCACACAAACTGTGAGGCCATGAATGGTTATCATGTTAACTCAGTGCCTTTGGGGGTTACTTGCTAATGCAGAGATGGATCTTTGTTCTAGTCCCACCTCTGTGATCTACTAGCTGGAAAATGGGTAGACATAATCTAATCTTTCTGAAGCTCAGATCCTTGTCTGTAAAGTGGGTAGTAATATCTCTGTTACCAGGTGTGCTGGCTAGGCTCATGCACAAGCTATAGTCATCTGAGAGGAGGGAATCTCAATTGAGAAAAATGAGTCTATAGCAGTGGTTCTCAACCTGTGGGTTGTGACCCCTCAACAAACCTCTAGCTCTAAAAATATTTACATTATGATTCATAACAGTAGCAAAATTAGAATTATGAAGTAGAACAAAAATAATTTTATGGTTGGGGGGGTCACCACAACATGAACTATATTAAAGGGTCACAGCATTAGGAAGGTTGAGAACCACTGGTCTATAGGATCGGTATGCAAGCAGGCAAGCCTGTAGGGCATTTTCTTAATTAGTGATTGATGTGGGTGGACCCAGCTGGACATCCCTAGGCTGGTGGTCTAGGTCCTATAAGAAAACATGCTGGAAGCCTGGTGTGGTGGTGCACTCCCTTAATCCCAGCACTCTGGAGGCAGAGACAGGTAGATCCCAGACCCTCTTAATCCCAGCAGGGTCTACAGAGCACATTCCAGGACAGTCACAGCTACACAGAGAAACCCTGTCTCAAAAAATAAAAAACAAACAAAAAGAAAGCAGACTGGACAAGCCGAGAGAAGCAAGCCAGTAAGCAGCACCTCTCCATGGCCTCTGCATCAGCTCCTGCCCCCGGGTTCCTGCCCTGACTTCTTCTGATGAGAACAATGATGTGGAATCAAACCCTTTCCTTCCCAAGTTTTTGGTCACAGTGTTTCATCACAGCAATACAAACACTAAGATTACCAGGGTAGGACATGGATACTGTCCCATTAAAAGGCAAGTGGTATTATTATTAGATTATTATTTTCAGTGGCAGCTGCATTATTATTTTCAGCAGTGGCTGCAAAATTCAGATAGTTTTGTTGTTTGCCATGTTGAAAGCATGGGGAAGAAAATGTAAAGAAAAAGGCACATTAAAAGATCCTAAATTAAAAACAACATATTGTGCCTTCTCAAAGTGATTTCTAGCTAGCAATGCTATGTCAACTCTGTTGCAGTAAAAGGTTGTGCTTGTCTGAAGGGAAGACCATTTCCAATTCCAATGGTTTGAGGTAGAGAGGAGTACGGAAAGTCAGCCACCCAGTGAGGAAACTGCTGAGGTTGTGACAGAAGAAGAATAATTAGGTTTCCACTCTCTCCNTGCTACTCCAATCAGGAGCCCAGGGGTGAAACGAGGCTGTGTGGAGGGGTATTCANCAAACTGCGAAGCTTCAAGAGAACCTAGACAGGCTAACAGGGACCAAAGAACACCCATACAGCAAAGCTGAAGTTACCTGTATAGCATCAAAGCTGCAATCACCATCAAAATCAACAGAATACTGAGGAGTCCACCGATGACGTAGCTGATGTGAAGTCCTTCACCTAGGAGAAGAGAGAGACACTAGGCAAGAACTGCAGACCACCTTGCTGGTGTGAGAGTGCCTTTTATCTGTGTGGGGTTACATACTGTCTGAGGATGGTAAAGGTCACAGAAGCAAGGCACAGGAGATGGGTGGCAAGCATCTCCAATACCAGTCTGACCATTTACTTACTAGGTGACATAAGGCAAGATGCTTAACTTCTAAGTGTATATCTCTCATTAGTTAAACATAACTAGTGGAAATTAAATGACAGTACACATGTATACATATATAGTAGCCCCCTCCAATTTGTGATTTCTCTTTCTCTCATTCTAGTTACTCATCATCAATGACAGCCTGAAAATATTATTATATTACAATGAGAAATTAAATATTTGGAGAGAAAAGAGCAATGATACCCATATAACTTTATTATATTAGATTGTTTTATTGCATTATTAATCACTGTTGCTAATATCTTACTTGACCTATTTAAAAAGTAAGCTTTACCATACCAGAGATATTGTGTGTATATATATATATACATATATATACATATGCATATATACATATATATATATGGAAAACATATAATATATATATAATAGGATTCAATACTATCTGAGGTTTCAGGGTTCATTGGTGAGTTTCGAATGCATCTTTCATGGATAAGGGGGATGTATTGGTTACTTTTGTTTTTTCAACTGGACACAGGCTAGAGTCATTTGAGAAGAAGGAACCTCAATTGAGAAAAAGCCCCCAATTAGCCTGTGGGGGCATTTTCTTGACTAAAGATTGATATGAGTGAGCCTATTCCATGGGGAGGACAGCTCCACCCCTGGCAGGCAGTCCTAAGAAAGGATTTATTTATAGAAAGCAGGCTGAGCAAGCCACGAGAAGCAAACCAGTAAGCAGTACTCCTCCATGGCTTNTTCTTCAGCTCCTGCCCTGACTCCCTTCACTGATGGAGGGTGACCTGAGAAGTTACAAGATGAAATAAACCCTTTCCTCCCCACGTTGCTTTTGGTCGTGGTCTCTGTCACAGCAACAGAAACTCTACAGGACACCGTAGCATTCACACACATATATATGGCATATAATACTTATCAAATGCCTGGCAGGTACACTGTAAGTGGTGACTCTTAGGGTTATTATTTCTGTGGATTTAGTCAATGAAAAGAGTTCATCAACCCTGTAAGACTCCTCAGAAAAGCTAGGAAAGAAAGGAGTGAAGACTTAAGTCCGTAAAGCTAGGTGTGATGGTGTACCCATACCGTAGTTGCAGCTCTTGGGAGACAAGAGGCAGGAAGATTCAGTGTTTGAGACCAGCATGACCTACATGCTAATAAATAGTCTGTTTCAAAAACCAGATAAACAGAAGAATCTTTTCCAGGACCTACCTGGAGCAGCAGGTACGGCCTCATTGGAATGTACACAGAGGCCCAGCTGGGCATCCCTTTCAGAGCATCTGTGGGGCGTAAAAAAAGACACGAAGGCTTCTTGTACTCAAAGAGATCTTCACTCTCTTCCAGGAAAGGAGGGAAGGGCTGTGATAGGGCTTCCAGGCCTCAGAATCTACCAGGGAGTCAGGGAGACGGCTCAGCAGATAAAGGCGCTTGCTGCCAGGTCTGATGACCTGAGTTTTATCCCTGGAACCCACATGATGGAGGACAGAACCAACTCCTGCAACTTGTTCTCTGACCTCCACATGTGTTGGGATATGTAC
>LZPO01096786.1:770839-785746 GCA_001675575.1 Neotoma lepida
TGAGTGCTGGGATTAAAGGTGTGCACTACCACCGCCAGGCTCCAGACTCCCTTCTTATACCCAGGTCTTGGGGGGAGTCAGGGATCAAAAGGGACAGTCCGTACCCGCCCATGGGTTCTACCACGATGTCCCGTGGCCGGTCAAGGTTCTCCCAGATGAGCACTGTCCTCATGCTACCATCTGTGTTGGCCACTTCAATTCGGTCTGTACCTACCAAGAAATAAGGGCGGGACAATGAATTCCAGCCTTGTTCATTCCTTCCACCCCAAGCATAGAGCTTTGTATGTAGTAAGTGCTCAGCAAAGATTTTGTGGTGAATATACAGTGGATATTTAGTGACGGAAACTAAGAGAAGAAATTCAAGGAAGTGATTAGTTTCTCTCCTCGGACTAGCACAACTTTCTAAACCTAGGAAACCCAGTTTGTCTTATGATTCAAGGCGAGGATTCTCAAATCTCAGTGCACATAAAAATAAGAAGAACTTGTTAAAATACAGATTTCCTGGGGCTGGAGTGACGGCTTAGGGGTTCAGAGTGCCTGCCTGCTGCTCTTGCAGAGGACTCAGGTTCAATTCCCAGCACCCACATTGGGTGGCTCAAACTGCCTGTAACTCCAGTTCCAGGGGATCTGACGCCCTCTTCTGGCCTCCATGGGCACTGCACACACATGATATATATGCATACCCTCAGGCACACACATCCACATAAAGAAATAAATCTTTAAAGACTCTTGCAGTTAATTCCTCAAGATTCTGAGTAAGTCTGGAGTCCAGGATCTGAATTTCTCACAACTTCCCAGGACATGCTGATGCTCTTGTTCCAGAAACCACATTTTGAGAAGCACTGGTTTAAAGGTATTCGTTTTGTCTCCAAGTCCCTACCCCCACCAAGATTCATAGAAAAATGCCTGTTTTATCCAGACATTAATGAAAAACCACAAGTCACAAGCTCATCATCCAAAATGCCTCATAGCACGGAAGAAGTTGTAATTTGGATAATAAGTGCTAAAGCCTCGTATGTACACTCAGAAGACACAAGACAGCCAGGCCACAGCTCCCTGTACGTACCTGCATCTGTCCAGTAGAGCTTGTTCGTGACCCAATCAATTGCCAGGCCAGCAGGGCTCTCCAAACTGGTATCCACTACCACCTGGGCAGGAAGCAAAGCTGTATCACCTACTGCATTCCTATACCAGCTCTGGAACCCAAACTGCACCAATTGCAAGGAACGGGAAACACTTCCCTTCTGCAGGGACTGGATCCATGCTGGGCCCTACCTCCTGTCCTGTTCCATCCCACTTGGCCCTGCTGATGGTATCAGTGCTGACATCTGTCCAGTACACGTGGTCATCCCGGGAGTCCCAGTCAAGGGCCACAGCACTGCGCACGTCAGCCAGTGGGATGACATCGTCGGACAGGTCCTCTGTGTCGAAGCTGATCCGACGGATGTCCATCCTTCGGGCAAAAAGCAGGAACTTGTCAAGACCTGATCAAAGGCCGAGAGGGGTCTCCTTTTAATGCTCTAAATCCAGTAACAGTGACAGACACAGATGCTCACCTGTGTGACACCTGGTTCAATCACACTTCCTGGGACCTGCTGCCCTTTGCCCCCTACTCTTCACACTGCAGGCTGCCCTTAAGCACAGCACAGCTCATCCTGGTGGAATCAGACTTTAGAGTCCAATGGAAACAGACTGTACCCACTGCTTATGTGTCCATCATTCTCTCCTCTGACTCCTCTTGACCATTTCCGGTGCATGGCTGGGCCACTACCAACTCCCAGCCTACTTCTGAGACTTTTACTCTATTTCAGGTCTTCTGCTTTTTTGTTCCCTCGAGACAGGGTCTAACTATATCGCCTAGGCTTTTCTCAAAGTCTCAATCCTCCTGCCTCAGCCTCCTAAGTGCTGGAATTAAGGACATGCTACCTGGCCAGAGTTTCTGCTTTTACTGTATCGTCTAGAATGATTCTTCCATTTGCTGTTCTCCTCATAGTTGTAGCCAGTGATGACTGCTCACTAACTTCCTTCCTTGCCAGGCACTGTGCTTAGAAAAGCTGAATGCCTGGGATAGACACAGTGCAATTTTACTCAGCCAATTAGAAAAATAAAATTATGAACCTTGCAGTAAAATGGATGGACCTGGAAGTATTACATTATTAAAGTGAAGTGACCCATATTCAAAATGTAAACCAACAAACAAAAAACCATTCTCTCTCATATGTGGATCCCAACTGTTCATGTTTGTATGTATGTGTAAGTGGGTATGAAAGTGGGTATAGTCTATGAAATTAGATAGATCATAAGAAGGGGGAAAATGCTGTTGAGGAAGGGAGGAGGGCAAAAGGGCATATGACCCCAGAACAGAAAGGAGACCAAGAGAAGTACAGGGTGTGTGTGTGTGTGTGCAAGAGTGTGGGGGAGAAGAGGGAAGGAGAAACAACAAAACCAATTTTGTTTGCTAGATGCCATAATAAAACTTAATTCTTTGTATGCTAATAAGAAAGAACAAGACAAGCTCAATGCCTCATACCAGTGCTTTGTGGCACATGTTATTCTTCTGTTTTCAGACGAGCATCTGAGGCTAACAGAGATCAGGGAACATGCCCAGCATCTGATGGCTGTGCACCAGAACTCAGATCTGTACCAGCCTGGTCCACAGAGGGAGCTTTGGCCACCATTCTCCATAGTAGCCCTTCCATCCTCTGGGCCTCTTCTGGCTTATCTAAATACTTTTCCAGTACAATTAGCCTTTGGTACTTGCAGGGAATTGGTTCTGAGACCCCTGCAGATACTCAATTCACACAAACTTATATAAAATAGGGTAGTATATTCATATAACCTGTACACATCCTATATAATCTAAATAATCTCTGGATTACTTGTAATCTATATCTAATGTAATATATTTGTTTGTTTGATACTGGGGGTTCAATATGCAATGTAACTCCCATGTAGATAGTTGTTATACTGTATCCTTCCTTTTTAGAAATGTGTGTAGGCTTTTTATTAAATTTAATTTTTATTTTATAAGTACAAGTGTTTTGCCTGCATGCCTATATGTGTACCATGTGTGTGCCTAGTGCCCTTGGAGTCCAGAGAATGTCATCAGATCCCCTGGAACCGTAGTTACAGGTAGTTGTGAGCCACCATGTGGATGCTGGGAACTGAATCTGGGTCCTCTGAAAGAGCAGCAAGTGCTCTTAACTGCTGAGCTGTCTCTCTAGATCCTACAATGTATTCTTTAGAGAATAATGATCAAACCAGTTGATACAGGGCCNACAAGACGACTCACTTGCCACCACACCTAATGATCTGAGTTCCATCTCTGCACCCCACANAGTAGAACAGACCTAATTCACAAGTTGTCCTCTGACCTTATATGCACACCAGAACATGGACACAAACATAAATAAATGGAAAATATCTTTGTAAATGGTGATACATCTTCAGTACAGACAGAGATTTAGAATTTCCATCCACAGTTGGCTAAATCCACAGACAAGAAACCCACAGATGTGAAAAACTAACTATGTATTTCTCTACTCAGAAAGGCACTTTCTGCCTAACTTTACCAAATCCCTCTTCCAAGCTTTGGTACATTTTAGGGAGGAAGTGCCTGGAAGCATCTTGCATCTCACTAAAATAAAAGGAGACGCTGGGCACAAAAGAATGTATGGGCAAGCAGGCGGTGGTGGCGCACGCCTTTAATCCCAGTGCTCAGGAGCAGAGGCAGGTGGCTATCTGTGAGTTTGAGGCCGGCCTGGTCTATAGAGCAATTTCCAGGACAGCTAGGACTACACAGAGAAACCCTGTCTCAAAAAACAAAACACACACACACACACACACACACACACACACACACACACACAAAGAAGCAAAACGAATGTACAGGAAAAACACAATGTATACAACTAGTTCACAGTATGTATTTGAATGAAACCTCTGAATGTTTTCCCTAATCCCTCTCTGGAAAGGGTCCTGAGAATCTGATTTTGGCCTGTGTGTATGTCTGTATGTGTGTGAAATTGTATATGGATGTGTGTGAACATGCATACATGTGGAATTTGGGCATCTCCTCCTACAGCTCTTCACCTTATTATTTCTTTATTTTGAGACAAAGTCTCTCATTGAACCCAAACCTTACTGACTGGCTGGACTTGGTGGCATGTGAGCTTCAGGGATCTGCCTATCCCCCCCCCCCTGGCCTTTACAGGGTGCTAGAGATTTGAACTCAGGACTTCATGCTTACATGGCAGGGACTTTACCAACTGAGCCATCTCCCCAGCTCCAACAANTCCTCCTACAGCTCTTCACCTTATTATTTCTTTATTTTGAGACAAAGTCTCTCATTGAACCCAAACCTTACTGACTGGCTGGACTTGGTGGCATGCCAGCTTGGGGTTACAGACAACACCACCACACCTGGCCTTTACAGGGTGCTAGAGATTTGAACTCAGGACTTCATGCTTACATGGCAGGGACTTTACCAACTGAGCCATCTCCCCAGCTCCAACAATTTGATTTTAATAGATTTAAGAAAGCCAGTGGATCACACAGCAGTAATGATACAAAAGGGATCCCTGGTCCCTCGCTGGTCCTGTCATATGCCTGATCAACTCCTCTCTGGACTAGCCTTAGAAAAAGTCACCTGTGTGCTGAGATTTCTAGGGCTGATTTTGCAGGGTAATTACCTTGCCAGAGCTCAAAGGAACCCAAAATAGAGATTCTGGGAGAAACCAGGGAATCCTAACATCTTTTACTCNTTGGTCACAGAACATCATTTGGGATCCTAATCGTGTTTCTCTGTCCTAACAACACAGTCTTCTATGGGTCAGGCTAAAGGTACAGAGGTTGGAAACCATTGCCCTGCTTTCTAGGAGAACTGGACCTTCTTTCTGCCTAGACAGACNGCATCCTGCCTGGTGAAGTGAAGAGAAGCTCCGTGGCAGGTGTTCACACACTGAGTGGTGTCGCTAAGCCTTCAGACCTACTGCCAGGTTCTTGGTCCTCAGCTTTGACACAGGAACCCTTAGTCTCTAAAGNCTGTCATGGGCTCCTTGAGGANTCTAGCTCTCCCATGTGACAAGCAATCACTCCAACTCTCATCACTGTTCCTTCTAACTGTCCTCACAAGGCACCTCCACTGAGGCTGGTATCCCGAACACACTTACTCTGGGCACAGGCGTGGCTGTTGATNTTGCGGAAGCCAGTGGGGCAGGCGCAGGTGTAGTTCTGGCCACTGGGTAGACACAGATGAGTGCAACCTCCATTGTTGTTCCCACAGCGGTTTTTCCCTGCTCGAAGAGCCCAGAGAGAGATGATCAGGAAAGATTAAAAGTTTACAAAGGTAGACACCAGGCCAAGGGGTGGAGGGCTGAGCTCTCTACAAAGGAGAATTCTGTCTTATTAATTTTTACATCTGTTACTGAGGTGAGCACAATTAGTACCTGACACATAGGAGATGCCCTATAAATGTTTGCATTATATGGAAACAGTAAAGCCCTGATGGTGTACCACCCGAAATGTCCAGCAGAGGGAGCAACTAGCCCATGTTAATGCCAGTTCTGGACTTCACTGCCCAGAATTAATAGTATCTATGACAAGTGCAAGGAAGATTGTCAAGAGGCACCAGCAGCCACATCACCGGTGACAAATCTAGCTCACTTAATGAGATTTTTTTTTTTTTTTTACCTGCAGGCTGGCGCTGGGGGTGCAAGGTATGAATGTCCATGGGGAAGTGTAGCTTGTTACGAATGATCTCCTGGTTCTTCCCAGTAAACTTGTTGGCACTATTGATGCTCTTGGTGTGCCAGTCTGTCCAATACAAGCTGTCTTCAAAAACTGTGATGGCAAAGGGATGTGGGAGGCCTGGAGACAGTCCAAAAAGACCTTAGTCCAGACATGGCCTGCCATGGCCCTTGAGCCCAGACCTGGCAGCTACACAAATCTTACCCTCTGCCAAGGCTCCTGGGGGCAGGATTGGGGAAGGAGTAGAGAGAAGAAAGAGCAGATCAAAGACCTCACCCTGGCTAATGACAGCCTTGCGGTGACTCCCATCTAGATTGGCCCTCTCGATGACGTGGTGCTTAGCATCCACCCAGTACATACGGCGTCCAGCGTAGTCAATGGTGAGGCCGTTGGGCCAGAAGAGATGAGTGTCGGCGATGGTGCGACGCGCAGAGCCGTCCATGCTGGAGGCCTCAATGCGGGGCGTGTTGCCCCAGTCTGTCCAATAAATGGTTCTNGGAAGAAAGGAAATGAGGAGGTGGGGTGTAGAGGACGGAGGGGTGGGAACTAGGCTGATAACCAGAGAGTTTTACACTTCAGATTCCACCTGTTTGCCTGAAAGGCATTTTACTTATTTGTTTGTTTGTTTACTTATTTTTGAGACAAGGTCTCACTGTGTAGCTTTGGCTGGCCTGACACTCACTATATAGACCACGATGGCCTCAAACTCAGAGATCCACGTGCTTCACTGAGTCCTGGGATTAAAGGTGAGTGCTCCCATGCTCAGCTTCGAAAGGTGCTTTTATCTATCTATCTATCTATCATCTATCTATCTATCTATCATCTATCTATCTATCTATCTATCTATCATCTATCTATCTATCTATCTATCTATCTATCTATCTATCTATCTATAAGGCTGAACCCAGGGAATTAAACCCAACACTAGGCAACTGTTCTACCACTGAGCTCCATCACCAGCTCTACAGAATAATCTTTTAAATATCTGGATTTAAATGTCTTGAGATAGGGTGTTTATTCATCAGACTTTTTTTTTTTTTTTGAGTGTCTGTTATGGAGAGGGCACAGTGGGCACTACAAACAGAGCAGTCGACAAAACAGATGACAATTCCAGGGCTTGTGAAATCGACACTAGAATGCCATGTCTAAGTGAAGACAGACATGTTCTTCTTCCTTGCAGTTTCTTCACTACCTTGTGTATTTTATGCCCCCTCTCCCACACACCTTATTTCTCAAACGATTGACATATAATTGCAGGATCTTACAAGTCATCCCTTCAATTGGTGGCATGGAATGTATACAAGCCAGAGGCTAAGAATTTCCATTTCAAGAGACTTCAATGCAGGAAACTTGTCTATTAATTTTTAAAATTATTTCAAATTAATGATATTAATTAGCTCAACTACTAACTGCTTTAAATTAATAATAATTTTTAATTAGCTCCAATCTATGGGCTAATAAAAAACACTAAACAGTTCAGACTTCCCTAATTTGTATATTTTATTCCATTTACAATGCTTCATTATCTAACCTTAGAGCATTTATAAAAGCAGTTATGTTTGTTTGTTTATTTATTTAGATTATAGTTTCATGTAGCCCAGGCTGATTCCAACTATGTAGCTGAAGATGACCTTGAATTCCTGATCCTTCTGCTATCACCTCCCAAATATATATATTTATAGAGCTGGTTTGTTTTAAATTTGCTGATTAAGAAATAAATGAAGGGAGCACAAAGAGATTGACTAACCTAAGGCTACACAGCCACTTACTACATACAGAGCCAGATGACACAGGGGCATCTGGGGACAGAGCCCAGTTGTCAGCATCACTGAGGATGGCCCACCAGTCTGGCCCAGGAGGCCCGAGAACAATCCCTACCAGTTGCAGGAGAGACTTGGAAACTTGAGACACCTACTCACCCCTCCATGGGGTGCAGGGCGATGGCCCTGGGCTTCTCCAGGTTCTGCCACAGCAATACCTTCCGATGGGCCCCATCCAGATTAGCTACCTCTATCCTCGATGTCCCTGAGTCGGTCCAGTAGAGCTTGTCGTGNACCCAGTCCACAGCCAGTCCCCCTAGTCAGAAGAGACAGTGGGGAGTATTAGGGATTCATCCTAGAGACAAGAGCAAACTCTTACAAGAAGCCGCTTCCNGGGCCGGGACCTTGTGGGAACTATTTTACATGCATCAGCTCATTTAACCATCACAGCTCTGTGAGCTGGGTACTCTAATCTCCGTGAAGTGGAAATGGAGAGAACTCAAGCAATTGACCAGGGTCATGCATTTCTTCCTCATATGGCTGAGGATGACCTTGAACTCCTGATTCCCCCTGCTTTACCTCAGGAGTCCATCACAGCCTGGCTGGATAACAGATCCTAGGTACTTGATCCATCCATCCATCCTCCCTCCCTCCCTTTTATTGTAGCTTGTGCCAGGGAGGGAATTCAGTGCCTTTCACAAGTAGGCAAGTGCACTCTACTACTGAGTTTTAACTCCAGCCCTGCATACCAACTTCTAAGACCTGCTTGTAGGTCTGAGGTCACCAAATTAGCTGTTGCCTTTTGTTTGTTGAGATGGGGGGGTGTGTGTCTCATGTATCCCAGCCTGGCCTCAAACTGGACTTCTGATCTTTCTGTTTCTATCACTCCAGTGTTAGGATTACAGGCATCACCACGTCTGGTTTATGCAGTGCTAGGGGACCAAACCCAGGGCATTATGCATTCGTGCCGGGCAAGCATTCCACCAACTGAGCAATATCTTCATCTCTACAGTTGTTTTCTACGTCAGAGCTCCACCCAGATTCCATTGGAAGAGACATTCTGCACTGTGCAGTTTGGAAACACGGACCTGTCCCTTCCTTTCCACTGCTTTTTTTTACACATTGTTTCCCTAGCTCTCCACTCAGGGCCTTGTTTTCCTACCTGGGCTCTCTAGCCCAGTAGACACAACCTCCTCCACATTGCTGCCATTAAGGTTGGCACGGAGGATGCGATCCAGGGTGACATCAGACCAGAAGACCAGCTCCCGCCGGTGATGAAAGTCAAGGGCAATGGCGTTCTCCAGGTTGTTGAGTAGCAGTGTGTATTCAGAGCGGTGCGGAAGCACCTGCCGGATGTCGATCCGGTTGGCAAACAGTAGCACAGGTTCTGGGCCTGGACACAGCATAGAAACAAAAGCCCACTGGGCTTCAGAGCTACCAGATACCCATCAGCATGTACCCTCAAGGCCCTCAGCTGACAGCTGGGGGCCCTTTGCCCTCTAGGATATGCCCCAAGATGCAGGCATCTGAACTAGAGAAGTAGAATCCTCTCTAACCCCAACCCAATTGTCTTTTGCNTGGGGCCCGGATTGCAACTTGCAGACATAAATCTCTCTACTTCTTAGGAAATCCCTCAGCTCTAGAGCACCTGGCTTTTTTCTCTTCAGTCCTTAGCCCACCCAGCCAAGTGCCAACACTCCTTACCCAGAGCCTTGCAGCTGCGCCGATCAGGCCGGAGCTCATAACCTGCTTCACACCAGCACTGGAAAGCCCCTTCACTGTTTGTGCAGCCCTGGCTGCAGTACCCCTCCTCAGCACATTCATTCACATCTGTGGATAGCAGGCAGGGTCAGGAGGCCTCCCTACGGCCATCTTCCCACTTCAGTTTTCCTAGTCACATTCCTATATCCCCATCTACTGCCTTGGCCTGGTNGGAAACTGTGTAACAAGCAGTTCAGGGCTTTGAGGTCATGCAGACCTGATTTCAAATCCCACCTCTGCTGCTTACTAGCTGTGTGGCCTTGGGTAAGTTCCTCACACTCTCTGCCCTTCAATTTCCCCTATCTGCAAAATGGGAGAAATGATCCCCACTTTCCTGGGTTAGTGCAATGATGAAATGACGACACAGCTGGTACGTCATACAGCTTCTTATATGTTGCTCCCACTCAGCATCCTGACTCTTCCCCCAGCGCAGGCCTCAGCTCACCCTGACATGTTCTCCCATCCTCTGTGAGCCGGTAGCCTGTGTGGCAGGTACACTGTACTGCCCCTCGCACCATCTGGCACTTCTGGGCACAGCCACCGTTGTTAACATTGCAGTTCTCCTCACCCGTCCGGGGCCCTGTGCCAGCCAAGCCAGAGTTGGGAGTTGAGCCCAGAATCCACCCCCGTCCAGCCAACTTGGCATTCCACCTGGACCACGAAGAACAGCTCCCGAAAACTGTGAGAGTCACAAGGGAGGCCTCCCTTTGAACCCTACGGGTGGGGTTCAGCCACAAACCAGGGCCAGGCCCATACTCTAGAGACACTCACGACAGTTCTGCTGTGGGCTTTCGTCACTGTTGTCTCCGCAGTCATTGACCCCATTGCACAGCTTCCTCTGCCCAATACAACGCCCATTCCAACACAGGAACTGGTCAGAGGCACACTGGGGGCTTCCTACAAAGATAGGGAGGAGGGGAAAGTCAGGTCACAGGAGGGCAGGGCTTGAGTCCACAAGGGACAGGAGCCTGTCATTTTCCAGGGTAAACTGGAGTCAGATGAGAGTCAAGGTGGGAGGGCTGGGGTCCACGGCAGGAAACAGCTCAGACAAGGCTGGGTGAGTGTCATGGAGTCTGTTTTCTNCCTGAGATTCCACAGTGGATGAGTGATGGGGACAGAGTGAAAGAGTGTACCTTCATACTCAGAACCAGGGTGAGCAGGGTTGAGGGTGTAGACACAGAGACTGCCAGTCCTTCTCTCAGAGGGGAAGTAGACACAAGGGCAGCTGGCTGGAGAGCAGCCCTTCCTCCCAAGGGCAGAGTGAAAGTGAGAATTTGAGCAGCTGCTAAGACTCACAGCCCTGGCTTTGTGTTTAAGAANGTGGACACAGGTCAACCATGCATCTGGATTGTACGTGTGCATGTGTGTGATGTGTGTACATGTTTGTGTTTGTGGTGCATGGGTGCGTGTGTATGTGTTTCCGGTGCATGCGTGTGCATGCCCATATATGTGCATGCAGAGGCCAGAGGAAGATACCTGATAATGTCCACCATTGTTCATTCTGTCTTATTGCCTTGAGACAAGGGTTCTCAGTGCATCAGGAGCTGGTCATTTTGGCAAGGCTGGCTGGCTAGTGAGTTTCTGGAGTCTGACTTTCTCTGTCTCCCAGAGTTGGTGTTACAGACCCTCACAGCGATGTCCAACTTTTAACTTGGGTACTAGGGATTTGAACTTGGATTCTCATGCTTGCTCAGCAAGTGTTTTTACTAACTGAGCTGCCTCCCCTGCTCCTGCTCCTGCATCTAACCCTGCTCACTGGGAACGGCAGGGAAAGTCCAGGCCACTGAAGAGGGAATGAAACACCCTTTCTGGCCAGCTGAGAAGCAATGGCAGGAAAAATGGCTCTCTCTTCCTCTCTGCCCCCCACTCCCAACATCAGGAGAGGGGCCTGGGGCACCCCGGGAGACTCCACCTGTGTTCTCACAGTTTTCTTCATCACTGTTGTCTGCACAGTCATCCTCCCCATCACAGCGCCAGGACAGACGGACACAGCGGCCTGACCGACAGCGAAACTGTTCGGCTGTGCACATGGAGGTGGCTGGACAAAGCAAAAGCCTAATGAAAGGCTGGCCCCACCTCAGCCTGAAACTCTACTCTGCCACCCAAAGCACACAGGCCGCCCTTCTTGACAGTGGTGTCACAGGTTATCTTCCTATGAATCAAGTGGCCCTTCCTCAGAGCACCTTACTGTCACCAACTGGGAAACTGCCATGATGTGTCTATAAATCTATAGACTACAAGNTGACTGGTATCCCTTTGAATATATTGCTTCTGTGCAGTGTACAATCTACACAGCTGTACAGCTGTTTAGTATGTCTTCATGCTCTATTGGCCCCTAAACCCTTCTCCTTAGCTCCTTAGCTGCATTGGATGCTACCCCCAACTCACTGCAGTTGCGTTCATCAGACTGGTCATCACAGTCTGCGTCACCATCACAGCGCCAGCCTGCGTTGATGCACAGGCCACTGTCACACATGAATTCCCCAGAGCGGCAGGGCTGGTGGGAAGCTGAGGAAACAAAGATCTTCTGTCTGTAAGCAGCCTGTGCACACAGTGCCTCATGGTAGAGCAGAAAGTCCCATCTCCTGCCCCTCCCCACACTCCAGCTCCTCCCCCAGAGAGACCTTGGAATCCAGACACTACTCCCCTAAGCGCCTGCCCCAGCTGGCACCTGTGCCCTGCCATCGGAGGAACTCCTCCAGTCTGGCTGCCCCTCCTCCCGGCTGGCCAGAGCACTCACAGCAGTCAGACTCATCCGACCAGTCTCCGCAGTCATCATCTCCATCACAGTGGTAGATGTCCAGGATGCAGCGGCCATAGGCACACTGGAACTCCTCCAGATTGCAAGGTGGAGAGGGCACTGCTGAGGCTGGAAGGAAAGAGCAGCCCTCAGGCCCCAGTGACTGGGGGCAGGGGCCTGACTCTTCACAGGGACAGGCTGCACAGGCAAGGTGTCTTCCTCAAATAGGTTGCAAGTGGGTTCCATTTGTGATGGACCTACAGACTTCCACATCTGGTAGACCAGAGGGACTCAATCCTCCATAGCTGCTGCTACCCTAGCTCAGGGCTCATGGATCTCAGGCTGGTCTCAAACAAACACAACCTTGAANTCTTGATCCTCCTGCCTNGGCCTCCTGCCTGTTAGGATTACATACAGGCGTATACCACTATGCCCGCCTGGTTTGTGCAGTGCTGAAGATAGAACCCAGGGCTTTGAGCATGCTGAGCAAGTACCTATATAAGTCACACTCCCAACACCCCAACATCACTCCTTTAGAACACATACTCCCTTGCCTGCTGATACAACCCTCTCAGGCAACCCTTATCTAGGAGATAGAGCCCTTAGTCATTGTCCCAGCCTAGCAACCTCAGGTGTAGGACCACTCACGGCAGCTCTCCTCATCAGAGCCATCTTTGCAGTCTGTGTCACCATCGCAGTACCAATGCTCAGCAATGCAGCTCCCATCACTGCAGCGGAACTCCTTGTCTGAGCACTTGCGCATGTCTAGGGATGCAATGAGACAGAAGTCCCATAGAATCTTCTCTTACCACCCTCCTTTGGTGGTTCATATTCCTGCTCTGCCCTCCTGCCTTCTTGCAGCTGCACCGAATCCCTGGAGCAGTTTCAGGTGAGGTAGCATGGACCTTCCTGCTGTCTCCTCCCATAGCCACTCCCACTCTGGACCCCCTCCTGCTCCCAGAGCACCACTCACCACATTGTTCATCACTGTTGTCACCACAGTCATTGTCACCATCACAGTGCCACAGACTCCGGATGCAGTAGCCGTTCTGGCAGGGGAACTCATCCTCCTCACACTCCCGGGGGGCTGTGGGCACAGATGAATCAGGCTGCTGTGGACAGAGAGCACAGTGCCTGCAAGCCCCTCAGTAAAGCCTTCTGGGGCAGTCAACAGTCCCAGTGCTGCCCCCCAGGACTCCTGGGGAGGTGACCACGTCTTGTGGGCTTAGCTGACCAAGAGAGGTGGGAGGTCAGAAGGAAAGCTGAAGACTCAAGGGCTCATATGGGCCGGGGGCATCATTTTCTGACAGAAAATCCTTTCCCAACAGAGCCCATGGATTTGTCTGGCCCCTTCCAACACTCACGACAGTCCTGCTCGTCAGAGTCATCTTCGCAGTCATTGTCCCCGTCACACACCCAGGAGCGGCGGATACATTTGCCATTGTCACAGTGGAAGTCCAGAGGGGAACAGGTAGGCAGCACTGAGTCCAAGAGAAGGCAAAAGTGAGTCAGGCAGGCTACACCAGCCAGAAATCCTTGCCCAGCAACCTGACTCCAAATCCCGTCTTTACTCCTATCCCTGTCCCCCAGCAGATAAAGGCCCTAAGAAACTTCAGCTGGGAAGAGGGAGCAGCAGCAGAGAACGGGAGGGCAGCAGAAAACCTCTAGGAAGCAGTATGAAAAACTCAGGCAAGAGAGAAAAGCAGNGCCGTGGTTGTAACATAGTTGGTAGAGTGTGGCCTAACATGCATGAAGCCCTGGGTTTGATCGTCAGCCNCTCATAAAGCCAGGGGTGGAGGCCAACACATGTAATTCCAACACTTGGGAGGTAGAGGCAGGAGGCTCAGAAGCTCAAGGTCATNCTCAGCTACATATCTAAGTGTGAGGCCAGCCTGAACTACGTGAGACCCTGCCTCAAAAGATACCAGGAGGGACACTTTCCCCTCCTGGCCTCTTATTAGAGGATGATTGACACATCTGGGTCCCACTTCTAGAAGTCATTATGATGAGTAAGTCATCTGCACTCTCTGAGCAGTAGTTCCTCTGACTACACAAGGGGATAATTACATTCAACTCACAGAGGTCTTTTGAGATAATGTATATGAAAGTGCTACATGAAAGGGAAGCATTTATTATTATCACAATTAGCCGAGCTGGTTAGGGTTAATGAGGTCCAGGCTGTAGCTTCGTTCCCATTAGACTAATTAGTCACCATCAGACATAGATGCTACGGGCCAGACATGTACCCCTAAATCCAGACAACTGGCTTAACAGTGAGATTTATATATATCCAAGACAGGACATCCTGGCCCATTGTCTGTCTGTGACTATGCTGGAGGAAAGGCAAATTTAAATAGAATGCAAGGCTTTATTTTTTTCCAGTGTGGGGAGAGGGTTGAATCTAGAACCTCACACATGCAAGGCAAGTAGCTCCGCTCCTGGTCCACAGCCTCAGTCATTTATGTGTGGTACATGTATACTTATTCAGGCAGATATATGCATGTGTGTGAACATCGGGTGTCTTCTTCAATAGCTCTCTACCTTAGTTTTGAAGTTTATTATTATTGTGGGGAGAGGGCTCGGGAACCACAGTGCTCACGAGAGATCAGAGACTAACTTTCCAGAGTTGGTTTTCTTTGTCTACCATGTGTGTCCTGGGAACCAAACCAACTCATCAGGCTCAGTGGCAAGCACCCTTACCTGCTAAGCAATCTCACCCACCACCCCCAAATACAAGATTTCTTACAAGGCTTATCTTATTTAATATTTGTGATTATACAGAACACTAAAATAAGAAACAGGGAAATAATCTGCGTTTATGTATACCATATAAAAATTTAAATGTATACATGTAGCATACATACAAAATTCACAAATACAAGGAAAGCTATTTAAGGA
>LZPO01096786.1:808121-832251 GCA_001675575.1 Neotoma lepida
ATGGAAGTAACAGGGCCATGTTTGAATGTTAGAACAGTAACTTTTATGACAAAGCAAAGGCTAAGTTTGAGGGGACAAAATAAACACAGATTTCAGATTTTTGTCTGAAGATTTGGAANCTGGAAACCTTCAGTTCATGTCCAACATTGCTTTAATATGATTTAGAATGTTCTCTCCTTTTCCTGAACTAATTCTCTTATGTGTCTACATACAGCATTGTTCCTATTTGTTACTTCTGACCCTCCTGCCTCCATCTTCTGAATGTTAGATATACAGGCATGCACCCTCCCATCACACTGGTTTGTGAAGTGCTGAGGACTGAACCCAGGGCATTGAACATACTACGCAAAGCACTCTGTCATTGACTACATCCCCAGCCCCTTGGATTGGTTTTGATGCTTTCCATTTTTAATTTTATTATTTATTTAGTGATGGAATTTCACTATGTTGCCCAGGCTGGTTTTGAACTCTTGGTCTCAAGGGTTACTCTGACCTCAAGCTTCTAAGTAACTGGGACTATAGGCATGTGCCACCACAGTATATTCCATCTTTTGGGGGCCATTTTAAAAAAATCAATTTGTTTTATGAACTGTTTGCTATGAGGTAACCATAACCCAGGATTGAATGACCTTTGGTTTTTTAGACTTATAATCTATAGGAAAGCTAATGCATTTAACAGGCATTTATTGTACATTTGCCTTCTAGNGGACACTGTGCACAGACCTGGAATTTGAGAGATGAATGAAGACAGCGTGGCCTTTAAAGGATGTACATTTTAGCAGAAGACTTNAAAAAATGACAACAACAATAACTTTAAAAGGTGAGGTGGCATGTACCTGTAATTCCAGCTCTGGGGCTGAAGCTAGGACAATCTGAGTTCAAGGCCAGCCTGGGCTGCACAATGAAGCCCTGTCTAAAAAGTGGGGGGAGGAAAAGAGGAAAGTCTGAAATTCCTCCCCCTTTCAAGAGATTTGACAGTACAGTTAATCAATTTTTTGCAGCCTTTGAAAATACATAACAACAAGAAGAGAAGAAATGTAAGTTGGATTATTGTGCTACAAAACAGGTTCAAGAAACTAGGATGNGCTCTTTATCAGCTCATCAGGCAGAAAGATGCTAACGGCAAAATAGCCACTAAGAAATGCAGGTCACGAAATGCATGCTGAACCACTGGGCTCTTCTTAAAAGACAGCTTGCACAAAGCAAAGTCAGGGCTAAGCATGATACCACCGCCTGAGATGAACATGTTTACATTAAAAACGCTATCTAATGGCTTTGAATTGCCACACAAATCAACAGACCAGAGTTATGGGGTATTTTCAAATAAAAATAAATGTTCAAGCCAGGAGTAGTGGCACATGCCTTGAATACCAGCACTGGAAAGACAGAGGCAGGCAGATCACTGTGATTTCAAGGTCAGCCTGATCTACATAGTGAGACTCTGTCTCAAAACAAACAAACAAAGGAAAAAGAAAGACATGTTCTTAAACTCTTGGGTATTTAAGAATTAGTAATGTGGGGCTGGAGAGATGGCTTACTTTTTTGCAGTCTTCACTTTTCTTCCTTANCAGTACTTTCCTACNTCATTTACAGAACCGAATATGTCTGTTCATTTTCTCTTTATGCAATGGAAAATCATGTGTAGTAAGTAAGTTGACAAATCGTGTGGAGACATGGATGCTTCTTTCTTGTTTCCTGTTTGGTGTCTCCACTCTACCCCACAGGAAGGACTAGTTCTATTGTTCGCCTCCTTTTATTTTCTCATGCATGTATACAATGTATCTTGATCCCTTGCACTCTGGATTCTCGCCTCAGACATCCCCAGTATGTCCTCCGTCCTCTTCCCACCTTCACGGCTTCTTTTATTATTTATTTTTATAACCCACAGAGTCTCACTAATGTTGTTTGCTGGAAAGTTGGCTGATAGGCCTTGAGCAGGGAACCATAGCTGCAGTGAGTTTNTGAGTGCAGCAGCCATGTTCTGTCTTGGAGACCTTATTTCACTGCATTCTTCTCCATCCTCTGGCTCTGTTTGCTCCCTTTCTAGAAGGCAGTTTAGCAACATGTCCATTTAGCATCAGCTCCTCGGTTTATGACCTTCTAAACCATAGTATGAGACAGGAATTCTCTCCCATGGAACAGGTCTCAAATCCAGTCAGTGAGTGGTTGTTCCTGTGATCTTCATGCTACTTTTGCAGCCAAGGACACATCTTGCCTGTAGGTTGGTATTGTAGCTTTCAGGGTTCACCACTGGGTAAGACCATTGATGTCCTTTCTCCCCAGGAAACCTGCCTAGCACCTTCCAATTTGTTTTATGTCTGGTCCACTCACATCACTAGTTTCTTCTCTATGTGTGTTGCATGTGAAAGTCCGGGTTTCNGGAGGCCAGAGGAGGACATCAAGTATTCCCCTCTATTGCTCTTCAGCCTGTTCCCTTGACAGAATCTCTCACTGAACCTGGAGCTTGAAAAACATAGATGTTTTTCATCTATGCTGGTGGTCAGTAAACCCTAGTGACCCTATATTATCTACACCTCTACCTACCCAGTGCTGGGATTACAAGCATGTGTAGCCATGCCCCCTCCCCTTTTCTTTTCTTTTTCTCTTATTTTATTTTATTTTATTTTTATTTTTTACACAGATGCCTGGGATCTGAACTCAGGCCCTTATGCTTTCTCAGCAATAGCTCTTACTGAGCCATTTTTTTCCCCAGCCCTGTCACTTGCATTTTCCAGGAGTGTGTGGAGTTATCTTTTGGTTGACTGGTTTGTCTAAGTTAGTGGTTCTCAACCTGTGGGTCACAACCCCTTTGGGGGGGTCAAATTACCTTTTCATAGGGATCACCTAAGACTATCAGAAAACACAGGTATTTACATTAACAATAGCAAAATTAGTACAAAGTAGCAATGAAAATAATTTTATGG
Organism: Neotoma lepida; assembly: GCA_001675575.1. NCBI lineage: Eukaryota > Metazoa > Chordata > Mammalia > Rodentia > Cricetidae > Neotoma > Neotoma lepida. The sequence goes on from LZPO01096786.1 coordinate 811,046, forward strand.
TTGGGGATCACAATACATGAGGAATTGTATTAAAGGGTCACAGCATTAGGAAGGTTAAGAACCAATGATCTAAGTGATTATTTTTTTGAGTAAATTTTTAGAAATATGTTGTGATAATATAGGGATCAGAAAATCCATTTAAATTGAAGGCTGATAATTTTTTTCACTAACATTCAACAGTATCACAAAAATGCATACTGCTAGAATTCTTANATATTTATTCTTTAAAATTTTTTAATATATATTTTTTATTTTTAATTATGTGTGTATGTTTATATACATGAGTGCAGATGCCTTTAGAGTCCAGAAGAGGGTGCTGGGTTCCCTGGAGGTGGAGTTATAGGAGGTTGTGAACCTCCTGGTGTGGGTGCTGGGAATTAAACTCAGGTCCTCTGCAAGAGCCGTACATACTCTTAACTGCTGAGCCATNTCTCCCACTCTCATTTCTATTCTTAAGACTAATGTGCATGTTTCACTGAAAAATTTCATCCATCATGTAAGTGTTGCCAAAATCTATTATGCAATCTGTAACCAAAGAGAAATCCAAAAAGCAGTGGCTTCTTCTTGGAAAAACAAACACTATCTAGAAGGTCATCATACTTACTTACCATTGTTGGTTTTCAGTTCATAATACATGGATAATTTGAAGAATATAGAAAAAATATAAAGAAAGGAAATATAGTCAGAAATTCCACCATCAGGAAGGGCCAATATTATTTCTATGAAACCCTCAATATTTGAGGTTCTAGACTAGTAGCTTCCTGCCCTTTCTAGGTTTCTTCACCAATACACTGTTTGGAACACTCAGAGTGGAAGACTAGCTTTAAGTGTAAGGATTGCCTGGCAGTGGTGATGCACACTTTTAATCTCAGCACTCAGGAAACAGAGGCAGGTGGATCTCTGTGAGCTTGAGGCCAGCCTGGTCTACAAAGCGAGTTCCAGGACAGCCAGGGCTACACAGAGAAACCCTGTCTCAAACAAACAAACAAGGCCTGGAGAGATTGCTCAGCTGTTAAGAGCACTGGCTGCTCTTCCAGAGGCCCTGAGTTCAATCCCTAGCACCCACGTGGTGGCTCACAACCATCTCCCACGTGGTGGCTCACAACCATCTCTAATGAGATCTGGCGCCCTCGTCTCTCTGATGCTCTCTTCTGCTATGCAGGCATACATGCAAATAGAGCACTCATACATAAAATACGTGAATAAATAAATCTTTTAAAAAATCTTCTAAAAAACAAAAACAAAACAAAACAAAAAGCCTAAGGATCCTTGGGACTTTAATAGAAGAAACGGAACTGTAGGGAAAACCTACAAATTGCTCCAGAGATGACATCTTGTTCTTATTTAGCTTTCTTTGAGTCATTAACAGTCAGGCGCCACTGGTGCTGAAACTTATCATTATTATAACCGCAAATGGGTTAATGCCCAAACAAAGCTATATTCTTGGGGTTAGTTCCCAGCTTCACCACACAGACCCCGATAGCAGCACCCTCAAGTCCCAGGATGATGTTTCACAAATAAGAGGATGTCAAGTGTCTAGACTGGATTCAAAACTTTCTGCTTTTATCTGGGAGCTCCCAGTTGCTAGCAGGACAGAACAACAACAACAACAAAAAGTAAATAAATAAACACCAACCCAACAATCCCTAAAAAAAGAGATTGTGTGGTTTAGTGGTCAGCCCACTTGCCTGGATGTTGATATAGTTGAAATCCACTTCCAGCCCTCCCACTGAGTAGACAGATATTAGACAAGTCACTTTTGTGACCCATGCCTCAGTCTTTCTACTTAGAAAAAGGGAATTACCTTAGTTTTCATGAAGNAATTTCATGAGGCAAAACGTGAAATTATCTGCAGATATCTTCAGGTTGCTTGGGAGTCAGATAAAGCCATCATCCATAATTACGGTCCTANCGTTGGCATTGTAGCTCAGTTGATTGCTTGTCTATCATGGATGAAGAAGGACCCTGCACTCCATCCCAGTTCCAAATAACACAGAGCACTCCAGAGATGGAGGCAGGGCAATCAGAAGTTCAAGGTCATCTTTGGCTACCTAGTGAGTTACAGGCAAGTCTGAGATATGTAAGACCCTTCCTCAATTTTTTTTTATTTATTTATTTATTTATTTATTTATTTATTTATTTATTTATTTATTTATTTTTTGGTTTTTCGAGACAGGGTTTCTCTGTGTAGCTTTGGCGCCTTTCCTGGAACCCACTCTGTAGCCCAGGCTGGCCTCGAACTCACAGAGATCTGCCTGCCTCNGCCTCCNNAGTGCTGGGATTAAAGGCGTGCACCACCACCGCCTGGCAGACCCTTCCTCAATTTTTAAAAATTTATTATTATTTTATATCATAGTAATAAGCCCAAGTATAAAATTCATTAAATTTCATACCTTCAACCTGCATAGAGGAGTGTTGGAGGAAGGAGNAGGCAATTATTTTTAATCAAATTTGTAAGACTTCATTTCAAATACCAACCTAGTGAATTCATTAGCTCAGAACACTAAACAGTGCTCCTAGTTTGGTTCTGTCCTTTCTCCTTACCACATCTAAATTTAGAGTGACTCACAGGAGCCTGGAATTGAGACCTATATACACATTTAAGGGAAAGGGAGAATTACAAGGTCTGAGAGGCTCCTTGTTGGAGGTAGCTAAGAATAGGCCACTCACAACATGAGAGAAGAGCCTTCTCTTTATTTCTCCCTGTGTAGGTGGTCTGCGGGATTCCCAGTCACTCCTTTGATGGCATAAATTTTGTTTTCTTTCTTTGTCACAAAACCTCTCCTCTTGCAAAACCTCCCCTTGTTGAAGGGGGAGGGCATTTACTCAAAAAAGTGAGGACCAAGTGGCTTTTCCTGCTACCGTTGGATTGTGATGACTCCTACAGATCTCTTTCCTATTGTGCAGAGGGAGGAACAAAAGGAAATAATCTGGTTTTTTGAAAACTGATGAATAGTTTTTCTTTTTTGTTGTTTTGTTTTTCAAGACAGGGTTTCTCTGTGTAGTCCTGGCTGTCCTGGAACTCACGCTGTAGACCAGGCTGGCCTCGAACTCACAGAGATCTGCCTGCCTCTGCCTCCCAAGTGCTGGGATTAAAGGTGTGAGTCACCACCGCCCAGCTGTCTTTCTTCTTCTAAAAGGGTACAGTTGGGGGGGGGGCATCTAATAAATGCTCTAGTTTCAGATCCATTCCTTTTATGAAGTCTTTGTAGGAAAAAGGACAGCCACTTGGTCAGGGTATCCAATTATAAGGGATAGGAGTAGAAGTAGGGTCTAGTGATTAAAAGGAATTTGAGAGGAGATGGGAATGAACTTACAGAGGACTTAATGAGTAGTTTTTAAAATTACATTTTACTCGGTGGTGGGCACACACCTTTTAAAACAGCCCTCTGGGAGGCAGAGGCAAGCAATCTCTATACGTTCAAGGCCAGCCTGCTCTAAATCAAGCTCCAAACTAGCCAGGGCTATACATTGAGGGCCTCTCCCCTTTTCTATCTACCTATCTATACACACACACATTTATTTGGGGCGAGGGACACGTGGAGGTCAGAGAACAACTTGCAGGTGTTGGTATACTTTTTTCATCATACTGGGTACCTTAGATTGTACTCCGCAAATAAAGGTGTTGAGCCATGTCACTGGCCCTTAATGAGTACCTCTTGTGTCTAACCCTGTCAGGGGCTATAAAGCACAATCTTAACCCCAAGAAGCCGCCAAGATACAATGAGCACTTTGCAGCAACTTAAGAGAGTAGATACTAAAGGTGATTAATAATAGGTAAAGATTTCAGTGTTGTGNGAGTCATACATAATAATTATCATTAGGATAAACAGAAATTATGAAATCCAGAAATTGTGGATATGAGCTGCTGACAGTAATTCTTCAGCATCACGAAATACGACACATTCGGAGGATTCACTTCAGAGCTTTAAAACCAGGTCCTAAAAATAGGAGTTAAAACAAAACAAAACAAAACAGAAAACCTCGAAGTGACTGCCTCCGGAACTTGTGTAGTAGGCTCCGAGTTGCCAGACGGAGACTGTTTATGTGACACCCTCTCCGCCTTCTTTTTCTCCTCTGGCCGCATGGGTGCCATGGCAACAGAGACAGGCTGTAACCTGGATTCCGGAAGTCAAAGAGCTGGAGCGTGGAAACNACCCGGTCAAAGGATGCTGAGTCCTGAGCGCCTAGCTCTGCCGGACTACGAGTATCTGGGTAGGGGGCTTCTTTCAGCTTCGGGAAAGGAAAGAAGTGATGAGTTAGGCAAAGGAGTTGGGAGGAGACAGGGACGGAGCCTGAATGGTAGCGGGTCTGGATGGAATGGGGAGGGACAGACAGACAGAAGGGGCTCTAGGGCCTGAGCCTGTAGTGTAGGGCCAAACAAGNACGAAAAATNACATTTATGGAGTAAAGAATGTCTGAACTATATGAACTAGCACTCAGGCAATGAGAATTGCGTTCGAAGTAGCAGTTAAGAATCTGAGGCCCTAAACAGGGCTGTTACTGATAGGTTGGTATTGGAGCAAACTTGGCATCTGAAGTGACATCATTTTGTCAATAATAATTTTGCCTTCATAGTTCGCAGTTATTTCGAGGTTTTCTCTTTCATTAGGCACTGTGGTAAGCATTTTGCATGCAGCATTCTTTCTTTGAATCTTATTAACAGACCTAGAAGGGGTTGCTGTTTTCTACTTTACAGATGGAAAAACTAAGGCTAAAGAAACAACTTGCATAAGACCACACAGTTAGATAGCAGTGGGGTCATATTGGCCCGCTGCAGACCTTGACTCTTGACCTTGCTTTTGAGCTAAGGCTGTGTGGGAGTAAGTACTGTACTTGGTTAAGCACCTTGTAGTGAGTGTGTAAGGCATTTGCTTATATGCACACATATCCACTTAAAAAGTCAGACTTAAATATTTAGAGGAATTTTAAGCTTATAGAAGATTGAGGCGATAGTAGAGAGTTCTTTTTATTCTCTATATCTTCTATGTAGCTTCTTCTCTCTCTCTTTTTTTTTAATTTTGAGTTTTGAGACAGGGTTTCTCTGTGTAACCCTGGCTGTCCTGTAACATGCCCTGTAGACCAGGCTGGCCTCAAACTCAGAGACCTGCCTGCCTCCCTCCAGAATGCTGAGATTATAGGCGTGGTTCATGTTCTTTTATGTATAGAATAATCTGCAGAAGGATGCACACAAATCCAGTAACAGCAGTTACCTCTACAGAACATGCCAGACTTGGGGGAAAGGGTTTGTGTGTCTTTTTACTATAAATTTCTTCTTTTTTAAAATTTCTGTTTGTATGTATGTATCTGCTATGTGTGTGTATGTGCCTGCAGAGGTCAGAAGAGGCCCCCAGATTCCCTGGAGCTGGAGTTACAGGTACTATAAGCTGCTACTGTGGGTGCTGGGATCCAAACTCAGGTCCTCTGGAAAAGTAGTACATGCTCTTAACTGCTAAGCTATCTCTCCATCCCCCAAAATAAATGTCTTTATATTTAAAAAGTAATTTTGAAGCAACTTTTCATATGATTAAGAAAATTTAATCATCTGCCAGACAGAGGCAGGTGGATCTCTGTGAGTTCAAGGTTAGCCTGGACTACATACATAAGATCGGTGATGGAAAGGGATNGGGGCAGNGAGACGGATGAATAGGTGAAGCACAGAGGATTTTTAGCACAATGAAATGATTCTGTTTTGTACCTTAACAGTGACTATAACGATAATATGAATTTGTCAAAGTCCAGGAAAATGTACAACACAAAGAATGAACCCCAATGTAAACTATAGGCTTTTGGTAATCACACTGAGCTAATATTCAATTGCAAGAACCGTATCACGCTGACGCAAGATATTAATAATAGAAGCTAAATAGAAGCCAAGAAGTGGTGGCACACGCCTTTAATACCAGCACTGGGGAGGCAGAGGCAGGTGGATCTCTGAGCTCTGAATTTGAGGCCAGCCTGGTCTACAGAGTGAGTTNCAGGACAGCCAGGGCTACACAGAGAAACCCTGTCTTGAGACATGATACACAAACTTTTAATCGATACTTTCTTTTTAATTATATACACATGTGTGGGTTGTTGCACATGTGTGCAGGTGCTTGTGGAGGCCAGAGGTGTCAAATTCACCTGGAACTAGAGTTACAGGTGCTTGAGAGCTTCCTGATGTGGGTCTTCTGTCGTCTCTNCAGCCCCATAAACTATTTAGAAAACCAGCAACATGACACTTAATGTTACAAATATTGTCATTGGAAAACCCAACAGAGGTCATAGATGTAGGAGATAGGAACATAAACATTTCCTCAGACAGTGGGCTAGCAAGATGGCTCATAACATAAAGTCACTTGCTTCTAAGCTGATGACCTGGGTTCAGCCTCTGAGACCCACGTGGTGAAAGCAAAGACCCAGCTCTTGAAAGTTAACTTCCACATGTGTCTTATGCACTCTTGAGTACACATACACACAAATAAAATGGAAAAAAAAATTTTAGACCCCGTGATAGTCAAGGGGAATGAAAGTCGATGTTGTCCTTATGCCTCTGTTAAATTAGAGGGAAAGAAAGCCTGATAACTTAAGTTTGACCCTTGTGACANGTTTGTGTGTGTGGAATAGTAAAGAAAGAAAGAAAGAAAGAATACTCAGAGACTGGGGCTCAAGCTCAGTTGGTAGAATGTTTGCCAACATGCACAATGCTCTGGGTCCAATCACTAGAACCACATGAAACTGCGCATGGTGGTACACAGCTCCAATTCTGGCACTTGGGAAATGGGGGCAGAGGATCAAAAATGATGATGATTCTGACAACTATAAATGTATTTTATTTAGCTTCCTAAAGTTTTGTCTGTTTTTCTTTCTAAGGTTAAATGATATCATGGNGTTTAACAAACATGTTAGAGAAAATTGAATGATAAGAATTTTCTGTTGTTTTAGGCAGAAATGCATTTTTCCATTAAATGATTGTTCTGTGAGTTTGCCAGTTTCACATTTAACTACTTAATAGAATAATATTCAAAAGACCTTGATGTTAGGGCTAAGGAGNTAACTAGTTGATAAAGTGCTTGCCGTGTAAAAATGAGGACCTGAAGTCAATACCCAGTGCTTATATAAAGAAGCTGGGCACGGTGGCTCATGCCTATAATCCCTGAGCTAGGGAGGCAGACTGAGGAAGATCTCTAGGGCTAGCTGGCCAGGCAATTTAGTCTAATCAGCCAGCCCCATATCCTAGTGAGAGACCCTGTCTTAAAAAAAAACAAGATACTGGGGGGTGGAATGCCTGGAGAAATGGCTCCGGGGTTCAGGCACTTGCTGTTCTTCCAGGGGACTGGAGTTCTGTTCACAGCATCCGCCTCAGGCGGCTTACAAGTACTGGTAACTCAAGCTTTAGGGGATTTCTGGCCTTTGCAGGCACCTGCTCACATGGGTGCACACACAGACACACACACACACACACACACACACACACACACACTAAAAAATCTGAAGAAAATCAAGCTCGGTGGGTAAATGGGCTTGCTGCCAAGTCTGCCAACCTGAGTTTGATCCTCGGGACCCATGTGGTGGAAGCGGAGAATTGACTCCCATGTTCTTTGACCTCTAAATGTATACTGTGTCCAGTGTGCACTCTTATACAAAAACACTGATACATACAGACACACAGATACAGATACAGACACACACAGGAGGAGGTGGGGGGGGAGAAATTGAATAGCTAAATAATTAAAAACAACAACGAGATGGGTGGTTCCTGAGGAATGACTCCAGAGGTTGACCCTATGGACTACTCTCTCTCTCTCTCTCTCTCTCTCTCTCTCTCTCTCACACACACACACACACACACACACACACACACATATACCCATTGCACCCCCTCATACATGAAGTTGTGTTCATGTAAAATAAAGAAGTGGTAAAACAACTTCACATTAAAATTGGTACTGACGCACATAGTGACAACTGACCACAGAAGAAATTGTGCTGGGTGAAATTGGGATTAAAGCCAAACAACCGAATTCTAGCAGGAAGTGTGTTGGGGTCCAGGTGATCAAGAGTGACTAGAAGATCATGGCTTTTTACCTAGTGACAGCTGCTTAACTTTAATGAGAAAGATATGAGGATCTGGTTGCTGGGTTTGGTTAAAAAAGGCCATTCCTAGAGCCATCTTTAAGTCTGTTAAAGTAGCCAGTGTGTCTCTTTTGGCCCTATCCATAGGTAAGAAGGAAAGGCCAAGAACATAAGTTTTGATTACGGAAACAGTAATAGAGCTGAGTGTGGTGGCANATATAATCCTCNCTCGGAGGCAGAGGCAGGGAGTTTGAAGTCAGTCTGTTCTACATAGAGAATTCCAGGCCAGCCAGGGTTACATAGTGAGACCCAGTCCCCACCCAGAAAACCAAACATGTTTATTTGTCAGCCAAAAGGTTATAGTTATTGTCTTAGTTAGGGTTACTATTGCTGTGATGAAATGCCATGACCAAAAGCAACTTAGGGAGGAAAGGGTTTATTTGGCTCACAGTTTCATATAACAGTTCATCATCAAAAGCAGTGAGGACAGGAACTCAAGCAGGGCAGGAACCTGGAGGCAGGAGCTGATGCAGAGACAATGAAGGGGTGCTGCTTACTGGCTTGCTTCCCCTGGATTGCTCAGCCTGCTTTGTTATAGANCCCAGGACCACCAGCCCAGGAATGGCACCATCCACAATGNGCTGGGCCCTCCCTCATCAATCACTAATTAAGAAAATGCTCTTCAGGCTTACCTAGAGCCTACAGCTCCTTATGGAGGCATTTTCTCAATTGATGAGTCTCCTCAGATGACTTTAGCTAGTGCCAAATTGACATAAAACTACTCAGCAGAATTATAGCACAGATAATTTTATACCTAATATATAACAATATTAACACATATACTTTTGCTAAAGATTTTATGTATTTTGCTCATTTACCCACTACTGCATGAGCTGTGAAATATTTGACCATCCTAGTACCTTGTCAGTTCCTTGGATTTTTGCTATTTAAAGTACATATCTCAGAGGTGAGGCATATTGGTAGACTGCTGCTTTGGGAACAGAAGTTGGTCTCTTTCTGAGTGGCATAAGTGGAAGACTGATTTAGTGGCTGTGTTGACAGTCTGTGAGCAGGTTCATTGTCTCAGGGCACTTGAAAAGTTTCAGTGTTCATGGAATTCAACAACCCGCTGTCCTTGAATCCTGGACAAATGTTCCTTTGGTTCTGTTGTGTAGTTAAAGTCCAGTTTTGCATCAGGACATTCATACTTCCTTGAGCAAAGTCATGTTACTCATGACTTCCTCATGGTTCAGCAAATTGGGTAACTGCTGAAACACATTTATTTTTACCTGAGAACTAGCTCTGCCTATGACAACGAGGTTTCTCATAGAGACATGCTGTTTTGAGGCATTCACTCTCAACATAATGACCATTAAAAGCCACTCCCTAAAAGCTGGGCATGGTGGCACATGCCTATAATTCCAGCACTGGGGTTGCTGAGGCAAGAGGATTCTGAATTTGAGGCCAGTCTGGCTACATAGTGAATCCTTGTCTCAAAGATTATTAAAATGAATGAATAAACAAATAAAATTTAAAAGCTGTTCTTTATAGGTTAGACCATACTTCCTGATTTAAGATTTTGAAACCTGTTTTTTTTTTAATTCACTTTGACTTTTACAGTTTACAAATTCACTTGCATGTATAGGCCTAGAAAAGAAAATACACATAGAGAACAAAATATTGTAGACAGGAAAGTCTGTAGTATTCACTAAAATAAAAACAAAAGTAAAAAACTACAGTTGAGTACCCCTGAGAGGTACATTCAGAACCTCTCTTTAGGATCATGGTATGGGGTCCAGTGACACCTATAAGTGAATGCTTCTAGTNATCCTTTCCACCTGCTAGTAGGGATTGTATTTGAGTTTTTGATTATTTCTGAAGAAAGCAACTTTTCGTCATGTTGGGTAAACTGATTTCTTTCTCACATTGACTTGGTGAATTTGGAACCTATACTCCTGGCCTGGCTTAGGGTCCTAAGATNGTCTGGAAAGGTGTTCACGCTGGCAGTCAGTGTAGCAACGGAGATTGTGTTGACATCTGGGCTAAAGAGAGGGCCAGGTAAGGAGATGAAAAAGGACAGAACCTTCTGTGTAGACTTGAGAGATTCCCAGCCATATGAAAGCTACTTGTTGGAAGGTCTATGCCAGCTGCTGAGGTGTGTCTGTATATCTGTTGGGTNTGGAGAGCCGAAGGGAGCCTGTTCTGGACCCAGACTTACACAACCACCTAAGTGCTGACCTGAGAGTGAGTGTGAGGGTGTGAGGTTCATGTCTTACTCCACCTAATTGTGGAAGTGCCTGCTTTCACTTGTGCTTCAAGCTGACTCTTCTGCTTCTGTAGAACCGGTTGGTAATGCATGACTTAATAGCTATCTCTAGGAAATCAGAAGTCAGAGGTCATACTCCTCCTTTGAGGTCTATGTATTTAGAAGAATTGCAATGAATGATGGAATTGTTTTCTTTATTCTGTCATTAAAATTTTTTGTTGCTTTTTAAAAGGTGTATGTGAAGAAGGTAGGTGTATGTGAAGAAGGTGGGTGCATGGGTGTGGGTAGGTGTGCCAGTGTGCACATGTAGGGTCAGAGGCCAGCTTATAGGAGTCAGTTTACTCCTTTCACCATGTGGGTCCTAAACATGCATACACATACATGTGTGCATGTTACACACACACACACACACACACACAGGTGCCAGGTGGCTAGTTAGTAAGTGGTGGAAATAGGAATATAATTGAGCAATCTAGTTCATGTTCACATGGTTAAATTCTGCTATAAATACATTCAGGGACTTCATCCAAAAGTGGGGTCCTCAACTATTGCAGAGGCTCATACAAGGATCCTTGGAGTGAAGTCTGTTGACTCCAAAGGCTTCATTTAATATTTCTGCCCATGAGGGGGCATCCTAGGAATCAGGATGGATCAAGAAATGTCAGTATTCCAGTTCTCTCTTGTCACTGGACTCATCCTCAGGGACAGGCAGTGAGGAAGGCAACTTCTAACCATTTGAGAGAATTCCTTTCTTCCAACAGTGATCATTGTGCTTTGAGTAGCTGATGTGACTGTGAAGGATATGCCTTCACTCTCTGTGTCCTGGTTTTCTTCCTCTTNGAAAAGTGGATAGTAGAGCTGGTTNTGGCCGAGCATGCCTGAGATCTCAGCACTCTGCATGGACAGGAAGGAGTGGGCNTTTGAGGGTAGCCTGCACTACAGCTGGAGGCCAGCCAGGCTACTAGAAAACTCAGCCTGGGGCATATAAACGTTTAGTGCCACATTTGTGTCTACATTGTGAGAAGAGAAACATATCCTTTCAGAGCACCTGGGTAGGTTCAGAGTAAGTAACAGCTTTTGTCACTATAGTGTTCTACAAAAAGAACCCATGTCCATGGCAACCATGAAAATGAGCCTTTCAGATTTCCTACTGTGGGGAGGGAAGGAATTATTCCCACCCCACCTCAGCTCTGAATCCAACACCTTGCTCACATGATGGTCATACTCTCCATGTGTTCCCTTCAGTCATTGACTGGGCCAGACAGACCCACTTGGATGGGAGGGGTCACTGTGGGGGGTGACATTGGTTGAGGACTGACTCCCACTTGACTGGTCAGCCTTCCCACCTCTCTCCTTTATTCATGACAGGCTTGCATCATGGTCAAAAGCCCTTCCAGGCTCTGCTGCTCTCTTCTCATTTTCAGTCCAAGTGTTCCTCCAGAACATCTCTTCATGTTTCTCCTGTTGTGGTAACTGCTTCTCAGAGTACCTGAACTAAGACAATATCACAGTCATTGATACAGCCCTTTCCAGCCATGAAGTTGATGCAGTTTCTCTAAGTCTTGGCAAAGGTTCTGATGTGGAATTCATTCAACTTGGAAGACTTTTAAGTGTTTCTAATTTTTTTGTATTTGTTGATACCATAACATGAAATTTACTTGTCTGGCTGCCAAACAGGTTAGTTTTTGCTTTTGAAGGAATCNTGATAAATTTATTTTTGTTTCAAACATAATTAGTGAGGCTTCAAACCCAATACTACACTATAGAACACTGGTACTTAATTAGCTGAAATTGTCTTCAGATTTCAAAGTGTTTAGGTTGTTTCAGAAGTGAAGTGAAATAAAATGCAAGTGTTACATTGTAAATCTTTGGGAACCAGATTAATCTAAAACAAGTCACTTTAGTGCTGTTCACTATCACTCCCCTTTCCTTCCACTGCTTTCTTTCTGAGTAATCTAAAGCAAGTCCAAGTGTAAAGTATCTCCTGGCATACATGGGAGATGGAACGCATTCTTAAATGACCAAAACACCGAGTGACACCATGGTGGAGTGCACTGGATGGTTCTGGAGCCAGCAGCTCTCTTGGCTTTTCCCCAGTCTGGTCAGCAGCTTCTCAGTCATGACAGGGGCAGCAGGCAGTTGCCTCGGTGGACTAGTTCAGGAATGTGCCCTTTGGAAGTGGTTCCTGAAAATTCAGCCCACACCCTCTTTTCTACCTTTCTGAGGACTCTGTAGCTCATTGTTAAGGGGAGTGGGAGGAGCAGATGAATTCCAAGGCTTGTGGTTTCTGANCCTTGGTCACTTCCATTTCTCCAAAAGAAGCTGCAGAGTGATTTCATTGTTATTCCAGAAAGAGTTCTTTAAAAATTTCTGACCTTGTTTATCATTTATATATTCAAGTAATAATAAAGTCTTTCAAACTCTGTCCAAAAGTTGGCAACCATTTTTCTTTTTCTTTTTCTCTTGCATACATACAATATTTGCCTAGGNAAGCTGAGTAGGTAACTGGCGTTTTCAAAGGTACTTGCAGTTTAGAAGGGACATTCATGAGCCTCTCTTCCTGTCCTCATCAGTTACCTTGGTTTCCCTCTTGGATCCTTGGTTAATGTCTGTTTCTTATTAAAATGTAAGCCATGGGGGCAGGCTTTTCTCAGTATCTCTAACACTANTGTAGTGGTTGGCCCAAGTGAAGTGCTCAATTGTTGAATGAATGGTTTGGTTCAAGCAGCAGAATACATTTAAAAATAAATGGGAGGAAGGAATCTAGTGTAGCAAACAGTTACTGAATCCTACCACATGAAGAGACACTATGTCCCCACCCCTTTTTGATGTATTAAAAAAAAAGGATGAGTGATTAAAATCTGCCCTGGATGCTTTTGGCTTTAAACTCTGAGTATACCTAAGCTTAATTTCTTGGTTGACAACAGTTTCTACACCTTGGTTACCCAACTGTAAAATTTAATCAGTGTTTTAAAGCTGGTATTTTAAGAAGGAAAGAAGTGTTGAACAGTTTTGGGGCATCTCCTAGAGATCCGTCCTTAAGCTGTGTGAGTGCTATGCTTTGATTGAGAGGAGAATTACCCTTGTCAAGTAATCTAGGTCCTCTTTCTAGCTTGGGTCACCCTTGTACCACTTCCCTAGCAGCCAGAGGAAATAGCTCATTCTATGATTGGAATTTCAAGTCAAAACACATTTATCTGAACAGAATTTTAATGATTTATCAAAGAGAGGAGGGATTTTCCCAAACACATCTGAATTTACCAAAGTACTGGCCCCGTTAAGTATGTTCTTCTTAAGTACTTTTCTTTAAACAAAGCAGTTACTGCTGAAATCATCAAATATTTTTTCATAAAAAGCTTTTTGAATAAGTTTTTGTTTGATTAGCAGAAGACCACTAAAAGTAAATATTGTTTAAAAAGGCACTTTCTGGGGCTCATTCTTTTTCTTCATTGAATTAGCTTTTAAAAGCTCTCTTCCTTGGAGAGAGTGGGCGCCCTTTTCCTGGCTGTCCTATTGTGTAGCTTAAGGTCTTGTTAATGCTATTATCTGGCCCCAAGATTACAGGTGATCCTGATAATTCGGATTCAGTTTCTGTAATCACAAACAGAAATCTGCTTGTGCCTCAGGATGTCACCAGGTGTTTATTAAATTCAGGCTTCNCTCACCAGGGATAACTCTCCAAGCCCCAGTAAACAGGCACAGACATCTGTAGGGACTGGGCTGTGCACATTTTGTGTTTGTTTTGTTTTTGCAAAGTGTCTCCTGTAGCCCAGGTTGGCCTTGAATTGGATACATAGTTGAGGATGGCCTGATCCCTTCTATCTCCACTTCCCAAATGCTAGGGTGTCTCCCTTTCCACTGCCTTAGGGGAAAAAAATCTTGTGNCAGAATGCCTCCTGTGGCCAGCTTACGTACAACATGCTCTAAATGGAAAATTATGTATTTTAAAATAGGCATGTTTGAAACAATAACACTTTTGAATGTGAAATGTACCAAAGGCCACATGTCTTTGGCTTTGCTTGTCAAATGGAGAGGCGGCCGCCAGAACCACTGGGCTCCATGGTTCTCATGCCCCAAAGTCCTGCAATTGACAGATAAGCAGATGACAGCACAAAGAAGTTCAGCCCATGAGAAAGTGAGTCTGGGCACTTGGGCTGCCCTCCTTTTTCTCTCTGTGGAGTTCTTCCCAGCTTTGCCNCTTCTGTCTCATCTTAGATTTCCAAAAAGGAGAGATTAAATGTGTCTGGTATTTCAGCATGTTCACTGCACGGACAACATGAGGCTAGCGCTCAGGCCACTGTTCAGCCTGTCGTATGGAAGGAATTGCCTTTCAGAGGAGATTATAATTGTGTATGTAGCCACCTCAATGCACATTCTGCCTGGAGAGAAGAGGAGGCCGTACGCTGCCACTCAGGTCTCTTTGTGGAAGACTGCATAAGAAGCCTTTACATGCCATAGTCACCTCTTTTGGGCTTAATGAGTCATCTTTGTGTGTTAGCTACTTAAAAGAAAAAAGAAAAAAGGAAAGAAGAAATGCACTCTCCCCCAAGTGAATTGCTTTTATTAGTCCTGCAGCTTTGTCTTAGAGTTTTGAATATTCCTGATGACATCATTTACAATGCTAGTGCACAGACAGTGCACAAAAAAATTCAGCTTTTNANTATCNAGACGAACTTAAAGAGACTAATTTAGAAAAGTGATAACAGTACTCTTTAAACAGTGAACACGTAGTCTTAAACAACATGCACAACCGTAGTCTTTTTGGAATGTGATGGATAGAAAGTTGGCCATAGCGAAAACTGAAAGTTCAGTGCCCTTGAATTATATANAGTTCAGACTTGAGTTTGTGGTCTCGTAATCCCAAGCACTGTGTTCAGCTAAGGTAGAAAATATGGCTTACTGTGTGAATAAATTATTATGCTCTTTGAGCTGTAGGGTTTTACCTGTGAAAATGAAAATGGCAAAAGAAATATTGCCACCTACCTCACAAGAATGTGGATAGATTGAGAAGATAGTCATGGGGAGTTCTTTATAAGGATGGTGTTTTGTAAATAGAAAATTCTGCTATTATTTTTGTTGATCAAATTTCCCCCAACAAATAGAGTTGATAAGAGCTGCCTCACAAAGGCAGAGAAGATAAATTAATATAAGCCAGGAATCTTGAAAGTGAGCCACTGAATGAGACCTAAATTGTCTTTCTTGATAGTCTATAAACCATCAGACCTGCTGTTTAGACACATGGTTGCTTTGTAAAGTCTCACAGACATGGTGAAGACTTGGCCATTATGTGGGGGATGGCAATCATATAGGTCAGTGAAAATGAGCTAGCCCTTCAGGGAGACTGGCTCTGCTTTTTTCTCTGCAAATATTCTCGGGAGTCTTGTTCATCTTTTCCTTGTCTGGACATTGGGAGGTTTTGGCCTATGCTCTTTAGTAGATATTTTTTTTTTAATCTCATATTTCTAAAGCAGCAACAAATTACAACAAGAAGAAGTAGTTGATTGGTCTCACATTGTAAAATTTTTCTTTCTCTTAGTGTGATGAGAGAAAATCACTGTGATTGAGAGATTTAACAACAGGCTCATCACCTTGAAAGTTCTAGTCTCAGCCAATTAATAACAGCAGCTTTTGTTTTTAGATAAGAAGGTATACTAGGAAACAATCTATATTTGTTCTGTTGTTGATTTTATTTTTAAAATGACATGTATATGTATGTATGTGTATGTGTGGATTTATGCACATTAGTGCAGTACCGATTTTAGGCTAGAAGGGGGCGTCGGATTCCTGGATCTGGAATTACAGACATTTGTGATATACCTGATGTGGGTGCTGGGAACTGAACTCAGAACCTCTGCAAAAGCAGGAAGCTCTCTTAACCCTGGAGCCATCTCTCAGCCCCCAATTTATATTTTTAAATGACAGAATTATTACTGGAATATCTTCTTCAATTTTTGTAATTATTTTCCTAATATTTTGGGCAGCAGTAACTGAAAAGATTCCTAAGGACCCTTCACAAGNTCAGGATCTCATCTGTTATTTCCAATTACAGTTGGTAGTATTTGGGTCCTTTGTTTCTGAGGTCTTATTTGCATTAGATGACAAGTTAAGGGGAAAGGCTGTTTTATTTCAATCCTACATCTGAGGCAGCATCTGTGCTTTTAATTGTTTATTTATTTATTTTTAAAGAAGCAGCATCTTATTTTAAAATTATTTTTATTTTAGTGTGTGTTTTACCTGCATTTATGTATATGTGGTGTATCAATATGTGGTACCCACGGAGGCAAGGAGAGGGCATTGGAACCCTGGAACTGGAGTTACAGATGGTGTGAGCCACCATGTGGATGCTGGGAACTGAATCTGGGTCTTCTGCAAGAGCATCAAGTGCTCTTAACTGCTGAACCATTTCTCTAGCTTTTTTTTTTTTTTCTTTTAAACACAGACTATAAGGCAAGCATGGTGGCTCAGCAGTACAGCTGCCCCAACACTGTATAAGTAAAAATGGGCTCAAATAGGCATCCTATCAGGGATAGAGGAGATGTATGACAGGGTCATTCTGTCTTCACAGCAGGCTCATCTTACTTTTCCTTGTGGAAATAGATTTAGGACATATGACTTGTCCAAGGTCACTGAGTGAAATATGTGTGGAGCTGAAGTTTGAATGAAATATATCTGACTCCAACACTTGGGAGGCAGAGGCAGGCAGATCCCTGAGTTCAAGGTCACCCTGGTCTACAGAAAAAGTGTTCCAGGACAGCCAGGGCTATACAGAGAAACTCTGTCATAGATAGATAGATAGATAGAGAAACTCTGTCATAGATAGATAGATAGATAGATAGATAGATAGATAGATAGATAGATAGATAGATAGATTAGATAGATAAATGTAGAAAAAAAGAAAGAAAGAAATTTATCTGACTCCAAAGTAGTGTTGGTAGGCACTTTGATTTCTTTCAAGTTCTGTTATTTTTGAAGGCTTTTTCCTATTTAGTTTAGTAAATAATTTTTCCTGTTCAGTTCAGTAAGTTTTTTTTTTCCAGTAAAGATTTAAGTATCATCAGACTAAGTGATATGAATATATATATATTATATTACATATATGCATACAATAATAACTAATGAAAAAAGAGGCCATGAATTTGAAGGAGAGCAGGGAGGGGTGTATGAGAGAGTTTGGATGGAGGAACGGGAAGGGGGAAATGTAATTATATTATAATCTAAAAAAAATAATTTAAGTATGGAACTTCAATTTATTTTTTATAGAATATATTATATGTTTCCTAGATTCTTTGGTAAAATATATAAGACTATAACTTAGCTTTTGGTATGCTGAAAATGATGCTTTAGTGTGTGTGTGTGTGTGTGTCTGTGTGTGTGTGTGTGTATGTGTGAGTGTGTGTACATACACACATATGCTATCATGCATTTGTAAAGGTTGGACAACTTTGTGGAATTGATTTTCCCCTTCCACTTTTATTTATATGATGTGGTGACTGGAGTGAGAAATGTCCTCCATGAGCTCATGTATTTGGTGGCAGTGTTTGGGAGGTTTTGGAACCTTTAAGAGGTGGACCTTGCTTGAAGATGCACATCACTAAGGGATGGACTTTGAGAGTTTATAGCCTTGCTCCGCTTCCAGTTCACTCTCTACTTTNCATTTGCAGTTGAAGATAGGATTTCTCAGCTTCCTGCTCTGGCCACCTACTGCCATGCTTCCCCTGCCGTTATGGTCTCTCCCTCTGGAACCTTAAAAGCCAAAATAAACTTTCTTCCTTAAGTTGCTTTTGGTCATGGTATTCTGTCACAGCAACAACAACAACAACAACATCAACTATTACTGAGGTTAGGCCCGAAAGAGAGTGTGATGTTGCTGTGAAGAACATGTTGTTGTTTATTTTATTTTACTTGGAAGCCTGGAAGACAGTAGTGCTTTGTGCTGAGTGTAATAAGGACTTTGGAGGCCCTGCTCAAGAGGCCGTTACTGTGATATTTTGGCAAAGAATCTGGTTGCCTTCTTACAGTGTCCTAAGAACTTGCCTGAAGCTAAGTTAAAAAAAAATGATAGAACTGATTTCTATAGTGGAGGAAACTTGAGGACAACATGGTGTCTGTAGTGTGGTTTAGATGATGCTAGGGATCAAATCCAGGGCTGCTTGTGTGCTGGGCATACCCTCGACCGGCTTTTCTCAAGTTAGCGACTTTAATTTACTTTTTTCCTATACATTATGATAATTATTACTCAGTTGTCTAATTTCAGCCTTCCAAAATCTTAGGCTCAATTTACTTATCTCATCTTAAAAATCTACATCTCTGTATGGCTGAGGAGATGGCTTAGTAGATGAAATGCTTGCTATATAAGTATGAAGACTGAGGACAGGAGTTCAGATTCCCAGAACCCATGTAAATGCTGGGTGGGCATGGCAGCCCACCTGTAATCCTAGTTTTTGGAAGGCCATGATATGGAATCCCTAGATCAAGCTGGATAGTTAGACCAGCTGAAACAGGAGCTCCATGTTTAAGTGAGAAACCCTGCCTCAATAAGTAAGGTGGAGAGCCATTAAGAAAACTCCCAATGTTAGCCTTAGGCCTCCACAGACATACACGTGTGACTATGCACCTGAACACACAGGTCTGTACACATGCATACGAACACCACATACACATACAAGAAAACTACATCTCCAGTCCTCTGTTTTCTTTTGAGATAATTGATCTACCATAAGATTTATCCTTTTAAATTCAATTTAATATAGAATTTAATGTTTTTTTATTCTTACTTATGAATGCCCAGCCTTAGCTTGGCTTGTTTCTAGCCAGCTTTTCTAACTTAAATTATCCCTTTTCTCTTTAACTATATTTTGCCTCTGGCCTTTTTACCTTTCTTTATTCTATCTTTCTTTCTTTCTTTCTTTCTTTCTTTCTTTCTTTCTTTCTTTCTTTCTTTCTTTCTTTCTTTCTTTCTTTTTCTTTCTTTTTCTTTCTTTCTTATTCCGGGGCTGGCTGTGTGGCTGTGTGGCTGGCTCCTGGCACCCTCTCCTTCTCCTTTTCTTGCTCCTGGTTCTTCCCTAGATTTCTCCTATTTACTCTCTCTGCCTGCCAGCCGCCTATCCCTCTCTCCTCCTAGCTATTGGACATTCAGCTCTTTATTAGACCAATCAGGTGTTTTAGACAGGCAAAGTAACACAGCTTTACAGAGTTAAACAAANGGAACATGAAAGAATGCAACACATTTTTGCATCATTAAACAAATATTCCACAGCATAAATGTGAATATAACACATCTTAAGCTGATATTCCACAACACTTACCAGTCTTATCAACCTTATCTTTTGAGACAGAGTCTCTTCCTGAACCCAGAGCACACCAGTTTGCTAAGCTGTCTGACAAGTGAGCTCTGGGCATATGCCCGTCTCTGTCTCTCCACACATCTCAGTGCCATGGTTACAGATATGCATGACTACCTTTGGCTTTTATGTGGATGCAGGAAATCTAAACTCATGTTCTCATTTTTGCACAAAAAGCATTTTATTGACTGAGCCATCTTCCTACTCTCTCTAATTTCAGAACTTTTATCATCCTTCCCAAAAAACCTCATACTAATTTTTACCCCCACCCAACTCCTGGCAACCACTAATCTATTTTCTATTTCTTTTGGATTTTTTTTTTTTTGCAGTCTGAGCATGTTTTCAAGGTTCATGCATGTTGTGGAATGTTTTCAGGACTTCATTCACTGTTATAGCTGAATAATATTTGGCTATATGGTATAACACATTTTGAGTACTTGTTGATGGAGTCAGTTGATGGATAATTTGGATTATTTTTACTTTTTGAACATTATGAAACTATTGCCTAAACCAAGTTCATAGAGATTTATAATTTTTTTATTCTGAGAGTTTTATAGTACTGGCTTTACATTTAGGCCTGTGGTCCATTTTGGGTTAATTTTTATATGTGGTTTGAGGTAGGAACTAGATATAAAGCAACAGGGCTTCCTTGCTATGGACATTGAGTCTGGCTGTCTAGATATGGGATGGCAGTGTAGAACTGTTGAAGATTTGGATTGAAGATAAATTTACCTGTCCTAGANGAGGTAGATTGCCTAAGCAAAGTGAATTTTCTGAACAGAGATTTCTGGAAGTCATCGCAGGGATGTTTTATTCTGGATAGCACTGGCCATGGGCTGGAGAGAAGCTGCTAGCTCTGGCTGTCCCATAGATCGTGTGCTGCCTCCCTTTGCTCGTTTTCTTCTCTAGTTCAGAATGCAGCATCTAAGAAGGAAATAGAGCCATCATCTAAGAAAGAAATAGAGCCATCATCTAAGAAGGAAATAGAGCTATCATCAGTTCTAAAGTTAGTGTTTCCTCAGTTAGTCAATGGAAAATTAGTTTAAAAAAATCTTAATGTAAGTTCTATAAAATTCTAAGAAATTGATTTATGGTCATCTATGTTATAATCAAGTTTTTATCAATTAATTAGTCTTAGTCATGACCATCTTAAGCTTTCTTTGTGAATTATCCTAATACTGTAATTCAGTGNAAATAGTTCTACTATGAGGTTGAGTTTTTGTCCTACAGTACAAACTGTGTGACCTTGGGCAGTTTCATTTGTAAGATGGAGATAATCCAGCCTTATCTGACTCCTAGGTTGATTGTGAGGTTCAAAGAGATAATGTATGTGAGAGTATTTGGTAATAACCTTTCAGGAGCAATTAAAATGTTACTGTTTAAATTGTGAAAGTCCTTAGCCCATTCCCTAGACTGTGAGCCCTGAGGACAGGAGTGTGTGTCTTTTGGATGGTGTCTGACATGCCATGTCCTCTGGATGGTATCTGACATGCATGTCTTCTGGATGGTGTCTGACATGCATGTCTTCTGGATGGTGTCTG
>LZPO01096786.1:832411-848537 GCA_001675575.1 Neotoma lepida
CTTCTGGATGGTGTCTGTGATGCCATGTCTTCTGGATGGTGTCTGACATGCATGTCTTCTGGATGGTGTCTGTGATGCCATGTCTTCTGGATGGTATCTGACATGTGCCATCCTACCCTCCATTCCTACACACAGCAACAGGCTAATGGGCTTTCTGGTTGAATACTTGTTAGCTCGATTAATCTGATCCCTTCATTTATACTCTATAGAAAAATTATATGGTTCAAACAAAGTAGGAAGCTGTATATGGTGGCTCACATCTGTAATCCAAGCACTCAAGAAGTGAGGAAGGAGGATTGCCACAAACTCCAGAGTAAGTTCTAGAGCAGCTTGTGCAACAGACTAAAATGCTGTCAAAATATAAAATAGGGGTAAGAGAGTTTTCTTCTCTTTCAGAGGACCAGGTTCAGGGTTTGGCACCCACATCATAGTTCACCTGTAACTCCAGTTCCAGGGGTATTATGACTTCTTCTGCCCTCCTTGGCTCCTGCACACACACAGGGAGTGCACTTAAATACACCCAGGCATTCATACACAGACACACAAAATACAGTAAGTCTTAGAAAAACACCTTAAATAAATTCCAGAAAGAAAGTTATTTTTCTTTTGAGGATAGACAGAGTGGAGTGGTATACTCCAAGCTGCCAGAAAAAGCTTGGGCTTCTACTATCCTGTTTATCCTAGCTGTGGATTTGATCCCTTTCCTCAGAATCCATGGGTCTGAGGAAACTTTTATCTCTTCAGGTAAATAATGGACATCACTCATTATACGTAGTTCTATGTAAGTACTTTCTAGAAGACTCAAAAGATTTTGCTTATATTTTATAATTTAATCATATGACCAAAGCAGCTACAAGAGAAGCTAAGAAATGTGATCTTTACATGTATGTGTGTGTGTGTGTGTGTGTGTGTGTGTGTGCGTGTGCACATGTGTTTATATGCATACATGTGTCTGTGAGTGTATTCTGTGTGTGTGTGTGTGTGTGTGTGTGTGTGTGTGTGTGTGTGTTGTGAAGGGAGAATGATTTATAAAAGAAAATAATCATCATGCATGATGGCACATGCCTTTATGTGTACTTGGGAGGCAGAGGCCAGCCTGGTCAACATAGCAAGTTCCAGGCTAGCAGGGCAATAAAACCCTGTCATCAATAATAATAATAAAATAAGAAAAAATATTTTTAAACTTACATAATCTATGGTAGAGCCTGGTATCTGAAAACTCTAGCAATGTCTTTAACCTTAGATACATATTCCAATTTGTATCTGGAGATTTGAGGAACAAGAGATGAAATGAAAGAGAATATATATCCATAGAAAAATATTAAATTATTTTTATTAAAATAAAAATNTAAAGTTTCTGGCAGAAAACAAAATCAATATTTATTTATTTATTGTTTGTTTGTTTTTTGAGACAAAATTTCTCTGTGTAGTCCTGGCTGTCCTGGAGCTAGCTCTATAGACCAGGTTGGCCTTGAACTCACAGAGANCCACCCACCTCTGCCTAAAAGTGCTAGGATTAAAGATGTGTGCTACCACCTCCTAGCAATATTTTTAAAAAGAAATATTTGTTGTCTCATAAGAGAATATGTAATAAAATTATGAGAAATATAGTACCAAGTAAAGTTTTAAAAGGCAGAAAAATGAAAAAGGAAAAAAATTGTAGAAAATGGAGAGGTAGTTGGGCTCAGTTTGAACCCTCTGTGTGCACATGTTTTTAGTTCCTTTTTCTTTAGCTTTTTTGGTCTCCAAGGAATCACAGTGTTCAGTTTTTGTCATGATTTGTTTATTTTGTTCAAAGAAAAACTTCAGCATTATAATTATACATGGAAATGCAGAAAACTTCAAAGTCACATTTAAGTAAGCCCAAGAATTCTGCATCCTGAATCAAGAGGGGCAGAAAGTAAGGACTCCGGCTTGTGTACTAGTAAAATGATGGGAGTTGAACAGCGTGAACTGAGAGTCCTGCCTCGTAGGCTTTTGTAATTTAGAAGCAGCGTTAAAACAGTAATGAAGTGTCTGACTGCTGTGTCCAGCTCTCCCTTATCTCCAAACCTCATGTAGTTCCAAACCCTGTACTTACCATAGTCCTGACTGCAGTAACTGAGCCCATGGAAAGCAAAATTGTGGGACCGGAAGGAG
The DNA here is from genome assembly GCA_001675575.1 of Neotoma lepida. Taxonomy (NCBI): domain Eukaryota; kingdom Metazoa; phylum Chordata; class Mammalia; order Rodentia; family Cricetidae; genus Neotoma; species Neotoma lepida. The sequence goes on from LZPO01096786.1 coordinate 834,551, forward strand.
TACTGTGCAATCCAGAGGCCCGTGGGACAGAGTCTGTGGCGAGGCTTAATTGATTTCCTGGTAGAGGAACAGTGTGTTGGAGGACAGGGAATTTGTAGGTTGGGGGTTCTAGTGGTCCATCATTATGTTGTTGCTGAACTTGAGGAGAGTGGTAGGAAAAAAGATGAAAAGAAAACAGACCATCTGTATNCAGGGAAAGAGATGTATGTTCTAGTGCTATTGTTTCCTTCTTTTCTTTTTTTTTTCTTTTTTTAAAGATTTATTATGTATACAGAAGAGGGCACCAGATCTCATTACAGATGGCTGTGAGCCACCATGTGGTTGCTGGGAATTGAACTCAGGACCTCTGGAAGAACAGTCAGTACTCTTAACCTCTGAGCCACCTCTCCAGCCCCCTTCTTTTCTTTTTCATATAGGTAGTGAAACCCCCAAGGATCTATAAATNACTTTTTGGAGATTCTTGGATGCTGTGTACAGATTAAATATATCCTCTTTTCTATGATAAAACTCTGCATCTTAAATCGGATTTTTATCACAACCTAAAAACCCACCTCATTTTTTTTGGAGGGGAGGTGGGTAGTGTTTGGGAACAGAGTCTCAGTAGCTGACTGTCCTGGAACTTACTATGTAGCCCAGGCTAGCCTCAAGCTCTTGGTGATTCTCCTACCTCAGCCTCCTGAGTACTGGGATTATGGGTACAAGCCACTGTACCCAGCTCTAAAGCCACTCACTCTTAGAAATGGACACTGAATTCTCCAGATGGTTAAGATGGAGAAAGAAGACCATGCTGGGGTTCTGCAGTGGCATATATGGGCTGGAGTTTAGCTCAGCATTATGGCACTTGCTTATCATACAGCAGGCTCTGGTCCATTCCCCATCCACTCAAAAAAAGTAATTGTGTGTAATGAAACATATGGAGTGGTGGGAGATTTGCCAACATACGGTTTTGAGCCTTGGCTTTCATTATTATCTGAGTGTTCTTGGATAATTATATAACCTCCTTCAGCCTCAGTTTCCTTGGCTNTAAGATGGGATGGATATCTGCCTTAATTTGTGGTTGTGAAAATTAAATGCGACAACNAAGGCTAAGCACATAGTGCACGGCTTTGGCACGTAGTAGCTAACCCTCCCCCATAGGTTTTTATTTTATGGTCCTGTCTACTTCACTCTGAAGGACTGAGCCTCACAAATCCTTCAGAGAACTACTTAGTGATGTGCACACTTGAGAAGACCACATCTTCTGAAGTGGCTTGTTAGAGGCTCTTTCCCATGCAGATTTGCAAACCAAGTGTGTAAAAATCACACGCTGCACTTGTTGCCTGGCAGCACGTGTCCCTGAGTGCTAGTACATGGCTTGCATTGTAATGTTATCAGTGCTGGGGCCAGCTGGCTGGACATGGACTGCCACTTGGGCTAGGGACTCCATTCCTCAACAAAACAGCAGCCAGCACTAGGGTTAACAGAAAATGACAAACCAGGCATGGATGAGGGAGGCGCCAGCAGAGCAGCGGGACGTCCTTTGATTTGCTTCTGTTATTTGCATGTCTTTCTTGTGATGTCTGTGAAATGTTCAGAATGACAAAGTTTTTAAAAGACCTGCTGACTCGGCCTGGAAAATGTGAAAAACCTCCCATTTAGTGACCTATTATATCCAGCTAGCCTGCGTTTTCTATATCTTTTTCTTCATTTTTTATTAATGCAAACATTTGCATGAAGACAGAACCCTTGCTTCTTAAAGAGTTCATCTGCTCCTGCTGCTCACTGGCCTTGCCATGCAAGAGCACAACAGAACCTTTGTTATGCTTTCAGCAAAGCTGTTTATGAACGGTGGCTTACTGAGCACTGCTTCCTGTACTGCCGACTTCCATTCTCTCTAAAAAGAAATAGTTTTTAGGAGTGAAAAGAATTTGGACTTTCTTTTATTCAAGTCCTGGATGTCCAAATGACAAGTAGCCCCCAAATTTGTGAGGGACTGGTAATTGCATCGAATGCAGTTTTTCACTTTACCTTGAACATAATGAGGCTCTTAGTAACAATAGAAGGAACAAGTGCTTTCTCATTGGAATTGAGAGAAGGCAGTAAAAAGGCAACATGAAGAGTGGTTGAGAAGAGGACAAAAGTGGCTTCCTGCAAGAACCCTAATATTGTAGTAGAGTGTGTTTTGGTATTGGGTGTTTCCCACCTGGGAAGCACAGGCCTGCGGTGCTTGCATTGAATAAAAGCTAGCACCACCGTTTACAAATAGTGTGCACGTTTACGTAGTCAGTCAGTAAACATTTGAATGACTGTTGTATGGAAGATGCTGAATGACCCTCAATGTTAAAGGGGATCAAAGATAAATGAGTCATGATACCTGTCCATTTTTAAGAATAGGAGGTCTGACAGAACATGTTGCACATGGGTAGCAGGAATAGCCTGTGTCCAGGAGGATGTGCCAGGGACATATCCAGTATAGGCATTAGGGGGTTCAGAAAATGAAAAGGTTGTTTGTAGCTGGAAGAGAATTTGGGAACACTTCTTGAAGATGATAGATGGATTTGAACTGGGCCTGGTGGGAAGTACAGGATTGGCTAGTATAACCTTGTTAAAAGCAACAGTCAAAGATTATTGGTTTGGTAAAATGATCCAAAGTATATTTTCATAGGTGTTTTGGTAGTACTTTATATCATTAATGTAGATGATATGCTAAATGTTAGTAAAGCAGTAAAGTTAGTAAAAAAGTTAGTAAAGTCTTGTAGTCTTGTGAGTAAAGTAAACTGGGACCTCCCTGTCTAGCCTGTACTACTCAGTCTTTCACCCCATGTGGGTTTCGGACACTTTGACTTCCTTTGCTTTTGTAACAGAGATAGAAATGACCGGGATTACCAAGCATTGTTAGAGTCATATCCATGAGCAGGCTGTGGACAGCTCTTAGTGGGGACTTGACAGGTGAGCCTACCTTTGAAAACAATTTATCTTTAACAGAGGCCTTCTCCACATAAGGCGGAAGGGCAGGAGTGCTAAGCTCATGAGGGCTAGCCAACTTAAATGAGACTCGTCTCGTTGCCATTGTGGGGGGAAGTGAGAAGCTGTTACTGTTACGTGAGTGCCAGCCATTAAAAAAAAAAATAACACTTTAAACATAAAATACCGGGTAAATTATAAAGTTTTACGTTAGTATCTTATGGCTGTTATCATTAACTTGAGTTAAATCTCAGATTGCCATAAGAAATTCTGTGAATTTTATCATGATTTGTAAATTGCTCTCTAAGAACTACAACTTTGGGTAACTATTATAGGACAATTCATTCTTACTCTGTGGCTTTACTATTCATTGCCTGATGTAACATTTTAAGTGGCATATCACTGACCCCAGGATTGACAATTTATAGGGTTGAGTTGGGATTTGAAACCTAAAATCTATCATGCTTTCTGGAAAATATATTTATGAAAGTTGACTTGATAACTGCATTCCTCTGTGGGTAACTGTCTTTGCAAAGTTTTTGTCACAACAGGCATTACTTGGTTCTTCACGGGTTCCTTACTTGTAACTGTGGGAAGTGTAAATGCCACGTTCGAGTCCTCTGGTGTTCAGGAAGTACATTCTGTTATGATAAGCTAACTGAGCACTCCAAGCCTGAATCTGCATGGAAGCCTCCTTTAAGAGATTCTGTAGTTTTTGGTATTTGGAATTGCTGGACTCCAACCTACTAATTCCGTGTTATAAGATTTAGTCTGGAAATGCTGTGGCAATGGAATGTAAGCACTTAGCCTTAATTGGCATCCCCAAAATATATCACCAGTTTTAGAGAAGGAGAAGGGGAGAGGGGAGGATTAATGGTTAACCAGAGACTGTTTGAATGGCAAGACTCTCGGTTCTGCACATCTGTTAACTGGTACAATGCCTCTTTNGGTTGAGTGAAGTAGACTTTAGTTTTTATCCTCTACTTTACAGAGATCTTTAGTCACCTCTTGCTTTCTGGTTGTCACAGGTGATGTTAGCTTGTGTGTTGTGCTTTGTCTGCTTCTGGCGTGCCTTTGGGTAATTGAGTGTGACTAGCTATGTAGCTGCCTTCTGGTTTGGCTACACAGGCAATGTATTAGTTTTGTCTATAAATTAATAGTTTTATAATCAACTATTAATATAAAAGATTGTTCCTTAATTTGTAAATTTGTTCTCAGAATGATCCTTTTGGTATATATAATATTGCTCTTTTGGGGAGTGGTGGCTAGGGAACTTCTGCCTCAGCCTTTCCAGTAGCTAGGATTGTGAGCAAGTACCCCCACAATTGCACTAGTGTAACTCTTTAAGGGTGGTTGTGTTGTGCAGTCCAGACCAGAGGCCTGAGTTTAGAGTCTGTCTTCATAACTGATTAGCCTTTTAACCTTTTCTGTTACAATTAGGAAAAATATGAACAGAATGTTAATAGAAGAAACACAAAACAAGTTTCCCATTGAAATGTGCACAGCATTATTTGGAATCAGTAAAACTAAAAGGCTGCATACAGAGAGTGTTGATGTACNCTTTTAGCCCCAGAACTTGGGAGGCAGAGGCAGGATGATCTCTGTGAGTTCAAGCCAGCCTAGTCTACATAGGGAGTTTCAGGCCAGCCAAGGCTGCATAGTGAGACCCTGTTTCAAAGCAAACAAATAAGGAAACTAAAAAAAGTAATAAAAGGTATTTTGTATTGCTAAATTAGCAAAATTAGTAAATTTTAGGTCAAAGATAGTGAAGGCAAATACTGCTGAGGCCAGGAAGAGTGTAAATTGGAATTGCCACTTTTTTGTTGTTTGCTTTGGATTTTTGAGACGGGTTCTCAGGCAGCTGCAGCATGGCTTACTATGTAGCCGAGGCTTTGCCTTGGATTCCTAACCCCCTTGTCCTCCCTCCTGAGTACTGGAGTACTGAGATTATAGGCATGCACCTCCACGTCCAGCTTGGACTAGCCACTTTGTTGTCTGTATCTGTAAATGTGAAGATAGCATGTGTGAAAGTTGGCATCCTGTAAGATGCCAATCCCATTTCNAGGGGNCTTCTGGTACATATGTGCAGGGAAATATGCAAGAATATTCAGTGGGGCTGGGGATTTAAGTCAGTTTGTGCCTACCATGCATGAAGTACTGGTTTTGATCCCCAGTATTAAGCGGGGGTGGGAGGGGTTGAACACAGTGCAGTTTGTTACAGTAAAAAAACATGAAGACAAATATATATCAGTAAAGAACTATGTACCTTTGGGAAATACCCAAAGGGTAAACTGATTTTGTGTTGTTTTATGAAAGTTAACCAGACATCGAGTAGAAACAAGGTGCATTCATATTTTTGTCATTTAGATAAAAACCAGAATGTATATTTCTAGTTTTTTTTAAAGAGTTATTTATTTATTTATGATGTATACAGTATTCTGCCTGCATAAAGAAGAGGGTGCTAGATCTCATTATAGATGGTTGTGAGCCACCATGTGGTTGCTGGGAATTGAACTCAGGACCTCTCTGGAAAAGCAGTCAGTGCTCTTAACTGCTGAGCCATCTCTCCAGCCCATTTCTAGGTATTTTTAAAATATTTTATTAATGGCAGGCAGTGGTGGCATATACCTTTAATCCCAGCACTCAGGATGCAAAGGCAGGCAGATCTCTGAGTTCGAGGCCAGCCTGGGCTACAGAGCCAGTTTCTGAGCAGCCAGGGCTATGCAGAGAAACCCTGTCTCTAAAAACAAAACAAAGAGACAAAAAAGCTTTTAAAAGTTCATTCATTCTTTCATTTGTTTGTTTGTTTGTTTTGTATGTGTATGGGGCAGAGGTGTGAACATGCCACATGGTACATGTTTAGAGGTCAGATGACAACTTTTAGAAGTCAGTTTTTCCTTCCACCATGTGGGTTTTGAAGATTATACTCAAAAGGTCAGGCTCAGTGGCAAGTGTCCCTACCTCTGAGCCATCTTGCTAGCCCATGTTTCTTCTTAGGGTGGGAATGCAGCCAGGTTAGTAGAATGCTTGCCTCATATGTCCAAGGTTCTGGGTTCCCCGAAACTGGTTATGATGGAATGTACGTTCAGGCCCAGCACTTGGGAGGTGGAGGCAGGAGGATCGGAAGTCCAAGGTCATTCTACATAATGAGTTCAAAGCCTGCCTGGAGTACATGAGACCCTGTCCAAGAAGAAAAGGAAACTAGAGAAAGGAATGAAGAAAGTCTGCCTCTTAAACTGAGGAGAACAGCTACCCATCAACTAGTCTATATCTTCTCTGTGTCATCTGAACCCGTAAACAAAATTAGAGTATGGAATTTGAAAGCCTACAGACAAAAGCCTAGAGGTGTTTATTAAAGTTTATGACTTAACTGTCTAATTTACCCATATAAGCGCCTGTCCTAGTGTTAACAGTGAAGAGCTTATGTACGTGTTAGAAGGGACACATGGGANATTTGGGGTCTTATTTTGTTCATCTCCCTCCTTGTTTCATTGAGACAGAGTCTTGCTGTGGAGCCCTGGTTAGTCTTGAACTTGTAACAGCCCTCTTGCTCAGCCTCCTGAGTGCTAGAATTATAGAAGTCAACCAACTTGCTCTATGCTTTTGAGAGGTAGTGAAGTCGCATGGGAGAACTTCAGCTTTGGGGTCAAACCTAGGTGTGAATCCTAGCTCTGCCAGTCACACGGACTTCAGATGGCTCCCTGACTTCTCTCTGCTGCAAAGGAAACTGTTGCCCACTTCACTGAGCTGTATGGGAATTAAATGTGATTGTTTTTCTCATTTCCTCATCCCCTTTGGTCAAGGGCAATTGGTTTAGTGTGGGCTAAGATCAAAGATGTTCTTGCAGATGATAAAATGTTTTAGCAGAACACACTGTTTTCTAGGACCCAGATAATACCAAGAAAGACGGAAGATGGAAATAATAAACTTAGAAGTCTGTAATTTGTAAATCCATTAGCTATTTGTACNTCACATGATCATATGTAGGATGATGTTAGTAATTTATAAGTGATATTGGACTTGAGACATATTAACAGTTTACATGACAGGCTGATGGCTAAGCAGACTTAGTTTCCTCATCCTAAAGAGCAGTTTGAATTTAGTTTACAGACATTTATTTGTGCTACCCAGCATTTGAGTCTTGAGAGCACAAAGAATGAAGTGTGCTTCAAAAAAGTTCTGGAATGAGAGGAGGAAATCAGGTTTAAGACAGAATATATGTATACATACACTCTGCTTTTTCCTACACTGCTAGTCCCTTGTATTTATTGATAGCATGTTTAGTAACTCATTAATATATTCCTGGTAAGACTTGTTTATTCAAGTGTTGAGACTGTTTTAAATGATAATTTATAAAGGAAAATGGTGTAACTAATGTTGTAGGTGGAAATTCTAGACCCCTCAAGCAAGAATTTCCAGATGGGCTCCCTTATCATTTAGTTGTGAAATAAACAGCTAGCGCTTTGATGGTATTTGTGTTTGGGAAGAGAGTAAAAGGAAACCATTTTGGACTTTCCCCATGTAAATTAAGGCCTTCTAAGTAATTAGCGGTTAATAAGTGAATGCTTCCCACAAGTTTAAAGGCATAGCTAAAATGAGTATATGATTATGTAGATTATTATAGATATAAAACCCTTTTTGTTGTTTGTTTTTTGAGACAGTCTCTCTACATAGTCCTGGCTGTCCTGGAACTCACAATGTAGATCAGGCTGGCCTTGAACTCACAGAGATCCACCTGCCTCTTCCAAGTGCTGTATTAGTTTTTTTATCAGACATATTTTTAGTCCCAATCATTTTATTTTTTTAAATTTTTTAAAATTTATTTTTTTTATTAAAAGATTTTCTATTTATTTTACATACCAACCACAGAACCCCCTCTCCTCCCTCTTCCCACCCCCCCATTCCCACCTCCTCCAAAGCAAGGTCTCCCATAGAGAGTTCCCAGAGCCTGATATATTCAGTTGAGCCAGGTCCAAGAGCCTCCTTCCTGCGCCAAGGCTGTGCCAGGTGTCCCACCATGGGCACTGTCCCAATCATTTTAAGCCACTTCAGTATAAAGAGGTAGAGTGATCAGCATGGTCCGAGTCAACAGAACCACCAAGTTTCTGATCCACAGTTTCCGTCCCTCCCTTGGTTCACGTAAGGAACAGGCAATGTTTACTTTTACTTCATTTTACTTGGATTTTTCATTTGAGCATGATGAAAGTATAAATGTCTATCTCAGACAACGCTATCTGATCATAACTTTTGCAACTAGGCATTAATGGGGATTTCAGGACGGTGAAGCCTTATTGGTACNGGTTAGAAGACTTAATCCTGATCGTGTTGTGGAAGTCCCAGCAAAGCAGAAGAGGAAAAGCCAGTCTGAAATGCTTTTCCTTCTCCAAAAAGGCAGCTCAGGTGCCCAGATATCTTTCCCCTCCGGGGGTGCAGGTGTGCTGTTTGAATTCTTTAATCACTCACATAAATTAAAACTATTCCTTTGCATTTACAAAGCAGCACTCTCCACGTTTATTGCCAGACAAGAGCCTTGGACTTACTAAGTCTCATTGAAGTTTGATCAACTGTAAGGATTTTCAGGACTGGGTGGTACACTTAACCACAGAGAGCACTAGACTGATAAGAGCTGCAGGTGAGGAAAACAGGAAGAGCAATTAGAGAGAGCTTCACGCTTGCGCTTGGCTGGTCGGAATTCCCACAGAGGAGCCTTTACCGCCTGTCTCTGTGGCTTTTTTTAACTACTACCCTTAGCTCAGATTAAAGAAAACACCAGCGCTTTCTAGTTCCACTTTGTGACCTGCGAAGGGGTGGGGTGAGTACTTTGTAGTAGAGTGAGTGGTTCTTGGTAAGACACTTGGAAATTTGGAGACAAGTCCTGACTTCACACATATGCTGGTCGGAATGCAGGCAGGGATAGGACAAAAAGGTGCTCACACACGTGACACTCATGTGTGTACATGTATGCCCCTAGTTCACGTGGACAGGACTGGATCACATCCCTCAGATGATTTTACTACCCTCGTGCCTTATGTTCTGGGTAACGTGAAGATAACTTTTACTTCCATGGCTGATTGTAAAGTGTTAATGAGGCATTTTGTGAAGAGCATGGATGCTTGGACAAGACAAACCTTGATTTGAATCTCAGCTTCTCTTACTACTAGCTATGTGATCTTGAGCAAGTTGCTTTAAGTCTCTAAGTCTCAACTATTCCAATTGTAAAATAGAAGTCCATAAATACTTATCATAAGATTGTTGCTAATATTAAATAAAATAATGCATTAGGACAATTAGTACATTTTCTGGCACATTGTTCAGTAAGGTGGGTAGAGGCTCAAATATGTAGGTGTTATTTGTAATATAGTAAACTACACTTAGTAAACTAAGTGTCTGACTGGACGATAAATGTTANACAGGTACAACCCCACCCCCTCTAGTCTATTTTCCAAAAAAAAAAAATCTCCTTTTTTGCCCCCTAGGATGAAAATACTTTGATTCCAACTACTATAAAAACACTCCCACTGACTTTTAGTCCCTGGAGCTAGGGAGGAGAAGCAGCAGGATTTGCTTCTAAGTAGAAATTCTTTCATTTCTACTCTCAAAGGGGGAGGGCAGACTGAATTCTTGTACTAGCCTTAGGTGCAGGTAAGCCATCAAAAGCCAGAGAGCCCAAGGAAGGAAGGGTTTTGTAAGATCAGTGTTAAGTGGGCAGAAGAAAGGAAGAATACAGCAGTGAAAACATGGCTGTGTTTTAATATTAGTCTGGCTATGCTTTCTCCTCAGTTTAATATACTTGATTATGATGATTAATATTTTGAGAGCAGTGTTAGAATTTGACATGTATTATTTTGCAGCTTTATTCTCGACTGGCTTACAAGCATCTTTCCTTTTTTCTTTTTTCTGTTTGTCTTTATTATAGAATTAAGTTACAAAGCTTTGTAGACTTGATAAAGCCCAAAACAAGTGTAAATTAAGTAACTATTCAAGGGCTGGGGAGGTGGCTCAGAGGTTAAGAGCAGTGGCTGCTGCTCTTCCAGAGGTCCTGAGTTCAATTCCCAGCAACCACATGGTGGCTCACAACCATCTGTAAAGAGATCTGGTGCTCTCTTCTGGCATGCAGGCATACATGCAAGCAGAATACTGTATCCATAATAAATAAATAAATCTTAAAAAAAAGTAACTATTCAAAATTAAGCTACAAAAGGCAGTCACTCAAACCCAGGTCTTTCTGACTTTAATACACTATTACACTGGGCACAGAGACACAAGCCCTTAATCTCAGCACTTAAGAGGGAGGCAGAGGCAGGCAGATATCTGTGAGTTCAAGGCCAGCCTAGTCTGCATAGTGATTCCAGCCCAGCCAAGGCTATATAGTGAGATCATGTGTCAAAAAAACAAACAAATAAATCTATCTCTTTACCTCTCTCTCTTTCTATCTACCTATATCTTTACAAGACTGTGTTTTTGACAAAAATAAAATTTAATTATTAGCATTATTTTTGTACATTATTGTTTATTATACAAATTAGTTGATTTCACTGTGATTTTTCCAGATCCATATGTACATGATGCATTGGTCACATCCACCTTCCTTTCTCTACCCTGTGTCCCACTCCCCTTTGGTCCTCTCCTCGGACCCTGACAGCCCCTTTGAGACTTGTCTTTCTATGTCAAACTTACATTGACAAGTTTGTGATTAATTCACACATTTCCCAGAACAACCAATGCAGGTTGTGTATATCTAATAATAAGTATAACTAATAAATTCTTGCTGTTTCCCAAGATTAATGATGTACACCTGTAACAGCACTGAAATTTTCATGTTCCTTAAACTTTTCCAGTGACTTTTTAAAATTAGAGACCTGAATTTTCTTTAGGATCAGATCATCCATTTCCTGGAATATATTTTTGGCCATGCACAGATGGGAAAGGATGGAAGGAAAGAGCCTGCAGGACAGAAGGGCTGATGCTCTTGGTTATTGAAAGCAAGAATGGAAGCTGGTGCTGACAACTAGTCAGGTCTTTCACCCTTTGGGATCATAGCTCAGTTATGGCCAGCAAGCTGCGTCTCTCTATTCTGTTCCACTCCCCCAGGACAGAGACAATGCCTTGACTTACATGGCTTCTCATTGGGATTGGGAGAACTCCGTTTTTTTAATCTCTCCCATTTTCCTCTTTTTTCTGATTGCAGCTCAGCGACATGTCCTCACGTACATGGAGGATGCAGTGTGCCAGCTGCTGGAGAACAGGGAGGACATTAGCCAGTATGGCATTGCCCGGTTCTTCACCGAATAGTGAGTACATGAATGCTTTGCTAACTGGGCAGGCCCAAAGGAGGTACTTGGAAGCAGGCAGGATACATGAACCAGTGATGATACACAGGCCAGTGGTGATGATGTAGTAGCAGTGACTCTTGGTTGGGTAGGTGGGTTGAAGGCTGCCCAACATGTGTAGGAACAAGAACATGCCTTTGGAGCAGCTACTTTGTTCAATGGTGTGTCTCATGAATAGTCAGGACTGGAGTGATTTCTTTACGTCCCTTGTGACTTTTGTTTGTTGGTTTTCCNTTTAAGTGTAATTTATTTTCAAATTTTATGTGTATGAGTGTTTTGTCTGCATGTGTACCTGTGCACCATCTGCGTGCCTGGTGCCCACAGAGGCCAGAAAAAGGTGTCCCAACTCCCTGGAACTGCAATTACAGATGGTTGTGAATCACCATGTAGGTGCTAGGAATCAACCCAGAGTCCTTGGCAATAGTGGCCAGTGCTCTTAGGTACTGAGCCAGCTCTCTAGTCCCATCCCTCTTATGATTTTTAACTTTCTCCTTTATTCAGAACACTCACTCTGATTTCATTTACTTGGTGATCATTTTCATGGCTGTTTTTTTCTCAGGGACTTGTTTTGGATGTTGTGCCTGTGCACTTTTCTTTTCACAGGATGTTGTACTAATTGCTTAATGATTGTATATTTTTGAAAGGTCATACTTNATTGTAAAGTATATATTGAGTATTTGGAAGCAACATGATTGCTATTTTGAGAATATTACCAAATGGTTTTTAAGCTAATCACTTTAAAACATTTTAATCTTCATGAAAGGTTATTTAAAACATTTTAATCTTCATGAAAGGTTATGCTAAAGAAACACAAAACAGTATTATTTTTACTGGTTATTTTATGTTTATTATATTATTACTAATATACCCTTACTATTGTATATANTTTTTCTGTGTTTTTGGAACATTCTAAGAATGGAGGAGTTAATCTCTGCCGGCTTCCTTTTAAGGCAGTTCAGAACTGACGTCCACCTTCCTTGAATACAAAAGTGTCTTTTTCCACTATCAGGTCTCCAGAGGCTCTTTGGGCACCAGACAGCTGTCCTAATGGCCTAACCATCATGGGTTGTTACAGGAATATTTGACTCTCCCTTGCTCTTTTGCTGTGCTAGAGTTTTCGGAAATAAAATTGGTGGAATGTAGATTTCTTTTTTCTTCATTTTTTCCACCTTTTTTCCTTCTTTCCTTCCTCCCNCCCTCCTTTCTTTCTAAGTGTATGGTACTGTGGATAGAACCTGACATCTTACTTAAGCAAGCACTTTACCAATGAACCACTTTCCCAGCCTCAAAATCTAGATGTTTTTATCCATTGGAATTTTTAAGTTTCGGGGGATAAACAAGTTTCTTGGGAAGAGAGCTAGTCTCTTCACGCAGTCTTCTCCAGGAGAATGAAGTAGAGACAGGAGACTTACTTGTTCTCATGGTGTGGGCTAACGAGCACAAGGTGGGTGGAGAGTAAAGCCTGAGAATGCATGGCCGTGTTTCCTTTACAGACTGATAAAGGGTCNAGTTTCCAGGCCTCTTAGTCTGTATCNGCTCTTTGGCAGCTCTTTGCTGGGTGGAGTACGGCTCTTCTGGGGATGCTCTTCCTGGCNTTCTTTCATTCCACCTTCCCTCATCTCCTTCATNAGTCTTCCCACTACTTGACTGGCTTCTTGTGGATTGGCATCATTTCTTTTCCCAGCATTGGTGTGGTGTGCACTAGCATGTAAGGATGTTGTAAAAGTGTTAGTAAACATGTCTTGCATCAGTAAGTACATTCTAAGCTATGGCATACTTGTCTACTACTCCTATTCTTGATCCTCTTATACTGACTGTTTTCTCTCCATCCCCTATCTATTGTTGACTTCAGAGAGTAAAACTCTATATTCTTCCCCCCAAGAAATACACAGTGTGTCTAGTACTCCAAAAGCAAACTGCACTGGCCTGTGTAAATGATACTGAGCTCTAGAGAGCCAGTATACTGTTGATTCTTGATAGGTTTTGAAGTTCTTTTTTTTTATTATTATTATTTAATCTACTAACACACTCTTGAAAAAAATTCAAGATTTTTTTTCATAATACTGATAGAAATCTAGTTGCCAAGTGAGCTTTTTCTCGTTCTCAGAAAACTACAATTTCTGTAAGGTATGTGGACAGCACATACCTGACATTTCTACAACTCTAGCTCAAAGTAAGTCATTCTGNTATGTGAAAAGTGAACCAGCAAAGGAAGGGGGTAACATGATAAATGGNGAAATCAGGGGAATAGGGAGAAACAGAGTTCTAGGGAAGTCCCGGAGAGTCCACAAGGATGAACCCACCTGAGACCACTGGAAATAATTGATAGGGTGCCTGAACTGGCCTGATCCAGTGATCACAGGGATGAATACCTTAACTGCCGCCATAGAGCCCTCATCCAGTGACTGATGGAGACAGATGTGGGCACTGAACGGATCTCCAGGAGCCCAATCGATGGGAGACAGGGGGCCCTCTATGAGCAAGGGACTACGAGATCATGAGGGGAGGGTGTGCAAAGATGGCCAGCCAAACTAGTGGAGACACATGAACTATGGACCCATGGCTGAGAATCCCCCATGGGCCCTCATCCAGACACAGATGGAAGCAGATGCGGAGATTCACGGCCGGGCTCCAGGCAGAGCTCCAGGAGTTCAACTGATGGGAGACAGGAGAGGTTCTATGAACAAGGGACATTCAGATCATGAAGCCAGCCA
>LZPO01096786.1:849020-860682 GCA_001675575.1 Neotoma lepida
AAAAAGGACTTAAAGCTCTATGGCAGAATGGGAAGTAGACCCAAATGGTGGAAGCTTTTGGCTTTCCTATGTGAATGTGACTTATCTAGAGAAAATGCTCTCATTGAGTGATTCATGAGAGAAGATCGCCACTCTCTCAAGAAGCTGTTCTCTGTTGGCTAACCTGAGCAGATTTCTGGACACTAGGCTGAAATAGCTTTACATGCTACCACTAATAATGATGACATAGTGGGCAGTTTTTTAAACTTATACTGTGCCTTCTCTGCTACAATTCTTTGAACTAGATGTGATTGTTACCCCTATTTTATTGATGGGGCTCCTTAATTTAAAGGTTAAAAAGGCTTCAAGTTCAACAACTAATAACTGTCAGAGTTAAGAAATCAAGCATTGTCTGCCATATTACCAAGTCTACTGTTCTCTACTGCCTCCAAGCTACTTTCCTGCCTAATGTTACAGGAAGCCTTTACCATGAATGGTTTTCAAGTCTCTTATTGTTTGTACAACTCTTGAATTCTCCCTGGGAACTACATCATCCAAGGTTATCCTGTAGCCTTGTCTGGTAACCTCAGTTCATTGAAATTTAAGTATCTAGCATTGGTGTTCGAGGAGATCAATTAGAGCTGTCTTTAAATAACAGTAAGCATAACTTTTTGTTGTTTTTCAAGACAGGCTTTCTCTGTGTAGCCCTGGCTGTCCTGGAACTCACTCTGTAGACCAGGTTGGCCTCAAACTCANAGACATCTGACTGCTTTTGTCTCCCGAGTGCTGGGATTAAAGGCGTGTACCACCATGCATGTGAACTGTACACTTCCATCTCAAGTCTGTGCTTTTTTTATACATTGAGTGACACATGTTTCTCGTTGGCCTTTCTGCTGGTTTGTTCTCTTGCCTGTGATGTCACTCTTGATTGTTCATGTTTTCAAACAAGTCCATAAGTGAAAGGTCTCGAATGAGGGGTTCAAGAGGGACACTAAGGTAGATTGTTGGGGACACGGAGTTTATCAAAAGAGTTATTAACTCTGTAGACAGACAGACAGACAGATAAACAACAGCATAGCAGGGGCTCTGAGGGGAGTCCAGACTCTATCATCAGAGACAGATGGAGCTCTGAAGAGATCTGGTCAGGTCCCACAGGGCAGAAGTGGGAGTCTTTCACCTTTCTGAAGATGGTTGGCTCTACAGCACAAGCCTGCAGCCTGTTTCTCTGATACCCATGCAGGATTCAGGGAAACGGATGGGGAACAACCAATACTCCCTTTGATGTAAACTCCTTTCCCCAGGTGTGAGATTTTGGCACCTGGAAGTCTTTTAGGGACTCAGAGGACATTTTCTCAGGAGGGTGCCCTGTGGGAATCTGTGGAAGGGAAGGGCTGCTGAGTGTATTGTGGCCTGAGCAGCAGCTGGATTCTAACACTATATTCTTACGGTGGGTATCCCAGCAAATCTTAATAAACTGTAAAACAGTGGCTGCCCCGCACCATTTGTAGCTCCAAGGCTGAGCACTGGAGAGCTTGAAAGCAGGAAGGTACACCCCAGAGGGTCTTCTGTGCTGTATGTAATATCTACTTCTGGATGTTGTCCTCCAAACAGGAAGGGTGAAAGGAATTCATATTGAGGTGCTTCTCTAAGAATAGACCAGGTCAGCTCTGGGTCACGCTCTCTGAAGACTCTCTGCATCCAAGGAAATGCGGTGAAATAGCTGTGACTTAGAGACCACAGCAGAATGTGACCAGGTTCTTGTGGTAAGGATAAAATGAGAACTGTGGCTTTTTAAGACATTGGGAAATAATGAGGAGAGAAAAAAACAGACTGAAATTTGAGCATTGCCATCAGGATTAGGGTCCATTCCTCACAGTTAATTGATAGTTACAGCTCTGTGGCATCAGGGAGCCTGACCTCCACATCCTAATATAGAAAAGAGCAACACTCTGTGGTCTTGGTCATTGGGCCAGAAGGTCTTTTTGTTTCACTTTGTTTGTTTATTATTATGGTCATTTTCAGTTTTATGAAGTTTAGATGGTGATTGGTTTGGTTGCAAGGGAAAGGAGTACATAGACTACCTTCATAGTTTATTAAAATTTTTTTAGATTTATTTGTTTTTATTTTATGCATATGAGTGTTTTGTCTGCATGTATGTATATACTGTGTGTGTGCCTGCTGCCTGCAGAGGTCATAGGAGGACATTGGATCCCCTAGAACAGGAATTGTAGATGGTTGTGAGCCACCATGTGGGTGCTGGTATTAGAACCTGGATCCTCTACAAGAGCAACAAATGCTCTCCACTGCTGAGCCATCTCTTCAGCCCTGATAGAGGTTTATCTTAAAGATAAAACCACAAGCAAGCATTTACTTAAATACTCATTTTATTTCATTTTTTCCCCCAAACCAAACTCTAAACTTTGTGTCTCCATGTCTGATGTCAGAACGCTCTCCATATCACCAACTCCATTTAGCTTTGTTGACTGCAACACATTTCTTTCTCTTGGGCTGGTTCCACTCCCTGCTAGCAGCTCTCCTCGGCAGGTATCCCTCAACTCTGGCATCTCTAACATCTTGGCTTCTCCTAGGCAATCCAAGCTTTAACTTCACAGCTTCATGCAATGGCCTTTCTACTAGGCCTCCATTCAGGGACACATCTGACACATGCCTGGCCTCAGTGGCTTTATTCCATAACTCCTTTCTAAGTCCTGAACTCTAAAATCAAAACCACTTGGCCAAAACTGCCAAGTTGTGCTGCTTCCTGGGGCTGGAACATGGCCCTCTTGTTTAATTACATCCTCACCAGATTTCTGTCTTTCACTGCCTAAGCTTGGCTGTCCTGAAACTTGCTCTCTAGACCAGGCTGTCCTCGAACTCACTGAGATCCGCCTGCCTCTGCCTCCCGAGGGCTGGGATTAAAGTTGTGTGAGCACCACCGCCCGGCTCTTTCCATTTCTTAATCCGTTTATCTCCTTGAACATAGAATTTAGCTCTATTCCACTTTCTGGTGCTCCTTTTCTCCTCAAAATTTTCATTTTGTAATTTATCCTACTGAGCTTGCTCCTTTTCATTATAAATCTTCATTAGAATTACCACTAAAAACCACAGTCTGTACTAGGCTGTTTTGAGGTTTCTTCTGCCAACGGAATTAATCCAAAACTCTTCACTTTAGCCTCAGGCAGACTCTTTGAACAAAGGTAAAAAGCAGCCACTTTCTTCACCAAAATATCACAAAATGATCTCTAGGCGACATCCTAAAATTCTTCTCTGAAACCCCTTGAATGAGTACCCCATAGTTCACATAACTCTTAGAACCACTGTCTTCCATGCTCCTACTGGTATGAGCCATTAAGCAGTGCTTAAAGCATTCCACTGCTTTCCAAACCCAAAGTACCAAAGTCTAAATTCCTCCAAACAGTCACATGGCCAGGCCTACCACAGCAATACTCCAGTCCCTGGTACCAACTTCTGTCTTAGTGTTATTTATTCAGTGGCACTGTTTACCATTCAAGAGAAGCCACAAGGCACAACAAAACCCGCTATAAGAGTTTATTAAGTGAAGGGAATAAAAAAGATGTGCATAGGCCTATGGAATGACTGTGCAGGAAGAGAAGGTGGAACCGCTTTTATAGCAGGCCTCCCTCCTCCCCCACCCCCACCCCCCCAGCCACACGTGCGCATCTGAGCTTACATAGCTACTCCACGCATGCGCATAGATTACATGNTCACACTGCACACAGATTATGTCATCATGCAGCACATGGGCAGAAGGCCCTAGGATGACTAAGCATCTTGCATGGCCACTAGACAGCGCATGCACCGTCATGTACCTGGGGGAGTTGCTAGGAATTCTAACAGTTAGGGTTTTTATTGCTGTGAAAATACACCATGACCACAGCAACTCTTACAAAGAAAACAATTAATTGGGGTGGCTCGCTTACAGTTTCAGAGGTTCAGTCCATTATCATCATGACAGGGAGCATGGCAGCATGTAGGCAGATGTAGTGCTGATGTAGTACTGGAGTAGCTGAAAGCCCTACATCTTGCAGGCAACAGGAAGTCAAACTGTCTGTCACACTGAGCGAAGCTGGAACAAAAGAGACCTCAAAGCCTACCCTCACAGTGACACACTTCCTCCAATAAGGCCATACCCACTCCAAAAAGCCACGCCTCCTAATAATGCCACTCCCTATGAGATTATGGGGAAATTACATTCAAACTACCATAGCCTATATCAGGAAAAAGACAAAGTGCATACCCTTATGGACACTGTNTTTTAACCGATGATGGTAAGAGCTGCAATTGGTGAGCACTGTGCTAAGCAGGGTTCTCACATACTCTGTCATTTAATTTCTATATACTTATGAGGGAGGGTATCAATATTATTNTTCTCATTTCACACATTTGGAAATTCAGATACATAAAAGTAACATTCTGAAGGATATACAGCTGACAACTATAATGAGATAAATAACAAGAAAGTAACCAGGGTAATATGATTTATAGGATGCCTTGAAGACTCTTGGAGGAGAAGACACTGAGAACTATCTCATCAAGAGTCAGTGACATATTTCACAGGGTAACTCCCCTTCTCTTTGTCTGCCTTGATTACCTGCTCTTCCTGTGCTAGGAAAGATAATTTTATTTTAGTTTCGTGCTTCTGTGTTCTTGGCGATGGCTGTTTCACGGAACAAGCCAAGGCCATGCCCTAATGGACTGACTGTCTTAACAAAGAATAGTGGTCTCCCTCGTGCCTTACTCATATTTGATAAGTAATAAAGCAGTCAGAGAAATTATTTGTGTTATCTTTCATGTAGTATAAATGTGGAAATGGGAGATTTTCTTTATCAGGTTTTAAGACATGAGCAACAATTTCATTCTAAACCATAGTAAGCATCAGAATTCAATTGGGAAGTTGAATGCTTTTTTGGATTACTGTCATAAAAAGCTGCAGCATCAAATCCCTTCTTTATTGTCCTGATTAGAATAAATCCATGAAATGTGAATCTTATTAATTCACTCACTCAGAGAAGAAAAAATATCCCAGTAGTACATATTCATAAATCACTGACTATCTGATTGTAATGAAAATAATCCATGGTTAGACAGTACAGAATGCAAGGGCTGGAGAGCACTTACTGCTCTTGCAGAGGGCCTGGGTCGTCCAGTTGCCAGCCACCACATAGCAGCTCACAACTGTCTGTAACTGCAGTCCAATGGGACCTAACTCCCTCTTTGGGCCTCTGTGGGCACTGCCAGGCACCATACACATGACATAATAAACACAGATTGTTTCTTTTATAAGACAAGTGCTCCAAGGCCTGTGAACAGTCTAGAACAATCAGGACAAAAACTTACATTTCTAAAATTGTCAGAGTTTTCAGACTTACTCACCATCTCCCATGTAAGTGATGCTGTTTTGATTTGTCCTGTGCCCATGGTAGCAAAGGAGCAGAGAACTGGGGCAACAAGAAACACATCAGAGACTTCCAAGCTCATGGCTTTGAATCAAGGATGGACTTAAGACGTCTCTGGGCCATTTCTGCCCCATGATTTCTCTACTCATTATTGTTAAATTAAGTCAAAATGTGGTGTAGTGAAGTAATGGTGACTAATCCTATTATAGGCTTCTTCAAAAGGGGTAGTGCTTCTTCCAAGAGCCAGCCCCCTCCTGCCTTTTTTCCATAGTTCAGTTCTTAGCTAGAGTTGATACATTGTAACTGAAAATTACCCATTTCTCATTGTCAGCAGCTGGATTCTCAGAGACTCAGAATTGCTAGGAACAGATTTTGTCTTCAGTTAAAGCAACACTGTCCTGTTACTGGCCTAGACACTTCTGTTAAAGTGCCATTTGTGAACTCCCAGGGTTTTCTGGTTCTTTCTGTATTAGCAGAGGTGTGCTACAGCAGAAGCCCTCCAGCGAGTTAAGTGTCACAAGATTCTATTTGACACAGAAAGATCCAGAGTCATTGAGGATACAAGGGACTGCCTATGGTGTGAAGCCCATCTTTCTTCTTCAGGCCCTTCATGTTACCATTACAGGAAACCATCCAGCAAGCAGCACTTGACCTGGTAACTGAGGAAGCGATTTCACAGCTCACTGGTCCTCTAACTCATTGAGAGGTCAGAGTCAAAGGTTACAAAGTAGTAACTGGTCCTATTTTCTTCTGTCAAGAAAGACCCTGCTACCTCTCCCTTTCCCAAGTTAAGAGGAACTCAACTGCTAGGAAACCAGTAAGAGGAAATGAAGGGTAAAGATCGCCCAAGACCCACTAATAATGGTTGTGTTCATGGGAGCTGCTTTTGCAAATAGCTGCTATAAAACTTAGGTACAATTCTTCACACTGAAATATTCCTCCTTGGAGAAATAACTTGATTTTTTGCAGCCTATAAATAATTTAAAGGACCCTTACTTAGTCCAAGCCCCCATACTCCCTGTCCACCACAACTCTGCTNGTTCCCAGAGTGCTCTCTGGTAATCAAGTAGACACACACAAATATGAGCCAACAAATCTGCTGTACTATTAATAACAGAAAATAACCCATCAGAAGTTAACAAATGTGACTTTATCAACAGAGCAATTTAAATTCTTCTGGGCTTTTAATTGTCTCCATAATTCCCCAGAACTCTCAAAGCTNTCTGGTGGGGGGAGGGCAGCCTTGGCAGAAGAACAGGAAAAGAATGACAGTCTGGTCCTTTAAGCAGCTCTTTAATAAACCGGGATNGGGTGGCAGGGACAGAGGAGAAGGAAGAACAGTTAGGATGTCTTCCCTGAGAAAAGGGAAATGAAAGGCCAGTGAAGCCTCCCTGTGCTGCTTGGAGTTAGCGGAGCGTTTGCTCATTTCTTAGCTCCCAGCCCACAGCAGGTGCTTCTGTAGCCAAGGACCTACCCCAAACAAATTGTTTCTCAGGATCTGTCGGAGGAGTCAGAGTCAACCTATTCCTCCCCGAGGCCGGAGCCGTGACTCCTTTCTTTGATCATCAGATGCGGANGCTGTCTTATCAGAAAAGNCTTGTGAATTTCTTTTAGGATAGTAGATTCCAAGAATGCTGAGTTCTGGGGCTGCCCAGTAGAGATGAACACTGTTTCCTACGTGATTGTAGAAGTTACACAAACAGCTTTGAATTCCTCCTTTTGTCCTTTTTTTTTGTTCTTTCTGAGGTAGTGTTTCACTATGTAGCCCTGGCTATCCTAGACCTTGCTATGTAGACCAGGCTAGCCAGGAACTTGCAGCAAGCTTCCTGCCTTTGCCTCCCAAGTGCTGAGATTACAGGTGTGCCTCGTGATCATGCCTGGCTTCATTGCCTTGTCATTAAGTGCCAGTAAATATCTTGGTAATGTCTCTGGTGTGATTTTCCAGCTCTAGATTATCACCAGGAATGATAATTCCTGTCTCACGTGATAAAACAAAGTGAAACAACACATGAAGAATTCCAGCCATATCCAGTTAACTTTTGTTGTGTGCCTTCTGGTCTAGCTGCANTTGTTTCTTCTGCTTTGTTATTTCTTGGAAAGTCATAATCTTCCTCTTCTAGCTCTTTAAATGGCATCAAAACCGAATCGGTCTCAAGATTGAGGAGACCGTTATCTCCTGTTTTTATAATGTTTCTTCCTCACCCTACATTTGTGTAGTTTTGGGGAGATCCAAACAGCTGATGATTTATCACATGACTGCTATCCACTTAGTGTTAGCCACTTGATTGTTCATTCAGATAATTGCCTAACAAAGCTTTTCTTTCTTTCTCTCTCTTCTTTAAATGATTTACTTCATTTTACTTTTCCTGTGCATTGTTGTTGCGTCTGTGTGAGGGTGTCAGATCCCCTAGAACTGGAATTATAGANAGTTGTGAGCTGCCATGTGGTTGCTGGGAATTTAACCTGGGTCCTCTGGAAGAACAGCCAGTGCTCTTAACCACTGAGCCATCTCTCCAGTCCCCCCTTTCTTTTTCTGTCTTTCTCTCTCCCTCCCTTTCTCGTTTCTTCCCTCCCTCCCTCCCTCTTTCTTTCCTTCCTCCTCTTCCTCCTCGTTCTTCACTTCACTGTCTACATCCAATTTCCTCTTCCTCTTAAAATTAAAAAGTGTCAAGGTGTAATGGGAGACCTGAGTCCCAGCTTGTATGTTTGTCCTCTTTACTCTAGCTAGGATGTGTTGAGGGTAATGAAAAGCAGACCTTCTCCACTGAGGCCATTGCTCCTCATGCTGGCAGCCACACTCGAGCCTCTGAGCAGTTGGAATGTATCGAGAAACCACAGAGCCCAAAGAGAGCATTATACAGGCAGTTCCACACAGGGGGAATCTATTTACACCACACAAGCTGCAGTTTACATGTGTGTGGGTAATTGTTTATCTGCACACTCATACTTCACCTAATATGTAATACACATGCCATATCAAGAGGATTTAACTAAGTATTACTATGTCCAGATTGCCCTGCAAATCCGCCCACTAACTTGATATAAGGAAAAGGGGATACTATGGGAAATTTGATGTCAAAACCACCTTGTTAAGAGTGTTTTTCTTAGTCCAGTGTGATGTTTAGAATTGTAAACCATACAGGTCTGATCCCCAAACACTGTTTCTTGCACAGTTTTCTGACTAAATGTTTTCTTCATTCCTTTGCCATATAGTCAGTGTTGTGACGGCACATCATGTGTGCTCTGTATCAGTGGGAGTTTGCCTGTAAAGAACAGTACTCTGGCAGAGGATCATGCTTACAGAGGAACAGACAACTGCAGCACACCATCAGATCTTCTGCAATGGCATTAAATTGTGTGGACTAGTATGCTAAGGATTGGAAACAAGAAGAAAGAATGGCTCTTAGTTAAATAAGAGTACTTAAATAGGGTACTGTAGAGGAGCCTTTGTTTATGGGGAAAGACAAATAGAATTTGGATAGGGAAAAAAGGGAACTTTTAGTGTGGCATGAAGTCACGATGGCGTAGTGGTTACGAGTATAGACTTTAATGTTTGAGGGCCTCTCAGTGTGACTTGGGGCAAGTTGCTTAGCTTCAGCTATGAAATAGTGAGATTCATACATAAAAATAAGTTTGTTACCAAATTGTTGGAAGGATTAAATAAAGTAATGAATGTGAAGTGCTTGGTGTTCTGCCTGAGATGTAGTGTTCTAGAGACTGAGGATGTAGCAGTGAATAAAACATATGAGAAATCCCAACCCTCATGGAGATTCTATTCTGAAATTGTTGTTTTAATTTTTTTAGGTTTATTTTATGTATGTGTTTTGCCTGCTTACGTGTATGTGAGCCATGTACATACCTGGTGCCTGAGGATGTCAGAAGAGGGCATTGGAACCCTGGACTGGAGTTAGGGATGCTTGTGAGCCTCCAAGTTGGTGCTGGGAACAGGACCTACATCCTTGAAAGAGCAGCAAGTGCTCTTAACCACTAAGCCATCTCTATCTAGCCCCTGAAAANTATTTTCATCCCGTCCCTTTTTATGTGTGTATAATAATGTCGGAATTATAAAACCTTGCAGAACTAATATGGAGCCCCTTTCTCCTATTCTNCTCCATCACCGTTCCATCTTCTGTAAGCAGGATGAAACTGTCAGCATCAGTAACAATACTAATGGGAAGCTCANGCTCTGGCTGTATCNGGGATGGTGCACTTTCCTAGTGTGAGCACTGCACCAGCACCGCCAGGCCGACCACTAGCTGTAGTGCTCATGGGATTTTCACCTTCATGCTTGAAGGGCAGTTTCTTCCTATGATAAAATACAGGTTGACAGGATTTTTATCATCAACCATTGTCTTGTTTTCACTATTCCTGGTGAGGGCTGTACCTTATTTTGCTCCTTAGAGTGTAACCTTTTCTTTATCTCTGGCTATGTTTTAGATATTTCCTCTTAGTCTNCGGGTTTTGGCAGTTTTGATAAACTTTGAATAGGATTGCTTTTTNAAAATCTATTTAAACTATTTGGAGGCTGGGCAGTGGTGGAGCACGCCTTTAATCCTAGCACTCGGGAGGCAGAGGCAGGCGGATCTCGTGAGTTCCAGGAAAGAGGCCAGTCTGGGCTACTGAGTGAGTTCCAGGAAAGGCACCAAAGCTACACAGAGAAACCCTGTCTCGAAAAAAAACAAAAACAAAAACAAAAAACTATTTGGTGGTTAGTGCTTCTTAACCCTGTAGTTTGATGTCTTACTTTATTTTTGTTTTTCATTTATTTATTTTGTGTGTATGTGTGTGCATGCTCACACATTCACATGTTCCACACTGTATGTACAGAGGTCAGAAGACAACTTGAGGGAGTTGTTCTCTCCCTTCACCATGTGAGTTCCTGGACTGAATTCAAGTCGTCAGGCCTGGCAGCAAGCACCTTTGCTCACTAAATCATCTTGTTGGCCATAGCTTGGTTATTTATTTTGTTTTTAAAATAAGTTTTGGTAAATTTTCAAATAGAAACTATTCAGATTTACTTCTGTTTTTTCTTTATCCTTACTTCTTTGGGGATTCAAATTATACAAATGTTAGAACTCTTCATAATGTCCCCCGTCTCTTATGTATTTTTCTGCATTTTCTTTAATTTTGTCTTTTAGGTTTTATTTTGCATATTGTATTTTCTAGTTCATTAATTCTTTTCTCATTTGTGTCTAAATGCTATTAAGCCCTCCTACAAACTTAATTCTATTATTAAATCCTTCAGTTCAATAATTTCCACTTAGTCAGGACATGGTACCCCATGTTTGTAATCCTACCATTCAAGATCTAAGGTAGGAAGATAGTGATTTCAAAGTCAGCTTGGGCCCTATATTAAGAGACAGTCTCAAAACTTCAATTTTTTTTCCTATTTGGAAAATTTCTTCATTAGTTCTCATTTCTTTATAGTTCTTGTTTTTTTATTTGCTTGAGCCCACTAAAGTGTATTATAGAATTCATATCTGGATTTGCTGTGGGCTTATTTATGTTATCTCTTGTGTATCTTTTTAAAAATTCTATTGTTTTACCTTATAGTATACTTTGCCCCTCTAGTTGAGTGGTACTCATTGGATATGAGAAACTGAGGAGACAATGGCTTAGAATGATGTTTGTTACCTCCTCAGAAGGTTTGTATCTGCTTTTGCAGGGTGCTAGCACTCCTGAGTTACCTCAGTCCCATCAGGTTTGGAATGATTTGAAGCTAGGCATAACTATTCAGGAGAGCTGATTTCTAAGTAGCTCTCCAGGGAACAGAAGAGCAGTATGGCTTTACTAGAGTCCCTCTTTCCAACCTCGATGCACCCCGAACTCCAGTGCTTTTCTGTCCAAACCTTATAACAATCATCTGAAAACTCAGAAGTTTAAACTTTAATTTAAAAATATTAACTTGTAAAGTGGCAGCAAGCATGTGTGATAGTGTGAGATGTTTANTACAATTGTGACATGATATGAACAGCCCTGAGATGTCTAGTGTTGACAAAGTCACAAGTTTTACAGAAATATATGTTGACACTCAAAGTTAGAGGGAATACTGCATCTCAATTAGAAGGTAGTAAAAATATAGAAAAAGTCTCTTATTCAAAGATTTCTTGAATTCAACCNATGAACCTTTGTCTTTGGAAGCCCTGCTCATGGGGATAAGTNACCACAAATGCTTGGCTCACTTCTCTGGATTTGATCCTTTCATAACCTGGCCTTGTCATTCTTCATTGCTTTGAAAATGGCCCTCTGATAACTTCAAACATATG
>LZPO01096786.1:895871-910724 GCA_001675575.1 Neotoma lepida
GTGTGATGTGTGCATGGGGGTGTGCACATGTTCTGTTTGTAAGTGTGATGTGTGCATGGGGGTATGCACACCTGTATACATAGGTAGAGGCCAGAGGTCAATGGCTGTCCTTGATGTATTTATTTTATTCTGTGTGGATCAGTGTCTTACTTGCATGTGTGTTTGTACCTCATTGATCTGGAATGTCGTCTACTATGCTGACTAAAAGTGGCAGAGGCAAGCATCCTGCACTGTCCTCAGCCTTAGAGGAAAGGCTTTCCAGGATCTGCAATTAGGATAAAAGCACATCAAGGAAACTAGCTCATGCATACAAACAGCCTCAAACACTGGTAAGTTTGTCTTTAACATTCTGCTTTCCTTTCTAATCTTTTTGTTTCATTATTTGATAATTCAGATGTTTAAAAAGTGGTAATACATTTATTTTTGTGTCAAAGCTGAATTGCTCACATTCCTCAGTGAAAAATGATCACTTTGGGTAAAACAATGGATGATTTTTTTTCAGCTAGTTAAAAAATTTTATTGTTTGGGGTTTGGGGAGATGGCTCATTCAATAAAAGGCCTGCTGTGTCAGGATGAGGACCTGAGTTCAATCCCCGCACCAATGTAAAACACTAGAAGTGGTAGACATTTGTAACCCCTGTGCTGAGGAGGCAGAGACCAGTGGATCCCTGGGGCTCACTGGCTAGCCAGCCAGGCTGAGTCAGGACACTCCAGCCCCAGTGAGAGAGCCTGTCTCAAAACTCAAGGTGAATGGTTCCTGAGGTTAACCCTGGCCCCCACACACATGCATACATCCATGTACATGCATCTGTACACACTTGCACACACACATACACATACAAACACTCAATGTTTTAAAGAAAAATAAAGGTATCTCTGTCTATTTTTCTCTCCTCCTCATCCTCCTTCATTGTCATCCCTGGGTGGTGCTCNGGATTGAACTCAAGACCTTTCGAATGCCAGGCAAATGATTTCACCCCGAGCTACACATACCTCCAGCCAAAAAGTTGAAGGATCATAGAGGGCCCTGTATGGGTTGCAGGCTCTTATNGACTGAGTTGTGTCCCCTTTTTAAACTCCTGTTGTGAAGTCCTAAGCTCTTTGTATTTAGTTATAGCCTAATAGCAGGCAGTACAGCTAACTGAGGTCATGACTGTCTAATCTGCTAGNATCAGTGTCTTTATCAGCTCCTGCCCACTCCTCCTCTCCCTCTCTCTGCTGTGTGAGGACAGAAATGTCTTCAAGCCTGGGAGANATCCTTCACAAGACAGCAGCTCTGCTGGCACCTGGATCGTAGGTTTCTAGTCCACATAGAATGTGAAGAAAATGTATTGCCAGTTTTAAGCCTCCACTCTAGGATTCTTGTGGTAAGTTATGCCCACTAATCAGCATGGCACNTACTTTTTCTTATAGTTTCAGAAAGAAATTTTGTTTTTCATACAGAGTCCAAACCCTGTTTTGATATAACACCAACATTTTATCCAAAGTTATTAGTATGACAATATGTGTCCCTGCCTTATCAAATTGTACATGGTAAGCCTATATTTTATGGGTTTGCTTTAAAATAGAAATATAGCCAGGCATGGTGACACATGCCTGTAATCCCAGCATATGACAGGCAAAGGAAGAAACTCTGTGAGTTCACAGCCAGCCTGGTCTACATAGCAACTTCTGGGTCACCCAGGGCAACAGAGAGAGACTCTGTCTTAAAAAAAAAATGGAAAGGAAGAGACAGAAATAATGGTAACTTCTTATTTGATTTGATTTTTATTCTCACCTTATATCAGTCAGAAAACTTTAGTAAAGCAGGATGAATGCTGGGAGCTGAGGATTCAGCTCAGTGTCTCAGTGCTTGCCTAGAACGGTCAAGGACCTAGGTTGAGGTGTGGGTGGGGAAGAAACCAAACCAAACACAAACTTCTTACAAGGAGAAGTTCTGGCTGGGCATGTGTGACTTGTGCCGGTCATCCTAGCTCTCAAGAGGCAGAGACAGGAGGANCCACTGCAAATTTGTAGCCCAGTGTGGGCTACATATTCAGGCCAACCAAGGGTGTGTGATGGAATCTTGTCTCAATAAAAGGAAGGAAGGGAGGGAGGAAAGGAGAGAAGGAGGAAGGGAAGAAAGAAGGAGGGAAGGAAGGAAGCTCTAATGCAATTGCTGATATAAATCTGCTGCAAATGATTGTGGAAGGTCTGTAGCTTAAAGGCTTACCCTAGAGTGGACAGTCTCTATCAATTAAGGTAACACCGTCTGATAGTATTGGGAAAATCCTTGTGCAGTATTAACTGTTCATGTTGATCTATTTGACTTTGTAAGTTTTGTGTTTAATATAATACTCTATTTAGTTTTTTTAATCATTGCATTTACAATCACAAATATGACTCTATTTTTACTAGTTGTTAGTATCTTGACATTTAGATTGTTCTATTTTATAATTTCCAAGCATTTTATACAATAATATGTCTCCTTTGTGTTTGCTTCCATAACTGGATCATCCAGAAACAAGATATAGCTAGGTACAAAGATTTTGTGTAATCATATCCTTTATGCCATTATAGCCCTGGATAAAAGGAAGAGAGCTTGGGATGTGACTCAGTGGTAGAGCACTTGCCTAGGTTTGGGAGGTCCTGGATTTGATCCTAGCATCACAAACATAGAGCAAAACAAATGAACAAAACATAGAACAGTTAAAAACTTCCTAATCTGAGACATATTTACAATTTCAGATATGTATTATTTGTAGCTCAGAAGAAGCTCCATAAACCAGTTGGCCTCTGAACACTGGTTGGTAATGTCCAGAGATTAAAATTGACTATGCAATCTATTTATCATGCACTGGCTCTTCTTGAGTCACTGGGACTGTAGTTACTACCACACTACACCAAGCTAAAATAAGACTTACTTATTGGTGCCACACACCCTTAGTCNAGTGCTCTCCCACTGAGCCATATTTCCAGCCATGTAAATTTTATAGATTTTAAAGAAAGTTGTGGTTGTTTGTTTGAGGCAGGGTCTCTCTACATAGTCCTGGCTGTTCGGGGACTCACTGTGTAGCTGGCCTCAAAGTCACAGAGATTCTCTTGCCTCTGCCTCTGCTTCAGAAGTGCTGGGATTAAAGCATACACCATCAAACCCAGCTAAGAAAGGTGTGTTTTTAGTAAGAATTGAAATTAAATCTTCATAGAAGCTTAAAGGTGCCTCTGAAAAACTGCAGGACCTGTAGAGGGAATATAGTATGAAAACGAACCTACTTCAACCCTAAGTGTAGATATTAAAAATTGAGGCCATGTTCTCCCAGTTAGCTAACAGTAGACTCAAGTCTAAATTTGGCCTCTCTGACTCTCAGCCCAGTGCCCTCACCAGTATCATGCCTGCTGCTAAATGAACTTCAATGTGTTGTGCCTTTTAGTCTCTGAGATGACTGTATCATTTTCTAGCCCAACATGTAATCATGGGAGTTAAGGCATAAGAATGCATTTCAATTGCTTCTGATGGTCTGTCTGCCATTTACGCAGATAAAGGAAGAGCAAGTTGAGCTACCATGGAGTTTACAGCTTATTTTTAAAGACAGAATCTCAGGTATCCTGTGCTAGACTCAGACTTGCTATGTAGCTGAGGCTAGCCTTGACCCCCTGGTCCTTCGGCCTTTACCTTAGTTCTTTACTTTTAAGTTCCATTTTCCCTGTCTTCAAGAGAAAAAAAAAACAAATCATTACTCTCTTTACTTTTGAATCTTGATTCTTAGTGTAGAAGGGAGTACAGTACTTGCTTCCCTGTTACATTTCATGTTGAAGGGTGTAGGATGCAGATCCTGAAAGTAAAGAAAATGCAACCAAGAGTTTTTACATCATTAGGGTGAGCTGTCAATTTTAATGTACAGTGCTGTTTAGCCCACCTTTACAGTAGATCTACCAGAAGTTAACTGGTCCCTCTTAGGCCTTTGAAGTCTGTTGTTCTCTCTCATGGTTCTGTTAGAAAGAAAAGCAAATGACTAAATTGAGTTTATCCACTCTGAATCAAAATAAAACCAACTTAGGTTAAAGTTGTCAATTTAATAAACCATACTCAAATTTGATTGTTTTGGTGGGTTTTAAGCTGGAAGTATATAAAAGCAAATATAAATAGTGTTGAAAATTTAATCTCTTCCAGTTTTATTTTACTTGGCATTAAAACATGTTCTTCATGCCCACTGCCACCACCTGACCCTAATTTACAGCCCTTCTTTAGAACTCTAATTACACATCTTGGGTTGTTAAAAAGACAGATTCCTTGATCCCGTCTCAATGGGTCTGGGATTTCATCATTTAACAAGCACTTCAGGTGGTGGTCAGCATCACTGAGGTTGGGGACATGGAGTGGCTTTCACCTTGTTTTCTTTGCTCCAGTCCTAACATAGAAGTGTTTTCAATCTTGGTTATGTATTCAGCTCACTCAGGGAGTGTTTTAAAAGCCTGACACCCAGGCCCCACCCCACACCAAGTTAGTCAGTCTTTGGAGCTGGCCCAGGCATTTTCAACACTCTGCAGCAACTGTGATGCTCATTGAAGTTTGAGAACTGGGTTGGAGAGATGGCTCAGCTTGCTGCCCTTGCAGAGGACTCAAGTACAGTTTCCAGCACCCACACAGTGGCTTAGTTCCAGGGGATCTGAGAGACCCTCTTATGACCTCTGCAGGCACCAGGTACAGGCATGGTGCACATACATACATGCAGTCAAAATGCTCAGACACATAGTAAGTAAATAAACCCTTTAAAAATGTAAAGAGCTTGAGAGCTACTGAAAGACTTTATTTTCATTTTACTTAAAATTTTTGTTATTGCTGCTGTTTTTATTTTGGTTTTTTTGTTTGTTTTTGTTTTTTGTTTTTTGAGACAGGGACTCACTCATATCCGAGACTGGTCTCAAACTCAAAATCCACCTGCCTCCATCTCCTGAGTGCTGGGATTATAGACGTGCCATCACACCACAACAAAAACAGCTGTTTTTTTCTGTTTTTGTTTGTTTGAGACAGGGTATCTCTATGTAGCCCTGGCTGTCCTGGAGCTTGCTATGTAGGATTGGCCTTGAACTCAGGGATCTTCCTGTGTTTGCCTCCCCAGTACTGGGATTAAAGGTGTGTGCCACTATGCCTGGCTCTATTTTTGCATTTCTTAGATGGGGTCCTGCTTGTTAGTCTAGACTGNCATTGAGCTGATGGTCTCCGGACCTCTGTTGCCTGCATACTGAGACTATTGGTGTGCATCATCATACCTGACCTACACAAGACCTCTTCTATGTACAACTCTCCCTTGCCACTCAAGATCAGTAGTTATGCACTGCCTGCTGAAGAAATAGGAATCCTGTGACTACCTTTGTGACCTCTCACAATCCCACCACCCTTTCCAGCCTCATGAAAGCACTGACTCTCTTCACACTTCCTGTGGTTGTCCCCTTGCACACCTTTTAAAATCCTGTTCCCTCTAGGTGAAACTTTGCCCCTCTTCTGCCATACTCCTGCTCAGATTTAAGCAGTTTCAGCTCGAGAGTGCCTTTACAAAATTCTTCAGAATCTCAGTTCCCTCCATGGCCTCATCCCAGCCCATTAAANGTGACCCCTCTTCTGGTACTCCTTCTACCATACATTACGTTTAATGACTGGCAAACCTAAAATATAGGGTTAAAAATAAAAGAGTTGTGATATCTTTCCTATATCCCCATCTAGACTATAAATTTGGTTTTTCATTTGTTTGTCTTACAAACTGTTTTATTATATTTTTTCAAATTTTATGTATGTGATATAGAATGAGTGGACAGCATGCGTGTGGAGAAGGGAGTTCTCTCCTACCCTGTGGTCTCAGGAATTAAACTCAGGTCCTCAGGCTTGGCAGAAAGCGCCTTTACCCATTTAATGCTCTCACTGGCCCCTGGACTGTAGCTTTGTAATATCAAGTTGCACCCCACTTTGACCTGTGGGAGGCACTAAAGACGGCTTGATTGGCAAGTGGCCTTATGTTCAAGTGTCTTTTCATTAGATACAGCAGTTTGTGTGATCAACCTTGAGTTCCCATCTGTAAAATAGAGAATATACTACTTCAGCATCGGGAAAGTTCATTTGGATAATGGAGTAACATGCTTCGTAATCCCAGCACACAGTGCTCCTCCATCAGGTTCTGTTGCTTTTGTCCTTATGATGATTATCATTGTTGGCTCCCTTGAGCTCTGAGACTGCATATTTTATCTCTGAATCCCTCATTCTGTGCCTTGCTTAGTGTATGTGCTCAATAAATGCTGGGTGTGAAAATTAATGAATGCCTGCTGTGCCGTATTTATTTATAGTCCATTTCCAATTAGTTCAGTTTGTCTTAGAAGGAGCAGTTCAAATTTAATTTAACTGTCAAATATAGACTGAAAGTAGGGTTTCTACCAGAGACATTTACCATCATCTTTAAGTGGCCAAATCCCCAGTCTAACCAGAAGACAGTGACGCTCCTCTTCTGCCAGGAAATGGCCAAGAGCCTCATGAGCTGTTTGCTGTTTGTTTGTTCCTGTGATAAACATGCTCTGACTTGGAGAAAGCACGCACTTCCCCTGCAGGCAGGCTGGGGTTGGGGAGTTGCATGTAGCAGCAGCCTGGGAGAAATCCCCTGCTTCTTTTGGAGAGGTTCCTGCAGGGACTCAGCTAAGCCCATTTGGAGTTTTGCTGAGTTATTTACCAAGATGAAGGGACTGGGTGTGGCAGGTCTGAGATTCCTCCTGGGAAGTCACTTGAAGAATCTCCTGCATTCCCTTGCCTTCATCTTCCTTCTCTGGCTTTGGAGCAAGGGTGCTGTGAGTCGCACCCAGTTGGCTGCTGTTCCCAGCACACTGAATTCTTTGAAGCCGGCTGTTGAAGCCAAGGATTCCTGCCTGTTCTTCCCCCGTGCCTTGATTTTAAAAACACTTCTGGAAACGTTCATGTGTGGTAGAANTGGAAGAGAAGGGAAGTGAAGAGGGAGGGGAGAAGGATGAGTGAAAGAAGTTGGTGGGTTGCAAGCTACTTTGCTGGATTTACAGGCCCTAGGACCTTCAAGGCTTCAGATTATTTACCATTTCTCAAAAAAAAAAAGATCCTGATATGATGAATTTTATGTGAATAAATTACACAAAGAAGGCTCTGTCATCACCACTGGCATTTAAGTAAGAGGCTGTTCGAGTGAGTGGGATTGACCCTGGAAGGTTCAGACTTGCTTTGTCTCTAGCAGGAGGAACTAAGGGTGGACTAGTGGATGGAATGGTAGGAAAATGTACAGAATGTACAAGAGCCCTGGGTGGGTTAGTGCTTCCCTGGTGACTGGCTGGGGATAGACAGCTCAGTGGCAGAGCACTTACCTAGACTATACACCTCAACAACAAACAAAAACACTACCAGGTGACCGTCTTTTCAAACAGATGGATGAACAAATGCACTTAACTGTGTTGTAGTTATAATGGTTTGGTGGTTACAGAATTAGTTGTCTAAAAAATAAATAATTCCAATTTTTAGAAACTTCATTTGTCAGGATAATTGGTTAATAATTCCTCAGAAATACATCTTTACTTTTTTAAAATTTTTAGAAACTTCATTTGTCAGGATAATTGGTTAATAATTCCTCAGAAATACATCTTTACTTTTTTTAACTTTCTTTTTATTCTTTGTCTTTTTTGTTTATTTGTTTTGTTTTGTTTTTCGAGATAAGGTTTCTCTGTGTAGCTTTGCGCCTTTCCTGGAACTCACTCTGTAGTCCAGGCTGGCCTCGAACTCACAGAGATCCGCCTGCCTCTGCCTCCTGAGTGCTGGGATTAAAGGCGTGCGCCACCACCACCGGGCTTCTTTGTGTCTTTTATATCATGCCTCCNGATCTCGCCCATCTCCCCCCACCACAATAAAATGTAAGAGAAAAAAGGAAGGGGAAAATCTCATCATGGAAGCTGCAGTGTGACACAGTGAGTCATGCAATAAACCCCTTTATCCATACATTTTTACGCACAGGCGTTCATTGCAAAGAATCTTTGGTTCGAAGCCCCTGGTCTCTGCTATACCATCGACACTGGGCCCTCACTGGGACTCTTCCTGGACATCCTGTTGCTGCCCTGTGTCATGGAGATCCTGCAGCCCTGGGTCCGTAGGACCAACACATCCCTACCCCATGCTCCAGCAGGTCACAGATGGGGTGGAAGTTGGGGTGGGCCAACACATAACCCTGGTTCTAGGCCTGGGTAGTTGCAGGGTTGGTCAGCCCGCCAGCTCTCCCCCCTCTTCAGCACCAGGGTGAGCTCTTCACATTGTCCTGGCTAGTTTAGCACTTGCTTTGATGAGGCCAGCTCTGCTGTGTTGCCCAGGCGAAGTATAGGGCCACTCTCCCGAGTGCTGCTGCTCTGTTACCAGGTTGACATAAGATACCTTTATTTTGATATTCTTCAAAAAATTGTTTTTCTGCATATTGACTCTGAAGTGAGGTTAAAAACTATGGCTGTTATTAACATTTCATTATTTAGTATATTAGGATGGAAGCCTTTGCCCATGTGAGCTGTCCTATCTGCCATCTTAAGTCAGCCAGTGGTTTTTGTTTTTTTTTAATAGTTTCTTAACTTGTGGTTAATATCTCTCTATGCTTTATGCCTATTAGAACAATCAAAAGCAGGGCAGGGAAGCAAGGAAGGGCAAAATTCTTATTTAAAAAATGCATTAAGCTGGGTACTTAATCCCAGTACTTAGATGGATCCCTATGCGTTTGAGGCAAGCCTGGTCTACATTATGAGTTCCAGGCCAGCTAGGGCTACATAGTGAGACCCTGTCTCAAAACTAAATGATAACTNAAAAAGTACATTAAAATTGAGACTTTTCAAGCAATGGACTCAGGTCTCACTTCTCCTAGTACATTTATAGTACATAGCCTTTACTGCACTCAAGTAAACTGTTAGGCAAACAAGTCCTATGGAGAACCNTATGTCTGAAAGTCATAAAGCTTTTGGTTTTAAGTTTGTGTAGTTATTAAGTTCTTTCATGTTCAAAGCACTGTGCTGAATGAAAGGCATGCAAAGAACCCATTCATTCATTTGTTCGTTCATTCANCAGTGCTACAGAGCGCATCCTCTAGGCCAGATCTTACTCTAGGTGCTGATGTAAAAAAGGATGTGGAGAATATAATTCTGTTTACAAAGAGTTCACAGTCTAATTGAAAAGAAAGCACCGTGTAAATAATTACAGGCCATTGGTAAAAGTAAAGAAAGAAAAACGTGTTTGCTTGCTCTCCTTGTAACCACAATAAAATTATTACAAAGGAGGAAAATGAATATAAAGCAAAAGGAAAAGAAAGCACGAGAGGATGTGATGTTAAGTAGATTGTAGATGGGCAGCAGATGGTGAAGGCCTGACAGAGGTGACTTAAGAGACTGGAGAGGTGGCTCAGTGGTTAAGAGTGCTTGCTGCTCTTGCAGAGGACTGGGATTCATTTCCCAGCATTGGGCAGCTTATAGCTACCTATAATTCCAGCTCCAGGGAATCCAACATCCTCTTCTGGATTCCAAAGACACCTGTGAGCACTTGTGCATACACACACACACACACACACACACACACACACACACACACAATCTTAAAAAAAAAATTCGATGACTTTAATCTCCCCATCAAATCAAGAGTGTCTGCTGAGAGTTAGGGTTTGGAACCCCGGGGTTAGAGTGGAGATCTAAGAATAGGAAGTGCCTGAGCATCTTCCCTAAGGAGACTGGCACAAAGTCTGGACAGGATGAGGGAATGGCCTGGCTACCCAGTGGCCTAGAGCCTCCAGCTGAGGTTAGAGAGTACCAGGGTGTGATCAGTCTGGTCAGGTGATTTGGGGACTTGCTTCATGACTGAATGCCATGTCTCCAGAATGCACACTCACCGTTGTCCTGGCAGGAACAGCATTTCCTTGGAGATCCTTGAGAGACAGTGCAGCAGCCACCAACTCTAGGAAGTATTTGCTCAAGAAAAGTTGGTGCTCAGGAGTACTAGAAAACAATTTTTCTCATGGTGCACTATAGTACAAGTCAATCCAGGGACTTGTGGGAGAATTCTAGGCCAGGAAAAAGACATACACTTAAGAGACTTGGGAGAAGCAAAGCAGTTTGGGATCAAAAAGATTCACGGCTGCCTGGATATCTAGACAGATGTGAGGGTGGGCACATGCGAGAGAACATCTGGATCAGAGAAAAGAAGAGCAGAAAGGAAGTGACGTCACTCATGATTACACTGGAGGCTGTGCAGCCAGATGGAAGACATAGATAGAGCATTTCTGAAGCCGGTCACAAAGCCGACTTGAGTCAGGAATGCGTGGCCATAGGGACTTCAAGCACCAAGACCCAAGTTTATCATTCATTCCTTTCTCTCTATTTGTTCATGCTTTTCTGATCATCACAGTAACAGCTGCTCATTGTAGAAAAGCAGCACTACAGAGAATAATGAAGCAGAGCAGCACCCGCACACCTGCCACCTCACCTACTGCTCCAGGTGCCTTCTCACTGTGGCCAGTGTTTTCCATTTGTTATTCTCTGCATACCAGAGATTATGCTGAATCTACATTTTTATCTTTGTGTGTGTGTGTGTGTNCACATCCGCAACCCACAACATCCTGTAACTCCAGCTCCAGGGAATCCAACACCACGACTCCCATACATGTACATATGCATCACACACACACACACACACACACATACACACACACACACACACACACACACACACACACACACACTACAAATAATGAAGTAAACGTTTTTTAAAAGACTTTCAGATTCCATCTCACCCCAGACAAAAAAGCTTTCATCATGACAAAAGCCAAATATTGATACTACTATGAGGAAAGTTTAACTCTTATTTAGTACTGGTGTGGATATAAACTACTACAACATCTACAGAAATCACTAGGAGGTCTCTCAAAAGCTAAAAGTAAAACTATCACATGGTCCAGCTATACTACTCTTGGGTACATACCAGAAGCATTCTAGCTCAGCATACCACAAAGAGACTTGCACATTCATATTACTTCACTATTCACAATAGCTAAGAGATAGAACCAGCCAGGAGGGTTTCTCAACAGATGAAGAAAATGTGGTGTGTGTTTTATTCATCCCATCAAGGAAAGGAAATCGTGATATTTGCAGAAAAATGGATTCAACTGGAAATCATGCTACTAAGTGAAATAACCCAGACTCAGAAAGACAAATAGTCCATGTGGAGCGCTCTCTCTCTCTCTCTCTCTCTCTCTCTCTCTCTCTCTCTCTGTCTCTCTCTCTGTGTGTGTGTGTGTGTGTGTGTGTGTGTGTGTGTGTATGAGTCACAGCATGGATATGAAGATCAGGGAACAGTCTTGGGTGGTGGTCACCTTCCACCTTGTTTAACAGAGTCTGCTGTTCATTGCTGTGTATGCCAGCTACAGGCTTCTNGGGATTCTCCTGTGTCTGCCTCCCATCTCTCTATAGCCATACTAGAGTTAACAGATGCATGAGCTGCCACATCCAGCTTTACACGGGTTCTGGAGATTCAAAGTCAGGTCTTTATGTTTTCGTAGCAGGCACTCTACCCATTGAGCCATCTCCCCAGCCTTTGAATACACATTTTGGAGAACCTGTTTTTTAACATAGAAGACCTTTTTCATGTATTTTTCTTATATATCAAAAATATATTAATATATATCTTAAATTCATTTTAAAACTTAAATTTTTAGCCTTCATGTTATTAGGTCTTCTTTCAGGCAGGAGAAATGAGATGGATATCTCAATATACTTATAAAAACAATCCCAGTGTTTCCTATTTGCTGCCATTATTTGCATTTTTCTGAAGGTAATAATGATTAGGCAGGAGAAATAAATGAGCCATAAAAAATTTGAAAGGAAAAGAGGAAATTACATAACTGAAGATGATGTGATTGATAAATCACCTGTAATAGCTAAGAAAATCAAACTGAAATCCATTATAAATACTCAAATTCAGCAAGGTAGATGGTCAAAGTATAGTAACATCAACACATTGGTTTTTTTGTTTTGCTTTGTTTTTGNTTTGTTTTGTTTTTAAAAAGAGTGTTCACATCAGCAAACAAGAGAAGACCTTGTTTTCAGTAGCAAAAGTTGGTAAAATAGCTGAGCACAGCAGCACATGCCTGATCCCAGCTCTTGGCAAGATTGGCACTAAAGGGAAAAGCTGGCCTGGGTGATGACACACCAAGACCCCACCTCAAAAGACGTAAGAGGACAAAATGGCTAGGGATAAAGCCATCAAGGACCTCCAAGAAGGAAGTGAGTAATCNGAAGACAGCCTGGTCATGTGGGAGGGACACTGTGGCCCTGCAGAAGGAGGCTTCACAATCATCACAGTTCCTCCATTTGGCAGGAAATGAACACTTACAGGTTGGAGGTAGAAATGTCAGGGTTTTGTATTTGATTTGATGGCTTATTTTGCTGAGACAAAGAGTATACTAGAAAACCAGGTAAACTAGAATAACTGGAAATGCCCTGAGAGATCCTGGTCTATTATGTTATATTATATTATATTATATTATATTATATTATATTATATTATATTATATTATATTATAATCTATTATAAGGCCGTAATAATTGTACTAAATAATTGCTAGGCCTAAGTCATCGTTCTAATTACATTTATTTAATCATTTAATCCTCACAGCAGCCCATTTGAATTAACTTTCTCAAGCTCACATTGCTAGCAGGTGGAGTTTGAATTTGAACTCAGAGTGTGTGTGTGTGTGTGTGTGTGTGTGTGTGTGTGTGTGTGTGCCACCAGAGGTCGACATCAGGTGTCTTTATTGATCATCCTTGTGTTTTCAGACATGGTCCTCACTGATACAGCTATGATGGCTGGCAATGATCCCCCAGGGATCCTCCTGTCTCTACCTCCCCAGTGCTGGGATTACAGGTACAGAGAGCTGTGTTGGCTTTTCATGTGGGTGGAAGGGATCCATTCAGGTCTTTACACTTACACAGGAAGCATTTGCCAACTTAACCATTTTCTCAGCCCTCAGTTTAGTGATTTATTTGAAACTGTCCCCTTCAGGGAACAAAACTCATGTATATGTCAGTAACACGCCCTTCTCCTCACCTACTAACTCCTAGCTCTATATAACTACTCCTAGGCCTACTGTCTGTTAATCCCACCAATTGAGAATAAGACCACTACCACAGTTTAAAGCCAAATTTGAAGCAAGCTTTAATTAAATACTGGCCAGGTGGATGGGCTCTGGCCAGGTCCATACCCAGGTTCCTGGGAAATGGCCCAGAGTCACAATTTGCAGCAGCTTAAGAAGGAAAACCCTTAATTCACTGCATTTCCCATCAGGTCCAATCAGGGGCAAGCATACATCCTGACATACCTCCAGCCTATATCCAATCAGGGCCAAGGGTACATCCTGATGTATTTCCTGCCTGTGAACCTCCCACCCACATGTGATCAAGCACATTGGTGCAGATGGGTCAAACAAACTTGTTTAGGGGAATGAAAAACATGTGATGTGTGATCTCCCATAAACAATAACCTCCAGCATTTCAGGAACTATCTGTCCTTGGCCAAGGGGCTTGCAGATCAGAGGCATTTTTGTTTCATGGATCTCTAAGTTAAATTTAACTTTGGCTCTCACATGTCCATAAGGCTAACGCCTATTATGGGTACTTCATATAGGTGGAATCATATACTGCAGAGACTTCTGTGTCTGACTTCCTTTATTTCATATTTTTAAGGTTATATCGATGTCATAACACAGACAAATACTTTGTTCCTTTTTATGGCCAAATAATATTCTATTGAATGATTATACCATACTTTATTTACCCATTCATCTAGCACTAGGTTGTTTCCACTCTTTGGCTATCATTAATAATGCTGTTTTGAACATTGGCAAACAGATTTTTATATGTATGTATATTTTTATTTCTCTTTGGTATATATGTGGGAATGGAATGCTGGGTCATATGAAAATTCTGTTTTATAGAACTGCCAGACACATTACAACCACTGCATGGCAAGAATGTGTACAAACCTGTTGGTGCAGCAAATCTTAGCCCCTATCCCTAAAGACAGTTTCGGAGGGAATCTCTAAAGCCAGCGGGCCCTAGCTCAGATGTGGCTTCGACTTTAAAAAAAAAAAAAGAGCTGCCAGACTATGGCTGTATCACTTTATATTCCCACTAGCAATGTATGAAATCTACAATTTCTTTACATTCATAGTAAAGTTTGATATCTTTAAAAAAAAGTTTCTGCTCAATAAGATCATTAACTAAAAGAAACAGGCTGGAGATTGAATTGGTAGAGTGCTTGCCTTGTATACATGAAGTCATGTGTTTGATCCCCAGCATCATGAAAACTAGGCCTTGTGGTGCACACCTCTAGTTCAGCACTCCAGAGATAGAGGCGTGGAACTGAAAAGTTCAGTCCTCAAACACACATCAAGTTTCAGGCCAGCAACCTGCCTAGTTGAAGGAAAGAAAAGGAGCAGAGGAAGGAAAAGCAGAAAGAAAGCAAGAAACAGCAGGTGGGAGACAACATTTGCACCACACACATACACCTTAATACAACAGAATATATAAAGAGCATCTACCCGTCAATAATACAACGACAAAAGCCACCTATTAAAACCTGAGCAAAAGACTTTGAGTCGCTTCACAAAGGAATACATATAAAAGGTCAATATACATTCATCAGTTCTACAAATTTGTCAAATCAGTATTTTTAAATGTTTTATTAAGATAATTATTGATTTATAAAGATAATTGAATAAGCCAGGCATAGTAACACATGATTGTAATTCCAGCATTTGCAAGATTGAGACAGAAGGATTACTAACTACTTCCAGGTGAGCCTGG
>LZPO01096786.1:927066-938895 GCA_001675575.1 Neotoma lepida
AAGATCTTGTCCAAGTCATCTTCCGGGGCCAGCATACTACTCCAGGGAGAAAGTCTCTTTTGTTTTGATCTTGGAGAGGCCCTGGAAAGCACCTGACATTTGGAATGAAGAGCAAAGGAATTGTCTGTTTTGTTTACTTTTTAGATTATTTATTTGTTTATGTATTCATTTATGTGTATATGGATCTGGATAACCATATGCTTGTTTGTGTGTGCCATATAATGCACACATACAAACGGTAGAAGAGGGTGTTGGATTCCTCAGAACTGGAGTTATAGCATTTGTGGGATATGAACTCTGGCCCTCATGATTGGGCAGCAAGCACTCTTAGCCACTAAGCCATCTTTCCAGCCTTGTTTTGTTTATCTTAAACAATATTCTTTAAGCTTTTAANAGTATGACATGCTTCACTGTCTGGCTGTGTAGATCAGTAATACAACATGGCAACACCAAATTGTGTTTGTGCACAACTGTGGAACAAAAAGTACTGCCTGTTCCTTAAACTTATAAAGTTGTTTTCTGTATAACTGTGGGTTGTTTGTTTGTTTGTTTGTTTGTTTGTTTGTTTGTTTTTAATGTCTGTGCTTCTGAGGTTATACCACAGTATTGCGATAAGCCTTTGGACTAATAGGTCTTTTTCTACCCAGCCACTTCTCTGACAAAGTTTCAGACAGCCCAGACTATCCTCAAACTCATTACATAGTGGATAATTACCTAGAACTTCCTGATCCTCCAGCGTCCTGAATGCTGGAATTACAGGCATGCACCATCACACCTAGTTTACCAGACACTGGGAATCAAAGCCAGGCAGGGCTTTATGCATACCAGGCAGGCACTCTACCAACTGAGCTACACCCCTAGCCCTCCTTTTTTCTGTTTAAGCAATGGTAGAATAGTGGTAGAGAGCTTACCTTGCATATGAAAGGCCCTGAGTTCAATCCCCAGTCCTGAAAAACAACA
The DNA here is from genome assembly GCA_001675575.1 of Neotoma lepida. Lineage (NCBI taxonomy): Eukaryota > Metazoa > Chordata > Mammalia > Rodentia > Cricetidae > Neotoma > Neotoma lepida. The sequence continues at coordinate 928,027 of LZPO01096786.1, forward strand.
AAAAGAAAAATGGTTTCTACATCTGAAACCTCTCCCAGTGCTCTCATAACTGAGTTTGTCCCTGTTTGCAGGGAAGCACTGGATTCTATGACCAACTGTGTAATTTAAGCAAGTCATTTACTTTAGTCCTTAACCTCCCACACAGCTGCTAAGTGAGCACAGAACCAGGACAAGACCACCTGTGNACTCTGTGGCTCTGCTCTCTCCTTATATCTGAAAGGGGGAGCCTTGTTACTTTTCCTTCTGCATTCCTCCCCAGGCCCACTGAAACTTTAGCATCCTAGGCTGTCACAGGGAAACGTTGCTGAATGAGGCCTTTGCCAGCAAGCTTGAAGGAGGTGGGGCCCCACCCACACCCTCTCTGGGGAGCTGTTCTCCTCAAGTTATGAACAGAGAGACACTGAGATGCAGTAGAGCTATCCTGCCTGCACCAAATTTGTTCTCCCTCCCAATCTGTGAGGAGGGTGGGATGCAGAAGCAGGGGCTGGGTGTTAATATTGGCAAATGTTTTGAGCGCTTCAGATAAAAATGTTTGTTAGGTAGTCTTGCTTCTTACTGCCTTCTACAGCTTGTAGGAAAAGGTGGGTTTTTTGGCTACCTGCCCNTGAAGATTAGTCTTTTACTGAATTTAAGGTTTTCCCCCTTTGGCAGTACTGGGGGTTGAACAGAGAGCCCCACAAAAACACTAGACAAGCACATTGGAGCTCAGTGCACCCTCAGCCTTCTTTTTACTTTTTATTTCAAAAGAGGCTCTTACTAANTTTACTTGACTAGCCTTGAACTCATCCTGTAGCCCAAGCTGACTCTGAACTTTAAGTTCTGCCTCAGCCTCCCAAATAGCTAGAATACCAGGCCTTTCTAGTGGGACTGGCCAAGATCACCTCTCTATAGAGTTGTGTTGACACAACAAGGTGGACAGAGCTGCTGGCATTTATCAATCAGAGTGGGCTTGGGCAGTGCAGGAAGCACACATCTGTAATCCCAACAGTGAGAGCAAGTGACAGGAAGGTCACTGCAAGTTCCAGGGTTCCAGGCCAGTGCAGGCTACCTCGTGAGGCCCCTCTTAAAAGGGAGGAAGGCACAGGTCCCATACCTTCTCCTTACCGCACTTCCCAGTTCATTGACAGTGCTGAGGTCGCTGGATCTCAAAGGGTTTGTTCCTAGTACAGCAGCCAGTAGGAAATATTTTTCTTTTAAAATGCCCCCTTTAACAAATTTCTTTACATTTATGTGTGTGTGTGTCACATGTGGAAGTCAGAAGACAACTTTTGAGAATCAATTTCCTCCCACTGTGTGGGTCCTGGGGATTGAACTCTGTTCATTAGTCTTGGTGGCAAGTGCTTTTACCCACTGAGCTGTCTCACAGGTCCCAATTCATTTTCTTTAAGTCCAAGTATGGAGTTTGGAGCTCTTACTGTTTTTGGTTTTTGCCTTAAGATTTACTTGCTGTTTACAAAAACAAACAACAACAACTAAAACCATTGGCTAAAGGTATGTACTCTGCTAGTCCCCTTGTTGCCTTTGGACGGGTCCAGGTATACCTCCTAGATCTTGGCAAAATGCTAAAGCCTTTACCACATCACCAGCTCATCTCTATCTCTTCAGATAAAAAGGACTTCTGCTGTAATGTGGATTAGATCACATGAGGACAAGTGTGTTAGAGATGACACTGTTCAGTACTGGCCACATAAACTGCATTACCCAGTGCCCTTCCCTTCTCATCTTTAGTAGAAAAGATACTCGACATGAGGAGTGGATTAGGGACAGATCTATTTGATGGCCGGAGATGATAAGTTATCTCTTGGAGTCACTCTTTAGAAAAAATGTATAGTGTTTTATTCAGAGGGACTGGTTTCTTTGGGGGACTCAGAGAGCCTAAGCCTAGTTTACAGAGAAGAGCCCTTTTAGATAGTAGTTTTTATTTGGCTTGCTAACCTCTAATTCCTACTCACTTGTGGCAAGCTTTTTAAGATGCGGTCAGTTCCCATGACTGCTAAATATTTTTCATGTTGCTTGAAGACTGTGGGAGGTCTTGATTCAGGTTTTTGCATTTCCTGAGGAGCACATTCTAGTGTAATGCCTCTCATCCAAGCGAGGAAGGTGGTAGTGGTTATCTTAGAAAAGTGAGGGGGGGAGAAACCCCCTGCACTCCTTCTTCTACAGTTCTCTGTGCTCTTGTCTCCACACTTTGCTTATAAATAGCCCAGGTTCTTTCTCTTCACTATCATGATGTCCTTTTCTTTTCTTTCTTTTTTTGAGACAGGGTCTCACTATGTAGACCAGGGTGACCTCGAACTCACAGAGATCCACCTGCCTCTGCCTTTTGAGTGCTGCTGTTACAGGCGTGCAACATGATGTCTATTCTTAGAGGCTCACTTAGCACCCCCAACACACCTCTTTTGCTTTCTCTTGGCAGATGGAGAGAAGAAGGTGTTGTCAGAGATAGAGCAACTGTGAAAACATTCTAGTGGAGTGTGATCATCCTATATTAAAGTAAGAACCAGAAGACATAGGATTAGAAGCCCCCAGAGCACCCTCGCAGGGTAGAAAAGATGTTTGCATGAAGCAACATCACCCTGTGACCTACATTAAGCTGCCTAATGCCCATGCCACCATTTGTCTGCCTGTGGAAAGGGAATAGCTGTAGCAATCACTGCCTTCCTCAGAAGTTTGGGAGAAATGTAATGAGATAATGAACTCTATTCTACTCAATTCTCTTACAAGGGAGCATATTGTTGACTTTGAGGAGAACAAAGTATTTGGGGGTCTTTGCGGGGCCTGACAATCTATTACCTCGTCCAGTGTGCAAATAGGACTATTGTAAAAAGCTAACCCGCTGCCAAGAAGTAAGCTATTTATTCTGTGGCTAAATCAGGCCCAATATGGGGAGAGGGAAAGGATTTTGATCTCTCCCTTGGAAGAACTATCATTAACTAGATAGACACAAAGATATCTTTTCTCTCTTTCTTTAAATCAGAACAGAAGTGTAATTGTGTTTGATGTTCGCTTTGAGAGAATATTAGGTTCAGTCGTGGTACACAGTATGTCAGATACTACCTCCTTTTTTTTAGATGTGTATAAGAGACAGGTCTTCCTGCCTTAGCCTCTTGTGTTTTGTTTGTTCATTTGTTGTTGTTTTAATTTATTTATTTTTCATGTGCATTGGTGTTTTGCCTGCATGTATGTCTGTGTGAAGGTGTCAGATCCCCTGGAACTGGAGCTACAGACAGTTGTGAGTTGCCATGTGGGTGCTGGGAATTGAACCTGTGTTCTCTGGAAGAGCAGTCAGTACTCTTAACCACTGANCCATCTCTCCAGCTCCCACCTTGACCTGTTGAAAGTCACGATTACAGGCGTGAGTCACCACCCCCAGTATCTTTTCCTGTCTTCCCTTCTCTTTTCTTTCCTCCCTTCCCCTCCACTTCTCTTGGTTTTTTTGACATAGGAGCTCATGTGACTCTGGCTGGCCTCAGACTGGCTTTGTTGCTGAGGATGGCCTCAAACTCCTGATTCATCCCATGCTTCAATACCATCCAAGTACTGGAATTTCAGGCTGTGCCATCAGCTAAAACATCCATTCTCAGTTGGGGCAATATTACCTCCAGCAGGGCAAAATTTGTTTCTTTAGGGATGAGAGAGGGAGGGGGAGGGAGAGGGAGGGAGAGAGAGGGAGAGGTTATAGTTTGGCCTTATAATCTAGGCCATTAGAACTTCATCTGGATGTGTATCTAGGAAGCACATGTCCAGTGGGCTGAGCGTGAAGATGATGCAGAAAGGTTGGGGAGCATTGCTGTAGTCTAGAACAGCACGTAGATGTCCGAGGCGTTTTTCCCTGTGCCTAGGCAAGCTGCAGATCGTCAGGGCTAATGCAAATTGCTATTGATTATTACATCCTTCTAAAAGGAATTGAGTTCAGAGAAAACTTAAAAGAAGATGAAATTTGTCCCCTAAGGGGTAATGATTTCAGACAAACAACTCAAACATAAAACCTACCCGTTAGAACCGATACTTCATGCTTAAATAAAATGTGGTTAAATCTTTAATGTAGGAGGTTTCTTTCTTCTCTTGCCTCTTCAGCCTTATAGAAAGGCACATCAAGGGAGGGATGATCTTCAAAGTGCTTCAAAGAAGAAGCCAGATCTGGAGAAAGAAGAGGGTGTGGCCCCCAAAGGCAGGGCAGGCATAACTGTCTAAACAGTGACAGAAAGTGGGCAGCATGGGAAGAGAATGGAAGTGGACATTTAAGAGATGTTGCTGTTGTTGCTAGTGTTACACACATGTGTATATCAGAAGTTTCCTTCTGTCCCCATCATTTGTCTTGTGTCATTCCAAACACTTAGAACGGGTAAGTGAGGCAACTCCAGCTTCACTCATTTAGCACTCTAAAATAGCACTGGAAGAGGCCTATAGCCTGTTAGAGTTAGCAGCCCTGAAACAACAGGATACTAAAAAGAGTGTCCCTACCCTCTGACGTCCTCCTCGACAGTCTAACCAGCTGTTCTCTGGTGTACCTGTGTAACTTAAGGAGAAGTGGCAGTGGTTTCCNCATGCCTTTCCATTTCACAGGTGTGCTTGGGAATATTCTTTCTCCAAGCTCTGTATGATAAGCATCGCCACAGGCACGGGGTGGCTGTGTAGAAATTTACCCAATCCCCGCCTGCTGATCTCTTAGGTCATATTAAAAAATGGGATGGATTCTAAGAGGCCTTCAGTCCTTGACACCCATGTGGCCCACTCACCTCCACACCTCTCCTCACTTCCCAACTCTCATTCTGTCCTCTGCAGCAGCTCTCAGACCTCACGGTCAGCTTCTCTTTGTTACCCATGGGTGGGTGTAACCCAACCTCGTCACATCGTGGCCAGCAGNTGGGCTTCTCTCTCCCCCCATTACATTGCAGACATTCTTTTCACATCATTTTGTCCTCTCTGCTGCATTCTCTCCACTTGGCCTCATTCCCTCTGTGCAAATCTGTTTCAAGGGACAGGAGTTTGCCAAGGAGATGCTGGCAGAGGGAGTCCCGCTCCCCACTTTCTATCTGAAGAGCCCAGTGTCACTCATTAGCATATGAGAAGAATGGTTGTAAATAAACATCAAATGAGGTTAACGAGCTCCAGCACATCAATATTAATGAAGTCCACCTCACAGACTCTAGAGTACTGAGGGCAACCACAAGAAGCAGTGTTATAAAGCTCCAGTTGCAAGGCAAGGAGGGTTAGATTCAGCCTGTTTGGAATGTTTGTCATTTCATGACCCCAGGAATGCTGCCGAGGAANGCTGTCTGATATCAGATCTATGCTTGCAAGCCCCTTGAGACATCTGTTTGTCTCAACAGGTGGCAGCCTAGAGGAAAAAGGCTGTGCCTGCAAGGCCAGAATCTAGGGTGGGGATATCCCAAATCAAAAAAGGAGGTCTCAAGAATTCCAGCCATTGAGCTCACATTACCCTTTAATCAGTAACTCATGGAGCCCAAACTTTGTTCCTGAAGTCCTAAAGGAACACCCAGGAACCTGGTAAACTCAGCTCAGTGAAGACGTTCCTGTGCCATGCAGTTTATGTGCCAACCATGACTTGAATTTTCCCACAGAGCCAAGTTTGGTTGTTGTGCCTGTAAGTAGAAGTCAGAATGTTAAGCACATTGATGGTTTGTCGAGTACGTAGTGTCCTGGGTGCTATACTAAATGGTTTGGGTGTATTTATAGACTCCTCACATTCTGCAAATGAGGAAGGTGAAGCTCACTGATTTCAAGTAAAGTGCCCAAGACCACACATCTAACAAATGGTACCAGGGGAACTCAGTCTTGGATCTGTGTGACCTCCAGGCCCATGCGTAGTCACTATCCTTTAAGGCATCTTGAAGTCAGTCACAGGAACAGTGTTAGCCTTCACACATCTCCTTCTCTTTCCTAAGCTGCATGCTCCTCCCCGAACAAGAGACCAACCCCAGGGTTGGAAGGCTTCCGAACACGGGTTTTCAACCTGTGGGTCTCCACCCCTTGATAAACCTCTACCTGGAAAAATATTTACATTATGGTTCATAACAGTAGCAAAATTACAATTATGAAGAAGCAATGAAAATAATTTTATGGTTGGGGGTCAGCACAACATGAGGAACTGTGTTAAAGGGTCACAGCGTTAGGAAGGTTGAGAACCACTGCCTTAGAAGCACATCTTTGAAATTTTTGTTTTGTTTTGCNTTTTCAGACAAGGTTTGTCTGTGTAGCCCTGGCTGTCCTGGAACTCACTCTGTAGACCAGACTGACCTCGAACTCAGAGATTTGTNTGCCCCTGCCTCCCGAGTGCTGGGATTAAAGGCGCGCACCACCACCACCCCGCTGAAATTGTTTTTTTTAAGAGGAAGTTTTTATTAAATGTGCTTTTCTTGGTAATATAAATTTGGAGTCAAAAGGATATGCATTTTAAAAGTATGTGTGCATATGTCCACAACTCAGTCATGTGCTGGGTAATATTGATATTGATTTATCTATCTTGTTACACCAGTTCCTTTATGCATAGGCATATACCTTGCATGAAGTCAGTGGCAGTGAAACAGAGGCTGCCTGCTCCCCCAACCCAGTGGCTCCTCTTAGCTTATAATTGTAGCCTCAATTCCAATGCTTCAGCAACTGAGAGCCTGCTTTATTACTTCAGGTTCACCGTCAGCCTCTTCATGATTCCCCTCAAAGCAGGAGAAAGCACCCGATGCCTCATCACCTGGCTGTTTTTAAGGAGGAACTCACAGTGAAAGGACAAGGGCAAAGGTTGCCCTGTCCTCTGCCTTACTTCTCCAAAACCCAAGGCCCTTGCTAATGTTTGCTTCAGCAGAACTTCCAAAATTGTTTCTACAGAATGGCACCCAAAGCCCAGCCGTATAGGAACCCTTCCTGCCACCAAGGTAACCATGACTAGGAAGCAATTGAAACTGTGTCTTCCTTTCCCAGGCCTGTGGCTGTCAACTTGGCTCAGAAAGAGGCAGACTGATGACTTTGTCTCCTTACCCAGTCACACTACCACACAGTTCTCATTTGAGCCTGGTCACATGGCTGTGCCTTCTGGTGGCCGAACAAGGATACGCTGTTTCCCTTCTTAGCACTCTGGGTTTGGCCTGGCCATCCTTAGATGAAACCATTGGGACCCCCAAACCTTGAAGCTTTTCCAAGGACAAATTGCATGCAGAGGTGGAAGGAAGAGCCAAGCTGNGCAGTGCAGCAGCAATGGTGTGCAGTNNGGATGCCTGCAGGAGCCAGGGGGAAGTTCATTGCTGCTCTGAATCCTCAGGCACACCAGCAGACTCAGATTAATAGGCTGTTTATTCTTCAGCGTGTTCCTTGAATCAAAAGCTCTGGATGGGATTATTAAAGAGTGTTTGAGAGAGCGCCCTGGAACCCTCCTCCTGGGCTCCGCTCACTGAAGAGGAACGATTGAGGTCTTTCATTTCCTGGGCAGCATCCCTCTTGCTCAGTGCTCACTGCAGCGGAAAGGTCTGGAGAAGCTTTGTTAGAAGCAAGCCTTTTGTCCCATCCATTACCTACAGCACCTTGGTCTGCTGATCTAATCGGTTAATGTTCCTGCCCGAGTTGCTGAAACTGATGAATGCATCCGTGTTAGCTCAGCGAGTGGTTTGCTTTGGGCTTTGGCTCTATTTGACACCAGTTCCATTTCTGGANAATGTCGTTATTTTTTAAAAACCATTGTTTAAATGGCATATTCTTCTTCACTTTATTTTGTGAAGCAGATGAGGCAGAGGGGTCTATGTTTTCTAATTCCCCCGGAATTAAAGTTTCTTTAGACCTTGGAGTTGAAGTATGCATTGAATTGTGAAAGTAAATTCAATTTTGAATTATTTCCTCTAATCCCATCCCTGCAACAGAGACATATATTGTAGAAAGGGGCCCTGATTCTCCACAGTCTCTCCCAATTCCCCTTCAGCAGCAGCAGGCTGGCCCATGAGTGCTCACTCTACCTGGAGCTCTCTAGCAGTTATACTTGCCCATATCTGGAAGATATCATCCTTCAGGCCTCCCAAGACTTCTGTGTACTGTGTGCACACGCACAGCATAGATCCACACCTTTCCAGGATCTGTGAAGGTACACAGACTTCTCTCATCATCGTAGATAGTGTAGCTGGAACACCATGGGCACTCATGAACACTGAACAAACCCAGTACAAATGACAAGCAATAGTCTGGAATCTGGCACAACCCTTAATTGCTACAGCCAGAGGCCAGTAAATGAAATTGGCTCATACATCTGAGAGCTCTAGAAGCTTTTTGGCATCCTGTAGCCCAGTGTTCCACCAGGGAGATACACCTTTGGGGCAGTGGGAGTCCATAAGACACTGTCCCCAGCACAGCTGCTTGGATAAAGACTGTTTGCCACATACATACTGAGACTACACACACACCCTGGCGTTCAGCCTGATTCCTTCCGGGAAGTCCATCTGTTTATCCAGTTCCAAATCCCAGGAGGCAGTCACCAAAAAGTAAATAGTGAAAAGGGACAGGATTTTTTCTTTCTTTCTTGATAAACATGTTCCAATGAACAAAACAGATTTTGCAAACACATTCCATCTAGTAAATCTTCCCCTCACAGCTGTGTAAGAAGGGCTTGAGGAGAGAACGATGTGCTGCACGGGACTTGGTTAGGAGAATTTAAAAGTTCAGTACTGCACAAGATAGGGACACTACGGTTCTACCTCTCTTTCCCTCGCTTTCTTTTCTCTCTCTCCCCCTCCGCCTGTCTCCCACTCTTCTCCCCACCTGCCCCCATCTCAAACCTGTGAAAGGAAATCTCTAGCTGTGAATGTAAGTGTCTTCAACTGCAAAGCCAGTCTCTCTTTAAACTAGAAGAGAGGGCACTGGGCACAAGCATGAGGACCAGAAAGCATCCCAGCACCCACATGAAGCTTGGCCTGGTGCTGTCTCTAACCCTAGTGCTTGTGGGAAGTAGAGACTGGCAGGCGGGTCCTGGAGTTTGCCGGCCAGCCAGTCTAGCTGATTGGTAGACTTCAGGCCCAGTGAGCAGCTGTGTCTCAAAAAAATTAAAAAGATACAGAGTGATCAAGGAAAGATACCCAAAGTTACCACCACCACCCTGCCAAAAATGGGTAGAGAGCAATAGAGAAGACATTAGATGCTAGAGGTCCACCTCTGGGCTCCACATTTGTTTCAAACAAAACAAAACAAAAATATTCAACGTAAAAAATTAGAAAAGTCCAATGTTCCAGACACAAAGAAATGATCAGAAGCAGAAGTGCTTGCTCTTTGGTTTGATCATTACATACTGCATGCATGTACTAAACCATCCATCACACTGTGTCCCGTAAGTACACACAACTGAAAAGAAAAAATAAGAGACTGGTGTGGTGGAGTGCAACCATAATCCCTCCTCAGGAGCCCAAAGTAGGAGGATCACAGGTTCAAGGGCAGCCTGTACTACACAGTGAGAGCTTGTCTCTAAATAAATCAATACAATGAATAAAGTTTTTTTGTAAGCCTTCCTCTTTAGAGGACATGTTCTGAGCCCTCTCCCTTTCCTATCGCTCCTGTTCTCAGCCACTCGAGCTGTTCTGCCCCTCTGGAGTTGGACAATGGGGAGCAGTCCATCTGGCCTGTCTCTGCTTCACATCCATCCTTTTGGCTAGGAAAATGAGGAACTGAGATCAGATCAAGAAATTGGATCCCGGGGATCAGGGACAAGCACAAGAAAGTGACCTTGTGCCTCAGAGGCGGCTGGATGTTTGTGTGTCTCTGTTCAGTGTCGAATTGGCTCACTGAACCATTCAGGAGTTGTTTTTTAAAAATGTCCTCCTCACTCCTCGTTTTCGGGTCAGATGCTTTGGATAATCCAGTGGAATTCTCTCTGCTCTGCTGCTGGCTGCTGCCAGATACAGAGTGCTAAATCCTGTCAGTCGGGAGACTTCAAATGCTGATGTGTGAAGCAGTGCTGCGAATTGGCACCCTGTGCTCATTCACACCGACTGCTTTGCCAATTAACCATGGCAGTAGAAGGTGACAGCCCAGGGGAAAGTACAGTTTCCACTGCCCATGCCTTATCTTTACTGTGGGAACAGTGTATCTGGCCATGTCCCCGTCCTCCCAATGGCAGTAGGCCACTCTAGTATTTGATAAGCCTCAATTCTGTTTCTTTCAATATTATTCCTTTCCCAGGCCTGACAGAGCAATTTCTTCAACAGATTGCAACATACCAGGAACAGAACTAGCATCTCTGTGCAGAATAGGAAGGTAGACAGTGAAACACCCTTGCTGCTGGTTCCTAGCTCCCTGTCTTGCACCGCCCCACTTCTTCCACCACACTGCGTGGCTGCCTCCTCTTCTGCCCCAGAGATATCTTCTCAAACAGGCCAGCCTCTACACCCATTTTATGTGGTCCTACCTGCTCTAGGGACACCTTCTCAAACAGGCTAGCCTCTACACCCATTTTATGTGGTCCTACCTGCTCCAGGGACACCTTCTCAAACAGGCTAGCATCTACACCCATTTTATGTGGTCCTGCCTGCTTTTACTGTATGTAAGAAGCACACCTATCTTTGTACATTTTGTCACCCTATCACTTCCTAAAAGTGTTTTGTCTTGTTTCTTGTCTGAATCCCCACACATACTACAATGTAGNTACTCTGAAAATGAGAATTTTACTCCAGTGGGATGGCACACACATGTAATCTCAGCAGCTAGGAGGCAGAGGAAACAAGAGTTCAAGGGTATGCCATACATGATGGCACACCTTTAATGCCATCACTCCAGAGGCTGAGGTTGGTGGAACTCTGTGAGTTTGAGGTCAACCTGATCTACAGAGTAAATTCCAGGCCAGCTAGGGCTACAGAGTGAGACCCCACTCAAAAAAAAGAAACA
>LZPO01096786.1:946989-971925 GCA_001675575.1 Neotoma lepida
CAGTTATCGCTGGAGAGACAGCTCAGTGGTTAAAAGCAATCACTCCTCTTGCAGAGGACCCAAGTTCAATTCCAAGCACACACATAGGTGGCTCACAACCAACATCTATAAGTCCAGTTCCAGAGGATCTGATGTCCTCTTCTGACTTCTCTGTGCACAGCACTCATACACAAACTCACACTTAGATACACACACATACACATCATATAAAATTTTAAAAAAAAATTGTGCAGTCAGAGTCATTATTCACAGTCATTTCTAAATTGGCCTGCTTGGTGTCACTTAGCTAATCAGGAACAACCAGGGTTTGGACCTAAGTTGGCTGATTTAGAAGCTCTCACATTCAGACCCACTCAGAAATTAGGGACAGCAGTGTTTGGGCTGCCTTTAGTAAAACTCTGGAATCTCACTGTATAGTCCCAGCTGGCCTTGAACTTGTGAGTCACCTACCTGCCTCAGCCTCCAATGCTGGGATTATATGTATACTACCATGCCAAGTTTTAAATTTTATTTATGTTGTGTGTGTACTGGCATGAGTTCATGTATACTATGTGTGTGCAGGTGCCCATAGAGGCCAGAAGAGGGTATTGAATTTCCCTAGAACTGGAGTTATAGCAGGTTGCAAGCCACCATATGGATGTTAGGAACTGAATCCAGGTCCTCTGCAAGAGGACTGATTGCTCTTAACCACTGAGCCGTCTCTCTGGCCCCCAGGCCATTTTTTGTTCGTTGGTTGGTTGGTTGATTTCATGTTCTCAGATGTATTTATTTTATGTGTATGAGTGTTTTGCTTGCATGTTTGTCTGTGTACCTGTGCTTGGTGCCCACGTTGGGATCCCCTGGAACTAGAGTTACAGTCAGTTGTGAGCTGCTATGTGAGCACTGGGATCAAACCCAGCTCCTGTACAAAAGCAGTAAGTGTTCTTAACCACGGACTCATCTCTCCAGCCCCCACTNTGAGTTTTAAATCAGTGTCTCAGTCCCCAATCCCCAATACTTTAACCTGGGCAAGGGCCATTAAGACAAAGTACAGTAAGAAAGGCTTTATTTTATCTACGATTGTCTTAGTCAATTTTCTATTGCTGTGAAGAGACACATGACCATGGCAGCTCTTATAAAAGAAAGCATTTAATTGGGGCTTGCTCACATTCAGAGGTTAGGTCCATTATTGTCATGGTGCGAAGCATGGCAGCACACTGGCAGACATGGTGCTGGAGACGTAGCTGAGAGTCCTACAACGGAATCCATAGACAGCAGGAAGAGAAAACCACTGGGCCTGGCTTGAGCATTTGAAACCCCAAAGCCACTCCCAGTGACACACTTTCTCTACACCTACTCCACCAAGGCCACACCTCCTAATCCGTGTCAAGTAACACCACTCTCTAGTAGCCAAGCATTCAAATATATGAGCCCATGGGAACCATTCAAACCACCACAATGATATATATTAAAGTTCCATGTAAGATTTCTATTTTTAAAGTGTATCTCTTAATTATGTTTTTACTCTCCTATACTACAACTTCTGTATTTTTTTAATAATTCGTTAATTTATTTTTATTTTGATCTTATGTGCATTGGTGTTTTGCCTGCATGTATGTCTATGTGATGGTGCCTGATCCCCTGGAGCTGGAGTTACAGACAGNTGTGAGCTGCCAAGTAGGTGCTGGGAATTGAACCTGGGTCCCCTGGAAGAGCAGCCAGAGCTCTTAAGCACTTAGCCATCTCTCCAGCCCCCAACTTCTGTATTTTATGGGTGGAAAACTAAGACCTAGGCAAGTTATAACCACAGGAATGTAATCAGTTCTTCACAGAACTCACACTGGGGCATTGCCTCTGTATCATGATGTGTCTCTGAAGTAGAATAGACTAAGCAGTACCTCAAGGGCCCGAGTCAGCGTAGGGGACTCTTATGTAGCAGATCAGGCCTGTTTCAACCCCCCAGTGGTGTGTAGGGGTGGCCATAGTTAGCCCACAAACCTGACAAACTGCCAGGATATGTGTATATAATCTTTGATTGAAAATGCCCACATTTGGGGCTGAAGAGATGGCTCAGTGGTTAAGAGCACTGACTGCTCTTCCAAAGGACCCNGGTTCAATTTCCAGCACCCACATGGCAGCTCATAACTGTCTATAACACCAAGATCTGACACTCTCACACAGACATACCTTCAATTGCTCTTGTTCATCCTGATGTCGCAACAAGATCATTGCCTTTTCTGATTTAATACTCTGCCTAGAATCCCAGTAGCCAAACAGAGATAAACTAGCTACATTTCTCACTTGGTGCTGTGCTTAGTCATAGTAAAATATAAAGATAAAGAGTTTGCCTTCCTGCTCCTCTTTGAATAGATACTCTGGGGAGTAGTGACTTGGCAGAGGCCAGAGTTAATAATGGCTCAAGTATTATACCCCACAAGTGTTGTTGGAAGCCATTTCTTCTCATTCCTTTTATAGGGTCATTTCCCTTTCAGTAAACTAATTATCATTTCCCTCCATTTATAATATAAACAACAGTGCTGTCAAAGAAGATAACGTTTAGAAATAGGAACACAGACTGTTCTCTTCTAGGCTTTACTTCACAGCTACGGGGCCCTAAGACGTTAGCAATCTTCCTGTGACTGTGGTACCAAGTGTTCATGGAGAAGGAAGCTGTCAGATGCCCCCCCTACCCCACCCCCTTCTTCCTCACTTCCCTTTCCCTCCTCTACAGAGTAGCACTGAGAAGTATTTACTCAGCTGTGGCCTGGTAACAAAGCCTCCATACCCTAGGGATGGGAAGGGGTGGTGTGGTCATGCCCCAAACTATCCATGGCCTTCCGAGCATCTCTTGGCAGAGCATCCTGGCCAAGGGTAAGTGTCATTTAGAATGCGCCTTCATAGCTCCTGCAAAAATGCACATAAAAACAGTTGTAACTGAAAATTGAAGAGTCCACTCATGGTCTGTGGTGTTCTCTGGCCTCTGTGGCAGTTTCTATTGAAATCATGCAGCTAACCAGCTAGAGGTCATCCAGCTCTCTGTGTTCCCGTGGCTTTATAGCATTTCATTATCTCTAGCCCTGAGCCAGCACCAGCAAATGCAGCTGACACACAGATGAGTTCAGACTGAACCTATTGTATCCCCACACTTCGAGGGCTAAAAGTCCTGGATTCGCTTACTCTGAGTGAGGCAAAGATGTACCCCAAGTCCTTCCATCTGGCACCATTCTGCTGCTCTGTGGCGATGGTTCTCAGGATCTGGCACAGGCACCATTTCCCAGGCCTCTGAGTCCACAGCCCCATACCCGCACAGTTCTTGTGAGAAAATGTTGTGGACACACATGGTGGTCTGCAAAGAGGATGTAGACATGACTAAGCTGCCTCCACAGAGCTTCAGAGGCAGGAATTTCCACACCAAAAAGGCAGGCCAGATGTAAAAAAGCCTTCTCTCTTTTCCTACAAATGAGGCCAAGTTAGCGCTAGAGTACATTGAGTATCAATCATTTCTGACTAGATTAATTTTCTTGGCTAAAATAACCTTGTCCATCAATCCCTAGGATTAGGTTAGAGATAACCAACAAAAAGAATCTTTTGAATCTGGGTGCTGCTCATCTTGAAAGTGTTTACACTAGAGTTGTGCTTAGAATGAAGTGCATTCCTATGAGGTGACCTGTTGGCTTCCTTTGGTTTTCATAGTAAAAGTGGCCATTCATTCCTTTGAAATCATTTAAGCTAACTGAACTGAGCCCTTGGCGAGAAGATTCTAGGAACAACAGCCATGATTTACTGCTTTTACTGATAGTTGCAGTGTCTACGAAACAGGACATTTGCCATGTTCAATTCTTTGCAGCTTCTGGAGGCCCTCAAATACCCATTTGCAGAATGCTGCTTATCCCTGGAGATCCCCCTTCTCTGCATTCACACACTGTCTTAGTTTCTTCTCTTCTGCTGTGATAAAATACTCTTAAAGGGGAACTTAAAGATAAAGGCTTATGTGGGTCCAGTCTCAGAAGGGATGCAGTTCAACATGATGGGGAAGCTGTGGCCTCAGGAGCAGGAACAGTGTAGAACCAGGCTATAAAACTTCAAAGCCTGCCCCCAGGGACATACTTCCTCCAGCAAGGTTCTGCTCCTCAAGGTTCCATAACCTTTCCAAACAGTGCCACCAGTTGGGGACCATGTTCAAACCCATGAGTCTATGGGGAACATTTCACACTCAAACCACAGCACGGTGAGCTCTGACTTAGGTTACTGTGTGACATGTGGTTTTATTCATTCCCCCCTTCAGTACACACTCACTGTGCTAATGTCAGAATTTAGCTACATACTGTAGTTCAGTCTCCATTTCAGAACTTCAAGCTTATTTTTGTTTGTTTGGGTTTTTTTTGTTGTTGTTGTTTTTGTTTTGTTTTGAGACAAGGTCTCTCTATGAAGCTCTGGCTGCCCTGGAACTGACTCTGTAGACCAGGAAGGCCTCGAACTCACAGAGATCCACCTGCCTTTGCCTCTCAAGTGCTGGGATTAAAGGCATGTGTCACCACACTGGCCCAGGACTTCAAGTTTAAGTCAGTTAATTTTAACATAGTAGTATAGTTTTAAACAGATTAGCCACTTTGCTGATTTTTCTGATATATTATATATATATTTCTGATATATATAAATAACGTCTTCTGGTTTTTGTTTTTGTTTTTGTTTTTTACAGCATTACATCAAGTAGGTACTGTGCTATGCACACTTTTAAACAAGGAAGCCAAAGTGCAGAGAAGTTGTATAACTGGTCTGCTGCTAAGTACTAGAACCAGGTACTGATGACATGTTGTCTGGTTTCTAAGCTCTGCACCAATACAACTGCCCTGACTGACTGCCCTCCCTGCCCTGTTGACTTGGCCTGCCTGCTGGTCGTCTGTCAGTCATCTGGCGTCAATAATCCTCTCATCAGAAGCTAAGGCTTCCATAAACCAGCTGGATTCCACCTGCTATGTGAAACTCTCATGGCCTTTGGAGTAAGATAGGCTTAGGTCTGAAGAATAGTCTTCTAAACCAGCTGTTTTCTTGAGAAAATAATTGACCTCCCAGAGCAGAGTTTCTCTATTTCTGAAATAGTCATGGCAAATACTAACAACACTCATTGGGCCAGACATTGGTCTATGCACTTAACATTAACTCACAACTCTATGATGCTTATACAAACATTTTATACATGGTGAAACTGAGGTATGGAGTTCTTAACTATTTTGAAGTCAATGGCAAAGCTAGAATTTAGTCCTGAGCCACGGCACTGTGCAGCCTCTAAAGATGATGGAATTAAAGTGTCAGGCCTCTCTGGTCCTGGGCCAGGTACCCAGTTGGTAAGACTAGTAGAAGATTTTGAAGAGAGTTCAACAATTCTGACCACCCACACGAAGAGAAGCACCAGTTTGTGGAGAGGGTTCTGATTTTGATCTTACACAAAAGTCTTTCCTTTGAACTTTCAGGACCTGCTGGCTGAGCTCTCCTAATTGTGGGGGATTCCTTTAGAGAAGCATCTGTGGGTACACACCACATCACTGCCCTTCCCTGCACCTGGGTGACGCTGAGGCTCGCAGGTGGGCGGGGTGAGCGTTGAGAGGCAGCCAACAGCACAGGTGTACAGCTTGCTGTAGGCGGCCTTCCCTGGCGGGCNGGTGCAGCCTGGCCAGCTCCAGCTGCTGAGCTGGGCCTTAGTACTTCCTGTTTACAGTAATTAGAACCTTTCAGTCTCNATTTCTTACCAGAAAGATTCCAATTCACCAGGATCGTCTCCTTGATCCAGTTCACCTGGACCTGGTTATTGCTGCAGTTTGTTTGGGGTGGGGGTGGGGGGACCAGAGCCTGGCCCTCCCACATCAGGTTGGTTAAGACTAAGGTGCTGAAGTGTTTGTTAGCTGGGTAAGCTCTGCAGCTGCCACTTGGATTTGAATTCCAGTTCCACCCTGTGTACACACAGTCTGAACTCATGTGTCTATGAAATGGGGATAAAAATAGTGACAATTAAGGTGGCAAGATGGCTCAGGGGTTAGCTGCAAAAACCTGGCAACTCAAGTTCGATCCCAAAACCCACATAAAGGTGGAAGAAAAGAACCAGTTCCACAAAGTTGTCCTGAGACCTTCAAGTGGATTCCACACAAATAATTTTTTTTTTTTTTTAAATCATGAAGCTTAGCTGGTGGCTCACACCTGTAATCCCAGTACTCAGGAGGACACAGGCAAGATGTTTGCTGCCAGTTCTAGCCAAGCCTGACCTAAGCGTGAGACTTTGCCTTAAAAAAAAGGAATTAAAGGCTGGAGAGATAGCTCAGAGGTTAAGAGCACTGACTGTTCTTCCAGAGGTCCTGAGTTCAATTCCCAGCAACCACATGGTGGCTCACAACCATCTGTAATAAGATCTGGTGCCCTCTTCTGTATACATAATAAATAAGTCTTTAAAAAAAAAGAAATTAAGGTAAAAATCAGATAAGATAATGCATGTAAACCTTAAAGAGAGCAGAGTCTGACCCATGTTAAATAAACACCAGTAAGTAGTATTTTCGTTAAGCCCCTCTTGCCTTTAGAACCCCTTCTTATCCTCCTGTTCCTCAGACTCTGGGCTCCCTTCCATGATCATAGGCATCTTCCGAGCTTCCACGGGCTTATCTGTGACTTGGGAGTAGGAACAATGGAGTCAAATCCTAAGGCTGCTGTGAAGTTAAGCGCACTGATTCACACACTGAGCACAGAGCTGGAAAATTATTCACCCTTGTTACTGTTACGCTTGTAGCACAAAAGGGCTGCTGGAAACTCTTTGAATTTTTGGAAAGAGTGTTAAAAGCCAANGAGGCCAGTGTGCGCANCAGCCTTTGCAGTTAACAAATGCCTGAGCGAGCTTGGGGCCTTAAGCCTCTGGAGCTCTTTCTGTGACTACTGCACCCCTGTACTGCTGTGCCTGTGATGTAGGAGGCAAGTGTCAATGGTGAGTGAGTGGATACAGGAGAGTAGAAATGAGTTTGCCCAGGCAGCCTGACAAAGACTATCCAAGACTGAACACTGTAGATTAAAGCATTCAAATGCACCAAGAAAAAAAAAATAAAAAATAAACCACCTCAGAAGGTGCTTTCCTCTCCTCTCCTGTCTTAACCCCCAAGATTTAAAAACAAACCAAAACCACTCCAAGTGTTTGATGTTACTAAGGTGCAGACATTCTGCTAAGCACTGGAGAGATAGCATCTCTTTTGACTTCAATCCTGAAAAGTGAGCACAGGCGTCCCCAGCTTACTGCGGAGAGCCTGAGATGAGAGANGANGCACTCTGCCTGGTTTTTATACCTGAGTTAAGGAGCCACGGTGTGAAGCCAAGCCAGCAGGGCAGTGGTTGGATTTTGGAACCAGTCTTTCTGCTTGCAGTACCCCATCTCCAGAGGGGCAGGGTGGCTCTCCCTTGCAATTCCCTGGCCTTGATGTTATCTGGCCACTGCCCTAATTGAATTTGAACTGCTCTCACACGTCAAAGCTGTTGGCTTGTATTTCCCTGGGTCTCTCTATGACTGCCTTCCTCACCCAGCCTTGGGGAGAGTTGGCTCCAGAAGTCATGGGCAGGGCAGGGCATCTTCTGGCTTTAGGAGTGAGTTTTAAGAGCCTTCGTTAACATTAGAGAGGTAAAAGTAGTTTATATAAATTTGTCCTCCACCCTTGGGAAACAAGTATTTGAACTGTGTGAGTTAGAACAATAGCAAGAACCTAAAGGGAGCTGGGAGATAGCTCAGTTGGCAAAATGCTTGCCTCACATGCATAAGGACCTGAGTTCAATTCCTGGAACAGATGTAATTTTTTAAAAAATTAAAATTAAAAAAAAAACAATACTCAATGTTGTCCTCAGGCCTACACACACACACACACACACACACACACACACACACCCCACACACATACACACACACACACCACAGACATACACACACACATACCACGAATATACACATACACATACACACACCACGGACATACACACACATCCATGAATATATATATGCACACACACCACAGACATATACACATACACACACACACACCATGGACATACGTATACAGAGAACCTAATGAGGAGCGGGGGAGGGGTGGTTGTTCCTCAGTGGTAGCACACTTGTGTAGTCTGTCTAAGTTTGACCCATGAGCACCTTAAAAACAAAAAGAAAGGGGCCTCAGCTCTGGAAACCGGGAGGCAGAGACTAATTCCTCTCCTCCCTTATATTCTTCTACCATGTCACCATACACATCTTTCCAAGGTGACTGTCCAAGTGATTTGAAATGTATACTAATTCCTGTGCAGTCCGTGGCCACACTCCCAACAACAGTGTCAAAGTTTAGCATAGAAAAGCACTTGATGATTCAAAGGTAGTACTGTCAGAAAGCACGCTCCTCACAGAGTTCTGGAGGGAGAGCAGAGCAGGCTTTTCTCCTGTGCCCCCATCACTCCTGCTCCTCACTCCAATGGTGACACTGCGCAGCTATTACTCCTGTTCTTGAAGAATATAACCACCTGCCAGACTGCCTGGAGTCAATGAGTGAGAAAGCAGTGTGTGGCCCATGAAGCCAAGGTCAAGGCCGCAAAAGCCCTCTTGATCCCCTGACCTGCACTGACGCTGAGTCTGTTCTTTGGGGGCTCTGCCCTTGACACTGTGGTTAGGTTAACTCTGTGCCCCCACCTTGAGTGAGCTTTGATGACAAAGTGGTTGGAGCCCAGGCCGGACCCTGGAGATTTGGGGTTTTGTGGAAAAGGATCAAGCAAATGAGCCCGGGCAGGAGCTCTGGATTCCTGTGGCTTGGGCTAACTTAAGTCCAAAGAAACCAAGTGCCCGTGACCTTCATCACTGTTCCCCAGCACAGCCATAGCCTCCTCTCACTTAGGAGAGCTGCCACCGGCTTGCTCTTGTTTCTCCATGAACATGGCTTCCATCTTTGAAAGCCTTTGCTCCTTGGGAATTCTTGAAGACTGTTGTTGCCTGACTGATCCAGAGTCTTCTAGTTGTAGCACAGGCTGCAGCAAAACAACTAGGAAGCATAGGTGTGGTTCCTCTCTCAGGACACTGTGAACCTCTGAGATTTGCCTCTTTGGCACATCTCTCCTACAGCACTGCTTCTGTAGGTCAGGAGTTATTTGTTTGTTGTGACTGTGTATCTTAGACTTTGTCTTGGCTTCCTGTAACAATAGGATGACCAGATATGTGTGCAGGCATCACAGAGAAGTCAGCCTGCTGCGGTCCTGGGTGGCGGACCAACCAGGTCTGTGCTTTCTGCGTCTGTACTCCTCCCCGCTCTTCTCTCCACCCCCACCCCGTATGCAACATGTTTGCCTTAGTGCCTGTTGATATTTTGTAGATGGTTTTCTGGGGCATGCAGTGGTAAATATTGCCATGCCAGAGACTTTGAACAGACCCAAAAGCTTTGGCATGACTCGTCCACTCAGTTTTGGAGTCAGGGAAAACCAGGGTAGGAAGACTGATGAAGGTGTTTTCTTGTCTCCTCTCTTCACTTGGCCAGGTCTCAAACCAACAGAGCCCCTTTGGTCAGTGCGCAGTAGGTGCCTCACCCAGGCAGGGGTGGCTTGGTAGAGAGACCAGTCCTAAAATCTCACCTCTAGGGCCAGCTGTGGCACACTCCTTTAGTCTCAGCACACAGGAGGCAGAGACAGGCGGATCTCTGTTAGTTTGAGGCCAGCTTGGTCTACATAGTTCCAGACCAGCCAGAGCTACAGTGTGAAACCCTGTGTCAAAAGAAAGAAAAGAGGAAAGAAAAGCCTAGCTCCTTTACGCTGATTTGCCTTTCAAACCACAGCAGTATTCTAACAAGACTGGGCCTGAAACCCATGAAATAACCAAAAGGTAGGCAGTGACCTGAACTGCAGTCCTAATGAGAGCCTTTCCATTGCCCTGCAGACTTGCTGACCATGAGGGAGTACCACTGTCTGCTGCAGTTACTGTGCCCAGACTTCCCACTGGAACTCACTCAGAAAGCAGCCAGGTACGTATGTCCCAAGTCTGGGTCTCCAAGCCAGCTGCACTCTGGGGACCAGAGCTTCTCAGAGAAACCAGTACAGCATATCTCAGAAAAGGCATTAGAAGCCAGGTAGTGGTGGCGCACGCCTTTGATCCCAACACTCAGGAGGCAGAGGCAGGCGAATCTCTGTGAGTTCAAGGCCAGCCTGGTCTACAGAGTGAGTTCCAGGACAGCCAAAGCTGTTACACAGGGAAACCCTGGGGGTGGAGGGCATAAAGAGTAAAACTGGCCGTCAAGTCTGTTGTGGGTTTGCCCCCTAGATATAACACTTTATGTTTCCTAAGGAAAACCAAATCATCCTTTGTGGTTTTACAGGGAAACTCTGAAGACAGAGTCTGAGGGTAGTGAAATAAAAACACAGGGCCACACAAATACACACACACACACACACACACACAGGAGGATATTCTGAGTAAGAGGAGCAAGAGTGGGTGATAATTTATAATCCAGAGGCTGAGAGCAGGGACTGGAAAGGCATGGAAGGGCCAAACCCCCACTGAGGGAAGAGCAGATAGTATGGTGTCTGTAAAGAAGGCTTCTGAGTTTGCGGGTAGCCCAGAATTGTGGTAAGCAGAGAGTGTTAAGGGCCCTAAATCCTGTGTTTGGTTTTACTATCGCTCACATTTTTTTAACCAAATGAAGTAGTTGATTACCTAAATTAACTTAATCATTTAACACAAATCTGAGGTAGGTTTGCATATTCAAGCTGAGCAAAAGATATTATTTTCTGAAAAGTTCCCAGTTTCCAAAAGAAGTCATATTGCAATCATTTGTCTTCATTATTCCACTTCAATGTACTTATTTTAGTTATGTCTGTCTGCATGAAAGATTCCTTTCCGTGTCTCCACCATGCCCCTGCCGTGCTGAAAAGGCAGCTGAGGTACAAAGAGGTGAACTACGTTAAGTAAACTGACAGATAACTCTGGCAAGTGGCAGAGTGAGTGGCCCAGTTAGCCATAGTCAGAAGACTTTGAATACAGCCTCCTCACTGGCCTGTGTGGGGCACCAACTCTGCCCGGAGAGCTGGCTTCTTAAACCAAAGGCCCAGTGGCTCTGCTGTATCTAGAATCACTCTGCTCCTCCAGACGGCCCTGGCTCGTTCTCTCCATAGACCTGGAGGATGGGAAGTTGGTGGTACTAGCAGCAGGCACCAGCGTCTTTCTGGGAAAGGACATTTTGTATTCAAGGCTCATGAACTGATTTTGCTAATAATGTACAAAATTTGCTAATAATGTACAAAATTTACAGAAAATTTTGTAGCAGCCCCCCCCCATTGTCCACTGGGCACTCACCTTCTCCAATGACTACTAGTAGAAGCTCTAATGCAGGTTTTAGTGTTTTCATTAATCTGCAATCCCAAGGGAGTTTGGATTTTTCCTTTGGTTTGGTTTTGTGTCTTTTTGAGACAGTTTCTTTCTATGTATCCTCCTGCCTGAGCCACCCCAGTTCTGGGATTACAGGAATGCACAATCAGGCCTAGCTTGAATTTTTTCCTTAGTAGAAAGGACAAAAGAAGGGCTGGAGGGATAGCTCAGTAGTTAAGAGCACTGGCTGCTCTTCCAGANGACCTGGGTTCAATTCCCACCACCCGCATGGCAGCTCACAACTGTCTATAACTCCAGTTCCAGGGATCCAACGCCCTCACACAGGCAGACCAGTGTACTCGAAACCAACGCCCTCACACAGGCAGACCAGTGTACATGAAACAAATCATTTTTTTAAAAAAGGAAAAGAAAGGACAAAAGAAGAGGAGGATGGGGGGAGGAGGAGGGGAAGGAAGAAGAAGAAGAGAAAGAAAGAAAGGGATGAGGAACGGGGTGATGGTGATGATCATGGGAGGTTATCTTTTTAATTTAAAAGCAGTCAAACAAAGTTAACATCAGAATTTCATGCTAGTTTCCCTTTGGGTTCAACTCATTTTAAGAAAGATCCAGCCCAAGAGATTGGGGGTGGAATTCATGCTTTAAAAGTCAAGACTTAAAAAAATAGAAATATGACTCTTGGAGAATTCTGATAAGGAGAAGGACCTGGGCCTGGTGTGACACACCTGTGATCCTCCTACCACTCCAGGGAAAACTAAGGCACGAAGATTCTGAGTCTCAGGCCAAGGCTACCCTTGGTTCATGTGAGCCCATGTCTCAAAAAGGGGGGCAGGGAAAGAGAAGAGAAAAGGAAAGAAGCACCCACTAAATGTGTGGTCCAGGAGAGCAGGNAGAATCCACAATATCCTTATTGCTGCTCAGTCTGTCAGTCAGCATCATCCTGCTCAAATCTTCCTGCTCGACACTCCATCATGCTGAAGGAATGAATATGTGGATGAATGGAGGGGTGAGTGGTCCTCACCTACCACTGGACTCCTCGGTTCTGAGTCACAGGAAGAGCAAGAACCACCTTTTACACTCAGTTGTCCATTTGCTTATTCATCAAATGTTTCTCTTCTGATAGTTTTATTGAAGGCGGGGATACAATTCACGCTTCTCTCACTTAAAGTGTGTCATTTCATGGCTTTTAGAATATTGCCAAAGCCATGCACCCATGACTACAGTCCATTTTAGAACATTTCTCTTACCTTTAATCCCAGCACTCAGGAGGCAGAGGCAGGTGGATCTCTGTGAGTTCAAGGCCAGCCTGGTCTACAAAATGNGTTCCAGGACAGCCAGGGCTACACAGAGAAACCCTCAAAAGGGGGGGGGGCATCCTGCACAGTTTAAGCCCTGCTCTCCAATGTCTCATGTCCCCAGAGCTAGGTGAGTACTGCTTTGCTTTCTGTCTCTGTGGATTTGCCTATTCTGAGCATTTCAACTAAATGGAATTGGCCAGTTGATGATGGCACAAACTTGTAATCCCATCACTCGGAAGCTGAGGCAAATGGATCATTGTGAGACCAAGGCCAGCCTAGTGCACAGAGTGAAACGGTGTCCAAAAAGAAATACACCTCAAATAATGCTATTGTACTGTAATGTATTGTCCCTTTTGACTGGCTTCTTGCTCTCTTTCTCTCTCTCTCTCTCTAGCTCACGCTCTTACTTTTTGGTTTTTAGGGGTTTTTTAAGACAAGGTCTCTCTACATAGCCTTGGCTGTCCTAAACTCACTATGTAGACCAGGCTGGCCTTGAACTCACAGAGATTCACCTGCCTCTTCCTCTCAAATGCAGAGATCAAAGGTGTGCACCACTGCACTCTGCAAATTTATTTTTATTATTTATGTATCTGTTTGTTTGTTTTGTGGAGTGTGGGGACATGCATTCATGCTGTGGCATGCATGTGGACGTTAAAGGACCACTTGCAGGGGATCGTTCCTTCCGCCATATGGGTCCCAGGCATTGAACTCAGATCAACAGGCTTGGCAACAGGTGTCTGAGCCATCTCTGCAGCCCTCATCAAATATTTAACTCTCTCTCTCCCTCCCTCCCTCCTTCTCTTGAAGACTTACTTATTAGGCAGGTGTAGTGTTACATGCCTTTAATCCCAGCACTCCAGAGGCAGAGGCAGGCAGATCTCTATGAATTCCAGGACAGCAAGGCAGGGCTACATAGACAGACTTTGTCTCAAAAGCAAAACAAAACAAAATATTTTTATGTGTATGTATGTATCAGTGTGAGTTATGTGCACTATGTGTGCAAGAACACCAGGAGGCAAGAAAAGAACATCAAATCCTCCAGAACTGGAGTTAGAGTCTGTTGTGAGCAACTTCATGGGTGCTAGGAACCAAACCTAGATCTTATACAGGACCAGCAAGTGCTCTTAGCCACTGAGTTGTCTCTCCATCCCCATCAAATATTTCTTGGGTGTCAGTTTCATGCAAGTAGCTACTATGAATACTGAGGATATAGTCATTAATCAAATGTATTCCTGCCCCTCACAGAGCAATGTTTAAGTTTAAAGTGGACCCCTTGAGTACTTGCGCTGCCTACCACCAGTTTCCATATATCACCTTGGTTTCTTTCACTCCAGAATAGCTGCTGTCTTCCCTTCCCATATTTATCTATTTATTTGTAGAATTATGTGTATGGATGTTTTGCCTGTGTAACACTTATGTGCCTACTGCCCACAGAGGCAGAAGAGGGGGTGGGATCCTGTGGATCTGTAAGCCACCATGGGGGTCCTGGGAATTGAACCTAGGTCCTCTGGAAGAGCAGCCAGTGCTCTTGACCACTGAGCCACCTCTCCAGCCCCTTCCTTTCTTATTCTTGATAGTATACAGTAAACTTACGGGAGTAAGCTCCAGCCTTACATTTGCTACACCCATTTCCCCAGATCCTAAAGAATCAGATTTGTGTAAGCACTGCAAGATTATAAAGAATAGGATACTCTGAAAACCACAAATCCTGGTCTAGGTGACTCAGCAGTTAGGAGCACTGCACATGCAAGAGGCCTGGAGTTCAGATCCCAGAACTCATATAGCAAGCTGGTACCCCACAGACACCTGTAACTCCAGCTCCCAGGGATCCATGGCCCTCTTATGGCCTTCATGTGTGCACATAAACACATGCACAGCACACATATGCACTAGATACCCCGTGCATGTGTGCTAAATGAATGCATCAGTAAATGGATACGTGAATATTCTTTGTACACCATTTTACACACACATATACACGCACACAAATAAACAAGATCTTTATTTTAACAGTCTAAAAACTGAGGCTGGAGAGATACATCAGCAGTTAAGAACATTTGTTGGTCTTATCGAGTACTTGGGTTCAATTTCCTAGCACCCACATGGCAGCTCACAACTGTCTATAACTCCAGTTTCAGGGAATCCAACGCCCTCTTCTGATCTCCACATGCATGTGGGGCACAGATATACATGCAAGCAAAATACTCATATACATTAATACGTGTATTAAATCTAAAATTTTTTAAATAAAAGTTTAAAAACAAAAGTGAATTCTTTTTTGTTGAGACAGGATCTCAGGTAGCCCAGACTATCCTGGTGCTCGCTATATAGCTCAAGATGATCTTAAAATTCTGATCTCTGGTCTCTATCTCTCAAGTGTTGGTAAAAACCAAAATTCTTCATGCCATGGCATGTACAATTATCAATACAAAGAGGNTTCTAGTCCTCTGTGGTAAGAGGCTTATGTGCTCCTTGACAGAAAAGCACCCTCTCATTATGAGGAATGAACACACNGGAACTAGCCATACCAATAACAATATGAGGGAATTGTGAGCATGCAAGTACAAATAACAGAAGTGCTGGGGAAATCCACAGGGGAGTGGCTGTAAAGTAGAGATGAATTCAGAGTTAGGGGAATTTGGCTTCCTCCGTAGGTGTGAGTGTCAGGCTTCTCTATCAACCTCTATTCCTCAATGTCATTCACCCCCCCACTCTACCCCAACTGCCGTGTGTACTGGAAAACTGCAACTACCCAGAAAATGCCTCTGGACTGTGAANCTCTTCTTGCTTTGTCCTGAAAGTCAGAAAGCTGGTTTCCCCATCCAAGGGCCCAGGCATCTGACCAGAGTTACAGATGTGGGTGGTTAGCCTGCAAGGCTGATTCCTGTGAGAAGGGGAATTGCCCTCACCCATCCACTGCCAGCTTACTTATTCAGGGCCCTGAGGTCTGGGGACAGGCTGCAGGAGGCTCCAGTCTGTGATGATGCATGTGGAAAAGAATGTAATCCANAGGCAGCTGGGAGCCAGAGCCTGAGCATGACATGGCATTTCCACAAGGGCCTGCTTTAAGGGCAGCAAGCATTCTGGCCAGGCCANGGAGCAGCAGGTGTGAGCTAGGAACACAGGAAAGAGCTAACATTCTCTACACAAGCAGCCCAGCCAGAGACCCCCTGCACCTCAGCATTCTTTCAGGAATGAGAAAAGTTAGACCTGTTGTCCCCTGTGGTCAGCAGAGCGTCTCCATCTCATCATCTTCTAAGCTAGGAAGCGTTCCTGATGGCTTGGGGATGCAGACCACTTGCAGAGCATGTGTGAGGCCCTGGTTCAATCCCCAGCCCTACAAAACAAGAGCATGTGATTGGAACCAGACCTCTGGATTTATTAGCTTGTGCCCTTGAGAAAGTTATTTCTCTGAGCCTCACTGTCCTTATTTGTAAGGTGGTAATAATAATTGTCTGTAATGTGCTTAAAATAATGTCCTGCACAGAGTAAACTTGCAAAATCTGTTAAAAGTAGTACCATTTAAACAACCTACAGGAGCACAGGTGTTAGAAAGAGGCGGGTGTGTGATGTGGAAGCTGGAGAGAAGCCTCAGTGATTGAGTGCTTACTGCTCTTACAGAGAACCCAAGTTAGGTTTCCAGTACCATAAATAAATAAATGTCAGGCTGCTCTCAATTGCCCCTAACTCTAATTCCAGAGGATCCAACGCCCTCTTCTGGCCTCCATGGGCACTACACTCACTTGCACATACAGGCACACTGATGGGCACATAATTAAAAATAACAAATAAAACCTAAAAAGAAGAAAAAGGTAAATATACAGCCCACCAGAGCCCATTTACTGGATATCCCTTAACTTTGCTGAGCCCTGCTTCCATTTCTGTAAAATGGGAATAGTAATAACGATAGAGGTTTTGTGAGATTTCAGTGACAAATATGTAAATTGTTTAGCAAATTTAATAAATATTAATTTAAGTCCAGGATTCAGGAGGCAGAGGCAGGCAGAGTTCTGAGTTCAAGGCCAGCCTGGTCTACAAAACAAGTTCCAGGAAAGCTAGGGCTACACAGAGAAACTCTGTCTCGAAAAAACAAAAAACAATAATAATAAATAATAATTAAATCAAACATAGTGGTGCATGCCTATCCTCCTAATACTCAGCAGGTAAGGCAGGAAGATCAGGAGTTCTAGGCCAGCCTGGGATACATGACACCTTATTTCAAAACAAAAAACAAAAATAAAATGAAATAAGAGCACATAAATAAATAAGTAAATAAATAATTCACTGATATGATAATGTTGGTATTATTATTAACAGATTTTTTTAAACAGAGCCTGGAGAGATAATTCAGTAGTTAAGAGCACCAGCTGCTCTTCCAGAGAACCTAGGTTCAATTCCCAGCACCTACATGGTGACTGACAACCACCTATAATTCCAGTTCCAGATCTGATGCCCTATTCTGGCCTTTACAGGCAATATGCACACATGTGCACAGACAAACACACAGGCAAAACATCCATGTACACAACAATAATAGGGTTTTTATTCAAAAATAGATGAAAGTGCTTTCTAGCTTTTTTCCTCTTCACAACACTCAGAAGATGGTATCTAACGAGACATCAAGTGAAGACAAGGCCACCCCTGCTTAGCCTCTGGCTCTGTCCTCCTAACCAAGGGGACTGTCACCTATAAGCCATTTGAAGCCACACAAGATTTGGAAGCTCCAAGCCAAAGGTAGCTGTAAGGCAGTGTCCTTCCCCTGTACTGTCGTCAGAATCACCTGAGGGGCCTCTTAGACCCCAGTAGCAGCCTCACCCGGAGTTCAAGAGTTCTAGGGCAGGGCTCCAAAGGCTCAGGTTTCTAAAACATCCCTGATGATGTGGATGGTCTGGGAACCGCACTGGAGAACCACTGGTTTAAAGTGTTACCCACACGCTCCCTCTGGCATTTCTGCCTAGGGTGGATTAAATTGCTTACATTCCCTTCTCTATTGTCATCTGAAACACAGAGACCACACCTCTAGTCAGGGATCTGCCCGAATAGGAAAAGCACTGTTGTCATCCTTGTGTTAGCAATAAAAACACAGAGTGCTGTAAAAGCACAAACTCATAGTAGGTCCAGTTTTAGACATAGTCACCTACATTCTGGAAAGTCACTTTTCAGCTGGTCCCAAAGTCACAGTATAGCCTGATGGGCAAGGATAGGTGCTAGAGACACACAGCCCTGGGATTCACATGCCAAGTCCTTCATCAATAAGCCTGTAGTCTTACTCAAGTTATTTAACCTTGCCAGAGATGGTGGTTCATGCCTAGAATCCCAATAATCTCTTGAGGGAAGAATGAATTCAAGGCCAGCCCAGGCTACACAGTGAGTTCCAGGCCAGCCTGAGCTACATAGCAAGACCTGACTTTAAAAACAAACAATTATTTAATCTCTCTAAGTAACAATTTCCCCATATTTAAAATAGAAATAATAATAGCTAATAGAGTTAAAACTTTAATGAGATAATCCATGTAAAATCCCAACAAATTACCTAATTTTTTACACTTGATTTTAGCCCAAAGGCTGACAAGTGATCAAATTATCTGATTTTTAAAATTGTAAAGTAGGAGCTGCGCATGTGCTGCACATTCTTAATCCCAGAAATCAGGAGGCAAAGGCAGGCACCTGGGTGCTGCTGGGAACTGCAGGTTCAGCTATTATAACTACAGAAAACCCTTTTAACTGAATCAACTCCAAATGGATCAAAGACCTTAATGTAAGATCAGAAGCCATGAGAGGGAAAACTAGGGGAAACACAAGCTATAGATATAAAGAGGAGTTCCTGAGTAGGACTCCAGTCTCTCAGAAAATAATACCAACAGTTGACAAATGGAAGCCAGGCATGGTGGCATATGCCCTTGATTCCATCCCTCTGAAGGTAGAAGCAGACATATGTTTGTGAGTTTGAGGCCAGCCTGGTGTCTATAGTGAGTTCCAGGTCAGCCACAGCTAAATACTGATACCTAGCCTCAAAAAAATGTTTTTAATTAAAANATTTAAAATACATATATAGTATAGNAAATGAAAAATGGTATCTCACTCCTATATTCATCCTATATTCAGGGTTTGCTGAATGTCTGGTCTGAAGTGGCAAAAGAATTCTTAACCATGCTACAAAAAGCCCAGGTCCAATGAGCATCTACAGTTGTCCACAAACAAAACTGTTAGTTCAGCAGCCAGTGTTCATCAAGCAAGTGTGCCATTCCCACTAGGTACTCTTCTGGGTACTGCTGCTACAGCAGTGAACAAAAAGTCCCTCCTTTGTGGGGCTGCTATCCCAGAGAGAGGGGGGAGGTACCATAAAGAAGCAGAGATTTCCCAATGGCAAGTTGAACCCTGGCCTCAAATGTCAAATGCTAACTACTAGACCAGAGGTTCTCAACCTTCCTAGTGCTGCAACCCTGTAATACAGTTCCTCATGATAAAACCAACCATAAAATTNTGTCGTTGCTACTTTATAACTATAATTTTGCTACTGTTATNAATTGTAATNTAAATATCTGATATGCAGGATATCTGGTATGAGTACCCCCCCAGGGGTCGAGACCCACAAGTTGAGAACAATTTACTAGACCAAGGAATTAAAATGTAAATGTTCTGGTCAACAAAAGATACTGGAGCATAAGCCAATGACAGAGCACATACTTAGCATGCACAAGGTCATGAGTTCAATCCCCAGGACCATGGCCCACGAAAAAGCTGAAATTGGTGACATATGCTTGAAGTCCTAGCTGTATGGGAGGCTATGGAAGAGGAATCACTGATCTCAGGAGTCTGAGTCCAGTCTGGGCAATATAGTAAGACCCATGTTAAAAGTAAACAAACAAAGCCTGGCCTGGTGACATAGGCCTGTAATCCTAACCACTGAGGTTGGGCAAGAGGATCATAGGTTCAAAGCTTGCCTGGACTCCTGAATGAATTCAAGGTATATATAGTGAGACTCTATCTCAAATGAAAAGGTATGAAGAGGGCAGGATGCAGCTCAGTAGAGAAAAGGGCCCTGAGTTCAATCCCTAGTATTGTTTTCTATTGTTGTTTTTAAATTGATCTAGGCAATGTGGTACACATCTTTAATCCCTGCATTCGGGAGGCACAAGCAGGTAGACCTCTGTGAGTTCAAGGCCAGCCTGTTTTACTTACTAAGTTCCAGGCCAGCCAGGGCTACATAGGGAAACCCTGTCTCAAAAGAGAAAAAGAAAAAAATTGAAGTAGTGGAAGATAATATTTGTTATGTTAGACTCTAGAAGTTTGAGAACTTTTTAGTCCTAAGAATGTTTTACTTACTTGGGTATGGTGGCATATACACTTGTAATTCCACTTGGCNGGAGGATCAGAAGTTCAAGGCCAGCCTGAGCCACGAGACTGTCTCAAAAACAAAAACTAAACAAGAACTTTTAAAAGCTGAATTGAAGAACATAGATGTAGTGGATAGCTGTTTCGCCTTTTGGCTATGGGACGGCCCCTTTGGTGACAACAGGTAACCATGACACCTGCCTAAGACCTCCCCCTAGGGCGTGGTTGACGGGGAGCCCCTTAAAAACTAGGGATGCCTACGTGACCTGCCTGCTCCTGCCGCTTCTGGATCTCTCGAGGACTCGGAAGCAAGACTGAGGACCGAACCAGATTTCTCCGCTGGATCGCGTCCCTCTCCCTTTCTATTCCTGTACTCGCTCCCTCCCTCTTTCCGTAAGCTGTTTCTAAAATAAAGCTATCTTGTTAAAATATAAATAATTGGGCTGGCCATCTAATTAACTTTATACATAGGTGTTAGGTTATTCTCTGCAGTAATCTGAGAGCTTATGTACTTCTTTGAAATGAAAAGGGAAAGGCAGGATTTGACTAGATAGCAGAGCAGTGAGAGGGCCAAAGAATTCCAGGCAAAGTGTGCAAAGCAGCTAGTCTTTCCACTGGTGGTGCCTATAGAGAGACAGGTATAGGGCAGGAGGAAGGGAGGCCTTCGAGGCTGCACGTTAGAGTGAGGCCTTTACCTTCCCCAAACCTGTGTGGCAGTCCATCCAAGACTTCACGCTTCTCAGGTGGTTCTGGGATAATGAGGCTATAAGTTGTCTGCAGGGAAGCAGCAGAGGCAGGCCTGAGTCTCCAGCCCTTTTACAGGCAGGTGTCAGAACTGAAGCCAAGAACAAGAGCAGGAGCAAGGCAGAGGCCCCAGGAAGGTTACTGCCAACACAGAGTCCAGGGCTGTTTTCTTAACAGATAGAGCAGATGGCCTTGAACTTGTGCTCAAGACTGAAAAAGACCTGGATTTGAATGAGAGCTCTTTAGATGCTAGCTTGTGATCTTGGATAACTTGTGATGCTCTTTTGAACTTCTATGTCCTTGTAAATATGCTTACCAAACTTATCTCACAGAATCAGTAAGAGGAGACAGCGCACATCAGGTAGAGGCATTTGCCACTAAGAATGACACCTGAGTTCCANCTCTTGGACCCATATTGGTAGAAGGAAAGAACTGACTCCCTTAAGCTGTTCTCTGACTCCACACATGANTGTGGCATGAGCTGTCCACCTCCATATACACAAATGAATAAACTCAATTCTAATTCAAAAGATATGAAAATGGATATTAAGCATTATTGTTGTTATTAATATTGCTCTGGGTCAAACTTGTCAGGCCCTACAGGGTAGATGGGATTGGGGTGCCCTGAAGGTACAGGTTGGCACCTAGGGAGAGCTGTGGCCTACGTGTCCTATGCCTTTTGAGGAATGGACTGGGGTAGCACATCTCTCACCCAAGCCAGAAGAGAGAGACCCAGGAGCATGCTCCCTGACCTTGGGTTCAGGTCCTCATGTGGTTTTATCACTGTCCTGTTCTCACAGCCCTGACATTAAAACAGTCTGCTAGGGTGCCCTGTTAGCACAGACCAACTTGGGAACGTGCTTCAGCTGTCCCAATGAAGGACACTAGTCACATGACCTCTCCAAAGTTCAGTCATGTAAAGCAGCTCTTCTTCTGGACCTTGGCTAAGAGTTGGTTCCCCCAAAAGTGGGCTAGAAACTAAATAGCCAGCCTCAGGCTGGCAGCTCTTCCTGGCTTGGGAGCTGGCAGCATTTACTTCCACCGAGCCACTTTTATTTGCTATTTTAGGCTCTTCAGCACCTTAACCCAGAGCGGCTTCTCCTGTTTACCTCACGCTACTCTTGAGTGCCTATGAGCCCCTGGGCAAAGTACATCCTCATATTGTGTTTTTCAGTGTCCTTTGCTATAGGAACCATGGTCATCTCTTCTTTATATATGGAGAAACTGAGACACAGATAGAACTGAGACTTGATCCCCGAGTCATCAAACCCAGAATTTCAGGGAAAAGGGACCAACCAGCTCATGCCACTAGACCAGGGGATGCAGAGGAGCTTGACATTTCAGTGACTTTGGACTGGAAGCTTGGCACCCACTTACCTCCCAGCCAGCCAGCTTGTCCCAGCTGTTGGAAGTCAGCAAAGAAGAGAACAGCCAACCCCCTGGGACTAGCTCGGACCCTGCCAACTATGCTTTCTTCATCCCAGTTGCCTGCCCTAGACTCCACCCTCCACATGGTTCTACTCAGAGCCAGCCTGAACCAGAGTGCCTGTATTTCTCCCCAGAGACCTTCTCTCTAGCCCGGAGGCATCGCCTGCAAGGACCCCTCCATGATCCAATAGATTTGTACAGACTCTGTTGGCAGCCACTCCTTGGCTCCACTTCAAAGCCAGGGTGGCCAGGCTCCTCCAGGTGTCAGAGCAGCTGGCATGTTAGCAAAAGGCCTCTGGCAGGAAGGGATGCTGAGCCAACTGCTGTCCCCTGGAAAACAGCACATGTGGATGACCTTGTTTCAAGGAAGGTTCTGGAAGAGTTCTGGGTGATGGATTGGAGGTCAAGATGAGGGAGTTATTTGTGGGGATGTACAACCTCAGGTTGTCCCTGTCTGGGAAGACAAAGGCAGGGTCATAGCTTCCTGCCTGCCTTTCCCACAGTTCTGCTGGGGTTGAGAGCAAGAAGTGTTCATGGGTCAGAGCATTTGTTTGGAAATGGACAGTACTACATGTGGTGTTTGTGTCTGTTTTGTTTTGCCTTGATTTGATTTGTTTTGTTTGAGACAGAGTCTCATTATGTAGACCAGGCTGGCCTTGAACTAACAATCCTATTGCCTCAGCCTCCAGAGTGCTAGGATTACAGATACACACCATCACACTTGTCTATATAGGGTGGGCTTTGTTTGTATTTATTTAGTTTTAGTTTTATTTTATGAGTGTTTTGCCTACATGTATGTATGTGTACCACATGCATACTTGGTGGCAGTGGAAGTCAGAAGAGGGCATTAGATCCCCTGAAAATGGAGTTACAGACAGTTGTTACCTGTCATGGGGGTGCTGGGAACTGAACCCAGGCCCTCTGCAAGAGCAACAAGTGTTCTTAACTACTGAGCTATCTTTCCAATGCCTTAATTTTAAAAATAAAAGATATTTTTCTATTTTTAAAATGCAGAGGCTAGAGAGATGGCTTGGCAGTTAGAAGCATGTATTGTTCTTACAGTTAAAGGTATGTATTGTTCTTGCAGAGGACCCAAGTTCAGTTCCCAGAAACCACACGAGGTAGCTAATAACACACATGTAACTCCAGCTCCAAGGGATCTGATCCCTCTGGCATCCACAGGTACCTACTCTCTCTCTCTCTAGATAGATAGATAGATAGATAGATAGATAGATAGATAGATAGATAGATAGATAGAGATATGTGTGTGTGTATATATCTTACACACACACACAAAGATAAAATTAAGGAGAAATAAAGGTGTTTATTGGGGTGGGGTAGCATGCCATGGCGCACATGTGGAGATCAGAGGACAACCTGTGAAGAGCCAGTTGCCCCTTCCACCATGTGGATCTGGGTTATTGATCTCAGGTCCTCAGGTTTGGCAGCAGGTGCCTTTAACCAATGAGGTATCACCCGTATAGGGTGTTTTTAAAAGCACCTTCCTGTCAGGTTTTTAGACTCTTCTGCAGCCACAGCACATCTAGCTCTTCCCCCACCTGAACCTGTACCAATAAGAAAAGCCAGTAGCTCTATCTGTGGTTGGGACAGCTGACACTGACGGGGCCTGAAGAAGCCCTTTGAAAATGCAAGCATCCCAGCTTCTGCATAATCGTCTCTGACAACGAGCANCTCCCTCCTTCACAAGTCAGCCACAATCCCAGCTTGGAAAAGTCGCCTAGTGCCTAGCTCTAGATCAACTTGCTGTCCTCAGAGGCAGCCTTACAAGACCCAATCTACCTGGACTTCCTCCTAGCTTCTCTACCAAGCCAAAGGATCTAAATGCAGCCACTTGACTGACATGTTTTTAGATTCCCTATCATTGTGATCTGCTTCTCCAGAACTCTGATTTCTTCCTAATTGGACTGTCCAGAGCTGGGTGTAGCATGTAGGTTTCACCGGGCCAGGAGCAAAGAAGAGAGTAGCATGGCCTTTCTCCTTGTTCATGCATCCCTTCATTCAATGGTATTTCCTGAGTGCCTGAACTGTGTCAAGTACCATGCTGGAACCCAGAGTCAAGCAACAAGCAGGAAAGAGATGTTATCTGGCAGATCTTACAGTCCAGGGGCAAAAATGGTCCTTCCCCATGCCCTCTTTCCTCATCCCTTAGCTGGCTAATCCCTCTACTCTTACACCTCCACATCCCTCTTCCTACCTGCTACCCCATTAAGTCTGTTCGACACCTCAAGGAAGTAAAGGGGAAAGCAACCTCCTGAACCTGGTTGGTTTGTGGCACCCAGTGTACTACTTACAAAACCCTTCACCTCTTCACATGTGCTGTTGTAACCCCGCATCCTGTCCCCTAGAAAGAAGGTCCCTGCACCTGTCTGCCTCCTCCACTGCTCACTGGCATTCCTGACCCAGGTATCAGTTTCAGCCAACTAAATGGCAGAAACAGTCAAGCACAGTAGGCTGGATACCCTGCCCCCNCTGAGGCTCCACTCTGCCACCATACTGTGCCATCTTCAAAGAGGGCTTGGTCGCTCTTCCTTAGCAGTGCCCAGGTCTATGGAGGGAGCAGCCATCTCCTGCTGAGCATCATGACCGCCCTTAGGTCTCTCATCTTGTCCAAAAGAAAGGATCAAGAAATGTTTCTGGGGCTGGAGAGGTGGCTCAGAGGTTAAGAGCACTGACTGTTCTTCCAGAGGTCCTGGGTTCAATTCCCAGCAACCACATGGTGGCTCCCAACCATCTGTAATGAGATCTGGCACCCTCTTCTGTATACAT
>LZPO01096786.1:976397-987320 GCA_001675575.1 Neotoma lepida
CACACACACACACACACCAGCTCTATCTCACTTCCACTCTGCTTCCCAATTCATGTCAGTTGCACCCTCAAGCCCCTTCTGACTTAATAAATGGAATAAAAATAGATAAATAAATATAAATGTATACAACTCAAATACCAAATTGAATTTGGGGTTTAGAAACTGCTGCATCCATAAAGAAACTTGATTAAAGGGTGCTTTTCCAGTAAAAAGAAAGCTGTCTTTGGAGCCTGGAAATAGCTTTCTTGCCAGCCAGTGCCCCAGTCAGCTTTGGCCTCACTTAGGTGCCACATTCTGTTTACTTGATTGCAGCCCAAGGGCTGTTCAGGCAGGAGCTAGAACCTGGGGTCACGCCACCTGCTTCTAGCAGCACCAGCATCTGTCTCACTTCTCTGAAGCTCTTGGACCTTAGGGAAGGAGCAGCCATGTTTGGGAGAATTCCTCTCCTCTAACATGCACACACAGAGGAGAGAGAGGAGGAAGAGGGAAAGAGAAGGAAGAGAGAGAGAGAGGAAAGAGGGAGGGAGGGAGAGAGAGAGAGAGGAGAGGAGAGAGAGAGAGAGAGAGAGAGAGAGAGAGAGAGAGAGAGAGAAACAGGCCATAAGTCATTGTTTGCTAACAATGGTGTGACTACAAAGCTTGGAAAACAACTTCAAATAATTACCAAATTAGCAGTTTGCAGGACCCTCTCTTCTTCAATGGTATTTATTTTTCCTTTCTTTCTTTCAAGGTATTTTGAGTACACTAAAAGAGGCCCAGTCTGGGCAGTAACAAAGATACTTCCTGCAGCCTCCAACACGCTTTCATGAAGCAGATGGCCTCATGCAAGGGGCTAACCAGTGAGAATGTACATGTGTTCCCTTTTCAAAAAAAAACAACATACTTATAGCATTTAACATGTACCAGCACAGTATTAGGCACTGGGACGGGAGACATCAGCAGGGCATGACCCCTGCCATTGTTCAAGATTCTTCCATTCCAGCAAGGAGACAGATAAACAAATAATTACATAGCAAACTTGTCATTGGGTAAATGAATTAAAAAAGATAGAGTGCTCTGCAAGTCTGTGGTGGGACCATCTAGTCTAGGAACTGCCCCTGGTGAAGCACATAGGAGTGCCATGTCTCATGAGGGCAGCAGTCCGTCACCGCAGGCATTTTTGCATCTGCACTGAGGCTGGACAGAATTGAACTATCAGAGAATGGGGACATGGTGAAGAGATTAAATATGACCTCCTTGCCTAAACTGTGCCTTCCTACCCCTATGGTACCAGAATTTCTGGACAGTGTGGCTGCCATCTATCAGGACTTGCTGTCAGGGAAGAACCCCAATACAGTGATTGTGCCAACATCATCCAGTGGGCAGCATCGCCAGCGACCTGTCTTGGGTGATGCCGGTATGCTGGATGGAGTAGAGGCATCACTGTTTTATCAGCGCCTGGAAAACCTGTGTGACCGGCACAAATACAGGTGGGACATGGGCAGAGGCCCCACCTCAGCCCTGGGGGTCAGGCTGCTGGTCTGGGAACAAGTCTCTAGCAATATATTTTGATTGGTTCAGGTTTTCCAAATGTGAAAACATGGCCATTTGCCCCCAAAGCAGGGCACTTTCACCCAGGAAAACCTAGCTATAGGTGACTTGCTTACTAGGGGAAGACAAGCCTTGACTTCTTGAAAAGGAAACATTCACTGTTCTGAACCTTTCCACAGAAAGGGAAGGTAAAACTGTAGCACAAAGGCCCCTTAGGGATATAGCCTCCAGTCAAGGAGCAGTCACCAGTAGCTAGGTCTTCTTCCCTTCTCGTCTGGGTCCCCTGTAAAAGCTTTGATTATAGGGCTGAGGATGTGGCAGAGCACATACCTAGCATGTTCCTTCTCTAACCCCACCAACTAAATAGCACCAATCATAGCAGCCCCATGTGTCGCAGTCTGGGCCTTGGTCTTGCCATGCTCTCCCANTTCTGAGTGTCCTGGAGGTGTGGATGATCAGATGGTGCTTAGGTTTGAATCTGGCCTCTGCCTTTTCCCTTGTAGCTGTCCACCCCCAGCACTTGTCAAAGAGATCCTGAGCAATGTCCAGAGGCTGACTTTCTATGGATTCCTTGTGGCCCTCTCAAAGCATCATGGAATCAACCAGGCACTGGGTAAGCAGAGCTCCTGTGACCTCTGTGCTCCTCCCAACACAGGTAGCAGCTGGTCTCTGTCGGTGGACATGGCCCAGGACAGTCTCTGATTCTCAGGCCTAGAAGCTGCAGTGTACATAACCCAAAACTGCCAGCCCTAAGAGGTCCCTCACATTCCCATGTGACTGACACCCTTCTGCCCTGCCCGAACATGAATGAGCTGCTGCCCAGCCCCTCCCTAGAGAATCTCTGGTTCTGTTCTAGGGAGTGGCCTGCAGGTTGGGCAGACGCAGGGCTATTTACCCAGTAGCTCTGGAGATTATATATCAAAGTGACCTGAATCCCATTTACAAACAGGGTAAAGGTGTGTCTGGGAGGTGTTTTTTTCCCAGGTGGGAAAAAATCTGATAAATCTGAAAGAGGAGAAAAAAAAAGTGGCGACTGGCCCAGTTTTACTGCCTATCATTTTTCTTCTCACTAGCTGGCCTCCACCCACCGCTCTCCTCCCCGACACAGCCACTCCTCTCTCAGGGAGGGGCCAGCAGGCCACTCTTGNTGGAGGTTTGTTTTTTGTTTGGAGACAGGTCTCACTGTATAGCTGTGTAGCCTGGAATGCACTATGTAGACCAGGCTGGCTTTGAACTGCCTGCCTCTGCTTCCCAAGTGCTGGAACTAAAAGTGTGTGCCACGAAGCCCAGATCCTGAGGGAGGTTAAAGGACTCAGGATTCCATCTTTGTTTAGGCAGATCTCCTTGTGTGATTAGATCCAGGATTCTGAGTCTCAGAGAGACACAAGGCATCCCTCCTTGTGGCAGTTGAGGGGAATAGGATCAAGAGAAGGACAACCATAACCATCACAGTGTGGGCCACAAGCTATGCTGGGACCTTTAGACTATAATCTTTCCAGATCAGTACCCAGGGCCTCAAGAACTAAACACCCAGTGCTGGTCACAAAGTACATCCAATACTGGAAGGGGATTGATCACCTGTTTGGGGGTATCTCCTTAGCTGTCACTCTTGCCCCAAGTTAGGAAGGTGAGACTCACTAAATTTATAAAGTAGCACCTGACTTCCTGTTCCACATGGACTAACTTTCCCTGATCAACGAGTTGTTAGACATGAAGGCAAGGGACAGAGTATCTGCTCCCTTGAAGGGCCCTCATGTTGTTTTATGACTTCACCCCAAATCCCTATCTTCTAGGAGCTTTGCCAGACAAAGGAGACTTGATGCATGACCCAGCCATGGATGAGGAGCTGGAACGGCTGTAAGTGTCAAGTGGGAAAATGCTGCCCTCTTGTGGAAGCCAAATCTGTTAAGAGGTGACTGTGCCACTGTAGNTGACACAGCACTTATTTTTAACACCCCATATTGATCAGTGAAAGGGCTTGGGGCCAGTAGAGAACAAAGGTACCATAAGTCCTTGGGGGTCTGCTCAAATGCGTGGAGGTCCTGGTCTCTGAATAGGAGACTCAAACTCTGGGCTTCTTTCCTTCTTCAGGCTGGTCCAGGTCCCAGGCCTGGTCAACTCCATCACTGCCACTTCTGAGGCCAGCTGCCTGCCTTCCCGAACCCCTCCCCGGGTTGGTTCCCCATGGAAACCCCTCCATCGCTCCCGCAAATTGGATGCAGAGAGCGATGGCTCCACTGAAGAGACAGATGAGTCTGAGACTTGAATCTGAAGGGACTCCTCTGTGGCCTGTACCTTGCTCCCACCCTGCTCTCGCTGCCCTCACCAGACTTCTCCAGCATCACTGTGCCGCCCTCTGCTGGAGAGAAGTGTGAATAACAGCCCTCCAGCTAGCTCAGTAATCCCAGAAATCCCGTAATTCGTGCTCTCAGCTTTTGACAACCTGTTGGGCCCTAACTGAATACTGTACCAAGGCCACTTCATCTCTGGGAAAGGTTTTGGCTTTAGCCTTTTGTTGGCAGTGCTGCTTCTGCTTTAAGTCCAGTGTCTTCTCAGCCAGCCATGATCCTCCTAGTGAGGGTCATTTCCCACAAGAGGAACATGAATTAGTAATGCAGGGTCTTCATGGTCAAGGGTGACTCCTGAGAGCACGTGCTGGGAAGAATGTCAACG
Organism: Neotoma lepida; assembly: GCA_001675575.1. Taxonomy (NCBI): domain Eukaryota; kingdom Metazoa; phylum Chordata; class Mammalia; order Rodentia; family Cricetidae; genus Neotoma; species Neotoma lepida. The sequence goes on from LZPO01096786.1 coordinate 980,601, forward strand.
GTGGCCTTCTGCTGGAGAAATCAGCCACTAGCTGGAATAAGAGGGAGGATGGGCAAGAATTTCACTTTTCAAAATCGGCTTCAAGTTTGTATCAAATAGTCAAATCTGTGAAATGAATAAAGTCCCTTGTCTCTGGTAAGCAATGAGTCTAAAGCCAATAGGCTAAGGGGAGGGAAAGGGCAAGTGTGATTGGGTGCTTTTCTGACTGATGGGAAGTGGAGGCAGGGGGCCATCCCAGCATGGAGACCTCTCTTAGCTGACAGAGGACCTGGCCTCCTGCAGAGGGGTGGGCAGCCATTCAAAGCAGAGGCACAACTGAAATGGCCTTCAGCAACATCTCAGGGCATTCAGTCAGGTTCTCACCACTTGTGAGACCCTGGCCACAAGAACTAGAGCTGCACAGTGTTTTCGCCAGGGTTTGTGAAGACTTGCTCCCAGGTCAGGGCAGTAGTGCACACAGGCACAAAGCACNCCTAAGGTTTTGGAGCAGAGGCTGGCTAAGGGAAGAGGTGATCTTCATTTTTCTTGAATGAAGTAGATCCTCTGCAAAACAAAATTCACGCAGGACTCATGGCAGGACAGGCTGCCTGCCCCAAGTAAGGCCAATGTCACCACTTATTGGACACATAATTTTCCTTCATTCCTCCCTACCAAGACCTGCCAGTGGATGATTACAAGTGGCTTCCAAAAATTCCTGTAGTGCCAAGCATCTGACTGAGCTCCTGAAAGGTTTCTCAAATTCTAGTGTGTAGCAGAACCACAGGGAAGTTTGGGACAGTGCCAGTTACCAAGCTGGAGTCCTACTCTACCAATTTGGGGTTGGAAACAGAAATCTATTTCACAAACACTGCAGATCATTCCAAAGCACCGGAAATCGCTGGCTTAGAACTCCGTGGCTCCCTTTACCTATCCTTTCTAACACTGCATGTCCCATAGTGGTTTAGAACTGTAGTGCTGAGGAGTCCAAGGACAAAGTGGCCCTGTAAGGAAAGGGGTTTACACACAGCATCTCTAACTCTTCCAAAGTTTGAATCTCTAAAATACTTTTTCAGGCCAGGCATTTTAGTACATGCCTCTCATCCCAGCTCCAGGGAGAAGACAAGAGGATTCCAAGTACAAGGCCAGTCTAGGCTGTGGAGACCTTGTCTCAAACAAACCAGAAACAGAGCTCCGTTGAGAAAGAGGTCCCAGTCTGCCTCCTGTCAATGAGGTGCAGAACCGCTGAGGATGCAGACAAACTAAAGGGCCAACTAACACCCCCTCTTTCCTCCACGTGTAACAGGGTGGTGAGGTCGAGGCTGTACCGGACCCCGCGGCAGCACAGGGGCAAGGAGCCAGGGGCCTTTGGCTTTCAGAGAAGAGACAAGCTGGAGGCCCTGGAGAGAGTGCCCTCAGCTTTGGCACCGGACGCCCAATCCATATCCGTGGGAGCCCAGCGAGTGAGCAAAGGGCCACACTGGGCAGGGAGGCAGGATGGAGAGGACACTGACCCACAGGGCCCCGTGGGGGCTTTATTCTGACACCACTTTGTCTCAATACAAACAGTGCTGAAAGAAAGTCATGTCCCTCTGGGGAGGGAGGCGGGAAGAGTGGTCTGTGTTATTGGGAGCCCAACCTGCAATCCACAGGTAGGGCTGGGCCCAGACTGCCAGCATGGCAGGGGAGATGGCACCAAGGATGACACAGTGCGTGGCCCAGCTGCCAGAGTATGGGGCCTGCAGCTGCAGGTCCTCAAGCTCTCACTGATTGGTGGGGTGCTGTCCAGGACCCCTAAACCCAGAATGATGCAGAGGACGAAAGCTGAGCTCCAGGGGCTTCTTTCTCTCAGAGCCTCAGCTTCCTCAGCCAGTAGCAGGTTCACAGCATCCAGGTGGGACACAGATGCGACCCACCATGGGTGCCAAGCAGNACACAAAAGGATAGAATCTCAGGCCTAGACAGAGGATGCTATGACCCACAATAATGGCAGATAAGGGCTCTCGGACACCTAGGCAGAAGTCAGCCTCCAAGGGACAGTGGTGATGAAGATTGCGCAGGCCTCCAGGCTGATCCCAAATAAACCCTTTAGGTGCCAAGCAAAAGTTCTAGCCCTTAGTGAGTTACCAGGGTCCTTCTCCTAACCCATCCTCCCCTGGAACCCAGAAGAGGCCACCAAGAGTAACAGCAGTGGCAAGTCCAGAACTTCTCCCTGAGGGCTGATACAGCACAACTCTTGCTAGGCCTCCCCTGTCTCCAGGAGACAAGCCCCAGACCCCCAGACCACAAGGATCCTAGAGCCCGCAAAAGCCTTATGCCTTCCCCACTTGGGGAAGAACTAGACCCATAAAGCCATCTTGATGGAACTCCTCCCCTCACTCCCAGTGCAGCAGGCTAAGTAGCAGCAGCTTTGGGGTAGGACTGGAAGAAAGACCACTAGCATGGAGAGGAGAGTGTGAGGGGTGAGGACAAGGACTCAATGCACAGGCAAAGGACAAGGGCTGATGCTGACCATTCCCCTCGCCTAAGATCCTCCAAAGCCACTCAACTCACACACCACACACAGAAAGTCAACAAATCCCCAAATCCACAAGGCAGGCATCCCTGGCCTGGGAATCAGGGTTCTTGCTGTCACCACCACAGGCCTGAGCCATGGAGCCTGGATCAGTAGGAGCCATAGCGATCCTGAGTGGGGAGAATAAAAACACAAAGTCAGAGTCTCTAATCTGCAGCAGCTCCCAAGTAATCACAATGCCTCCCCTGCATACCCCACAGCAAAATAGGGCTAGCAGCTGCACAGGGCTGGGGACCCCCATATTGAGAGTATGAGATGGAATATGGTGTGAAAGCCATCTCGGTACTAATGAAAAGGGAACTCCTGCCAGATCTCACAGAACCTGGGAGGGCAAAGAGAGAATAGTGGAAATAACAAGCTTGGCCAAATCACCTTAGGGGGAGGCTCAGCCCAAATACAGGGATGGAAAATTGCCCTGCCAAGAAAAACAAGCGCTCTCTCTACAGCTGCCAGTGGCTACTCAACAATGTGGATACAGCAGAAGGCAAACCTCCAAGCATTACTTTTTACATTTCTCCCCAGGCCCAGCAGCCCAGCCTCACCTGTAAAGAATTCATCACACCATTGGCCAGCACAGCCATCTTGCCAGCCACAGACTTGACACCCTGCTTAAACTGAGCAATGTCAGCTGTAGGAAGTACGTTTCCCAGAGATACAGTTCCTGTAAAAGCAAGGGAAGGGTTGACCAAGAGCCCCACAAGAAGCCCTTCCCAGCTACAGGGCCTTCAGCTATGCTCACAGGCCTCACTTGGTGCCTACCACACACTGTGGCCCTACCTCCTCCATGACCTCCATCCATGTCCCCAAAAAGGTCTGAAGAGCTGATGGCACTGCTGCCCGAGAGCTGCTGTAACCGAGACCTGGCTTCATACTGTGTTGGAGAAAAAGCAAGGTCAAGGGAATCTTTTGAATGATGCCAAACTTCCCTAATACTAAATCACAAGGACAGCAGCGAAGAAGTTCAGGCTGCTGCCTGCTGCTACCAAGTAGACAACTTTACCAACCTCAGAATCCACCTCTCGACCAAAGAACATGTCAGATGAGATGGCTTTGGCTCCTGCAAACTTCTGACGGGCTTCACTGGACTCAAGACCTGAGCTCCGGCTCTCCACTTCCCTCCGGCTCGCGGTTCTGTGGGCCAGTGCAGAACATCTCTCTGTCCCTTCCCATTACCACCAGGGGAAAACGAGTTCAGAGACCAAAAACCACACCATAGCTTTCTGGCCAAGGAAACCATGTCTATCCTGTGACTCTGGAATTCAGGAACCTTTCCCCTAGTGAGTACCCTCCAAAAGAATAGCAAGAGGTCTTCTCCCTTTTCTTCACCGAAGCCAAGGCACAAAGAGCCTCAATTCCCTCCATGAGATGGCGTGAGAATACAGTTTAGAGAGCTTAGGCTCCACACTACTGTGGCTCACTGAGGTGCAGAAGATCCCACCATCACTGCTGCCATCCTAGTCCTACTTAGAATCTGAAGTGACAGTCTGTGTGCTTGGCTTACATCCACTCCCCTGCCATGACTATTCAGTGCTGGGATCACTCTCTCAGAATCATGCTAATGTGGGTAAAAGGGCCATGCCACTCCACTGACAATGCACAGGCTAGGGGTTTTACAAGCCTGTGAAGTTATTACTGATGTCCTATTTTACAAATGGATAATCTATGGTAATCTGCCAACAAAACATTGTTCTTGAACAATGGAATAAGGTTTGTTTTGTTTTTTAAAATAAAAACCAAGGGGCTGGAGAGATGGCTCAGCATTGAGAGCACTGGCTGCTCTTCCAGAAGACCCAGGTTTAATTCCCAGCACCCACATGGCAGCTCACAACTGTCTGTAACTCCAGGTCCAGGGTTTCTGACAGTATCACACAGACGTACATGGAGGCAAAACACCAATGAACATAAAATAAAAATAAATTATTAAAAAAGGGGGGCGCCTAGCAGGTGGAAAACATGGGTTTGTTCCCTCCTAATACTGCAGTCAATNAAAACATGAAGGCTAAANGCATATAGCCTTTGGAAGGGACATGAGAACTGAAACAGAAAATCAGACCCCTCCCACCATAAAATAGATCTCAAGTTAAAAAAGCTCCCAGGCTGGTTGTGGTAAGCATAGCCCTGTCTAATGAATGGTCACTAGCAATATGTGGTTATTTACATTGCTAAACTTACATTAAAAAACATTAGAAATTCAGTTTCTCACCTGTACTCAACTACTGAACATTTCCACCCCCGCACCAAGTTCTGCAGACAGCACTGTCCTGCCCACACTACCTTTCTGAAATAGGCCGGATGCTGGAGATGGTTACTTCAGGTTCCTTCTCTTCTACCCTGTCCATACCCCAGGCTGCATCTGAATCCCAGCGGGAACCAAAAGTTTCTCCCAAGGAAAAGGGGTTATCCTTGTACCTAGGGAGACAGCAGAGTAGCTCAGAGAAACCTGAGTAGGAACACAACAGGCAAGTCTATGCCCCAGCAACAGCCTTACTTTGGGGGTCCAGAGGCGAAAGTTCCAACATCATCAAACAAGTCAAGCTGTGAACGGGAAGATTTTGCACTCAGCGGGGTTTCCTGCTCAATCACCTGCATCTCAGACAGCACAGAGTGGGAGATGGAGCTGTAGAGAAAGCACAGCAGGCCAAAGGCTGGGAGTAAGCATCAACTGTTCCCTTCCCAAGAGCGACAGCCAGGNTGATGGGTATGTTTCCCCAAACAGTCTAGCTCCTTGCCTATGCACTGCACTGGGCCAGTCCAGGCAGAGAACTGCTGTGAACTGTTCGTAGTGACCTGGGAGCATACTCAGAAATGTTAACATACAGGCTTTGTTCTCTCAAACAGCTTTTCCCGGGACAATGGCCATCTTAATAATGTATACCAAATGATGAGTGCTCACTCTCCATTCTTCCCTTTTTGGTTTTGATTTGTTTTTTCTAGGGAGGCTGGCTATGTGACCCAGATTCTCCTCCCTCAGCCTGTCCAGTATTGGGATTCCAGGCATGAGCAACCATGCCCAGCTCCATTTCCATCCTTACTTGAAGCCTTATTGCACCACAGACTATATCCTTCCTGAGACAGATGTACACAGCACAAAGCAGAGGATGAAAAACACCCATGGATCCTCACAGAGATCTATGATCCTCATAGCATCATGGTGAGGCNTTAATCATTCTATCTCTTAAAAAAGAAAAGGATGAAGAGGAAGAAAAAGGAAAAAAGGAGAAAGGGCATTTCCTAGTACAGGGTCTGGCCCATGCACCAAGACCTGGATCTGCCAGTGCTCCCTAGAGTGGGCAGGCAGACTAGCCCAATGCCTCACTCCTGTCAGGATCCATTTCATGTAAACAAACTCACTAAAACATATAACTTCCAAATTGAAGAACTCCAAAGAGTGACTATTTTGCAACTGGATTTTAAATAAGATACATTAGGTTTAAGTAAGAGATTCTGCTTTACTGTAAAAAAAAAAACAACAACAACAACAAGAACAAGAAAAACAAGAACAAGAAAGAAGGAGGAGGAGGAGGAGAAAATAATAATAATAATAATACAGGGTCTAGAGAGAAGGCTCAGAGGTTAAGAGCACTGGCTTCTTTCCCAAGAGACTCATGTTTATTCCTTGCACCCACATGGTAGCTCACAACCATCTCAAATGCTCTCTGTGCTGCACAAACATACATGCATTCAAAACACTCATAAAAAAATAAATTAAAAAAGAAAACACATTCAGGTGTGGTGACACGTGAGTGTGATCTCAACACTCAAGAGAGTAAGGTTATCCTTGGCTATGTAGCTACCTTAAGGCCAGCCTGAGCTACATAAGACTATCCAAAAAACAAAACCAGCCTGTTTTAGGCCTGCCAGGACTACATAGTGAGATCCTGTGTTAAGCTAACAAACAACAACAAAAACAAAAAAACCCGGCTCATTCCCTAGGATATAGTAGGAGAGAACTGACTCCAACAAGTTGTTCTCTGACCTCCACATGTGTGCCACAGTACATGTAGGTCCATTACATACATACAAATACAAAAAAAGCTAATAAATAAAAATGCAATTTTAAAAGATTTAGTCAATCCTATTAAGATTGCTCAGGGGGTAAAGGCATTTGCTGCCAAGTCCAATGGCTTGAGACCCACACAGTGAAAGGAGAAGACTGACTCACACAAGTT
>LZPO01096786.1:987367-1002163 GCA_001675575.1 Neotoma lepida
TAAAAATAAAAAACCTTACATACTAATTTTTAAAAACCACCATCAAACTTATATGGCGGCACAATGGAAATAGNGGCAGGAGGATCAGGGCTTCAGGTGCTGCCTCAGCTACATAACAAACTGGAAGCCAGCTCAGAACACATGAAACAGAAACAAATAAAACCCATATACACTTACATTCGTATGTGGACACACAGACACCCACACATGCATGCACTTCACTAATCAGTTGTGATTAAACTAACAGCATACAGACTGGAAGGGAATAAAGTAATACCAAATACATGTTCTGAAAGATTAAGTTAAAATAATCAGACTTTCTCCTTTCAGAGAAAGAGAACCTAGAGGTAAATATTACTGTATTTAGCAGGGTGGTGGCTCAGTCTTTAATTCTAGCACTCAGGAGGCAGAGGCATGTACACCACTGTAAGTTCAAAGCCAGACTGGTCTACAAGGTGAGTTCCAGGACAGCCAGGGCTACATAGAGAAACCTTGAGCCAAAACAACCAACCAACCAACCACAATTGAATTTAGAATCAAAAAGGCAATCCATCTGTCAACTGCTGAGTTTGCAGCTTTGAGGAAGCTGCTTAGTATCTCAATTTCCTCATCTGTACAGAAGTACCAAGACCTCCCCCCGACGACGACTATTATATAGTCTAATAAATTTCTCATGACAACAAGCCCAAGCCTCTTAACTGGCTAACTGCAGGCACATTCTAGTCAATGGCACCAGTAACTATTCCTGTTTATTCTTATCATTCTTTTCCTCTTTCTCTTTTGAAACAGGGTCTCCCAGAGCCCAATTTGACTTTGATTCCTATGTAGTCAAGGGTCATCCTGAATTCCTGAAACTACTGCTTCCATCTCCCAAGTTCTAGGATTGCTGGTGTATACCACCGTGCCTGGCAGATAAATTTTTAGCCCAGGCTAGCCTCAAACTTGCTATATAGCCAAGAATGACCTTGAACCTCTGATCTTCCTGCCTCAAGTGCTGGCATTACAGACTTATACCAANATACCAGTTTTATGTAGTAGTGGGGATTGAACCAAGGGCTTCATGCATGCAAAACAAGCCTATTACCAACTGAACTACATCCACGGCCCCCAGATACTCTAATTTTTAAAAGATAAAAATCTAGCCAGGCCACGGCGCATGCCTTTAATCCTAGCACTTGGGAGGCAGAGGCAGGTGGATCTCTGAGTTCGAGGCCAGCCTGGTCTACAGAGCAAGTTCCAGGACAGCCAGGACAACATACAGAGAAACCCTATCTCAAAAAACAAAAAAAGATAAAAAAAAAATCTATTACTATCTTTAAGTCCAGCAATTGGGAGGTAGAGACAAAAGGATTTCTGTGAGTTTGAGGCCAGCCAGGAATAGACAGTAAGACCATCTCAAAACAACAAAAAATAAAAACACTATTACTGAAACCTCTGAATATTATTAACTCAAAATGCTTCAGAGAGCTGATCTGCTTTTTTAAAGCAAAGCACAGGAATACAAATCCAGTAGTTCTGAAACAAAGGGTGATGGCACACACCTTTAATCCCAGTACTCAGGAGGCAGAGGCACGCAGATTTCTGCGAGTTTGAAGCCAGCCTGGTCTGGCCTCAACTCCCCAGTGAGTTCCAGGGCAGCCAGGGCTTCACAGAGAAACTTTGTCTTGAAAAACAAAAACAAAAGGACTCAACCCAGAGGCATTTGAAATGGGTAGGGTCATTTGAGGTATTATAGTATCTGGTACGACAAACGGCATTTAGTGGGCAAGGACTAAGGAAGCAAAAAGCCCTGAGGTTCTCAGAAAGTCTTGGAAAAAAAAAGAACTGTCCAGCCATGAAGCAACCTCATCAATAAGTGCCATCCTAGCATGGAGTGAAACCGCACTTGACCCTATTCACTCAAACAAGTAACATATGTATGGAACAACCACTGTGCTAGATGCCTTAAGACAACAAATTCTCTCTCTTTTCAGCCTCAGAGGAAGACTAAGCAAGAATCTTGACTTGCTGGGTAGGGCCTGTCCAGGCTCCCAGAAAAACAATGGCATTTCTCTGACACACCAGGGACCGAGCCTCACCTTCGGGACACCAAGCCCATGCCCAGCCTTTCAGCCTGCTCTCGCTTCTTTCCTTCAAGGTTCTGTAGCTTTTTCTCCTCCTTTTTGCGATCAATCTGGAGCTCCTGGTAGGCCAGACGCATGGAGGCAACCCTGGAGGGAATGAACAGTCAGAGGCTGCCATCCATGCCACCTGCCACCAACCCCCACACAAGCCAAGGGCACCACAGCAACCACGCACATCGACTCTTCTGCCTGTTTCTTGGCATCAGCTGCCTGCTGCTCCCGGAGCTTCTCTGCCACCTGGGCTTGCCGCTCAATCTCAGTAAAGCTCTGGTTGCTCACCTTCTGAGCTCCCAAGCCTTTCTTGGCACCCAGCTGAAGAGAAAACCATGTGATGTGGGGTCTTGCCAGCCAGTCTCCTCAGCTCCCTCCCCAGTATGGTCACTGTAGTCATACCCACAGTGAAGGGAGTCCTTCTTCTTAGGGTTCAATAAGCATGGCTAAGACGACAGTGACTCTGCTAGAGCTGGTTCTGAGGAGCTTCACACAACCCCCACACACGCTCAGGAATGAGGACAGAAGTTAATGCTGACTGGGGCCTCCTATGTGCCAAGCACTCTAAGTACCAGATGTGCTTGATCTTGCTTACTGCCCAGGAGTCCCCTTAAGATGGGTATCTTTAAATCCCTTCCATAAACAAGGTTCAGACAAGTTAGAACCTTGGCCAGTCACAGAGCTAGCCAGTACATGGGCAAACTGAAGGAGTCCAACTCCAGCTTGCAACCACCCTACAATACTGCCTCTCCCCACCTACCCCTTTCTTAGCGGCTGCTGGCTTCTTCTTGCCAATAATGGAGCTTTTCAGTTCTGTGTGAGGAAGAGGGTGGGCATGAGCTAGGACAAAGGAAGGTCAGAGAACAAGGCTCAGTCCACACCATGCGGCTTCACAGCAAGAGCATCTAAAAAGAATTGCTGCAGATGGACAGGCAAAACTGCCACCACCAGTTCCAACCAAAACTGTTCAAGCCAAAGACAGACAAGATTGGGGGAGCTTGCTGACACCTAAAAAGTAGCAGTAAGAGCCCAGACCTGAAGCACCAAAGACAAAGTACCCAAACCAGGTGAAAACTGTTGAGCAGGGGAGCTGCTGAACAGCCTCAGATCCTACAGCAGGGAGCGGGCAAGCAGGGGACAGGCTTCCCAAAGCACTGGTTACCTCTGGCAGAAGAGGCCCCTTTAGCTGACAGATACATGGACTCTGGAGGAGAAACAGACTTGTGGCTAACAAGGGCCCATCCTAGAAGCTTCATAAAGCTCCCAAACCCAGAGGCCCATACAGAGCCTGTTTCAAAGCTACGCCAAGCCTTCTCACAGAATCACCAGGACGGTCACTCCACTGGCTTCCTGCCCCAACCCCCAAGAGTCAACAGAACAAACCAAGGTCAGCAAAGGGATTGTTTACCCTAAGCAAGTCTGATGGCCACTGAAGAGTAGGAAAGGGCTGAACTTTGGAAGGACAGTGTTGCTTCTAGCCATGAGCAGCTCAAAGCTATCAGCACACCTCATGAAATGGACAAAACAAGCCAATCCCGCCAGGGATTAGGTGTCCAGTCCCATTCCAACCTCTCATACTTTGGCTAGATCCACCCTCCCATTCAAAAGCTAGCCATCCAGGCTTCTCATCTCAAAGACCCTGAGGTCAGTGTGGCAGTCAGAACTTCAATTCCAGTTCCCAGCCAGCAGGGGTAAATTGCTCCCTCTCCTGTGCTTAGCTCACATGACTAGGCAGCAGAGATTAGGAACACATACTTGATGCTCACTCTCTCCCAGCCTCCCCACACTTGCCAGCTGTCATACCCAGAGAGGCTTGGGGTGAGGTTCCAAGGAGGTCGGTGTTAGGGCCATGTTCAGGTTCTGTAAATTCAACGACAGGAGTTACATTAAGGAAGTGGTAAGAGTCATTGGCATTCCTCTGCTTTCTACCAAAAGATATATGCCCACCCTTTCCTCCAAGGACTAAAATGAATCCCATTCCACCCAAGGACACAGGGAAACCTTCTCCCAACTCCTATGCCCTTGGTCAAGTGTCCTAAACCCTAGTCCTTCTCCAGGCCAAGGCACTTGGTTGAGATCTGGGCTGAACTCACGTGCCAGGCTACTGCTCTCTGAAGGTAGGGCTGGTTGCTGGGTCCCTGAAGGCTCAGTGGCTGCTGTATCCCAGACAGAGACCTAAAAAGGAAGCCAGATCCCAGAAGCCTCAGTGAGCCCTCCTAAGAATCTACACCTACCTGGGTAGGAGGCACTGCTCCCAGCCACGAGAGAAGACTGGAGATTAGCAATTATAGTCACCATGGAAGAAAAATGCAGGAAAATAGCATCTTCAACTTACAGCCGAGCCATTCCCTTAATTGATAAAGCATTAACAACTCTTACATACCGACCATGCACCAGGCACAATCCAAGGGTGCTCACAGATATAACAAGTTCAGTTAGTCACAACTGGCCCTATGAAGTAGCTACGTCTCCATTTTAGAAACTGAGGTTTTGCCAGGTTAAGTGACTTGGCCACATCAAAGGAATACCAAGCAGAGCTGCTGAGATGTGACCTGAGACTGATGTCAATGCCCATTGCCAACAGAGTGGAAACCTTTCTTAAGGGGGGTCACAGGAGAGGGAATCCTCATCGTCTCCAACTTCTGTTCATTTTTGGAAAATCTAGAAGTTGTTTAGGGTCCCTGAGACCTCTTGAGCTTTCAAAATATTCTCTACCACCGGGATCCATTTCTAAAGAGGATTCCATTGTACTCCCCTAAATAGGAGGAAGAAACTCTGGGCCTACCCAGCAGGCAGTAATTAGCAATTCTGAACCACAGACATTCTCTGAGATATCGTATCTAAGCAAAGAAATTATGTCATGACCACAAAAAGTATTGCCTTGGTAAGTAAAGCATTTATCAAAGAAAATGACCCTGTGGTACTCACCTGAGTATGCTCTGTAAAGAAATCAGAGTCTTTCTTCTCTGGAGAGTGACTAGGAGCACTGTTCATATTGTCTATCCAAAGCTGGAAGGAAGGAGACACTGAAACTCAGGGCTGTTAACATCTCCTACCCCATCACCCCTAAGCCAGGAACAAGCACTCACATCAGTGCCATGCTTAGCCAGAGCTGCACTTCCTAACTGCCGGATCTTCTCTCGGTACATCTGGGCAGCTCGGCTATTGTATTTGGTGTTAGCATCATTGGCCATACATCCGTGTTGGCGGAAAAAAGCAGTCTAGAGAGCAAAAAAAGAATGTACAACAAAGAAAATTGTATTCACACTACAGGAGACACTACTAAACATTTATATAGGATACACACTACTGACACCAACAGGTTTTCATAGAGGTAAAGGTCTTCTAAAATTACTTTTAAAAAACCTTTAATTTTCATTATTATGTATGTACCACAGCATGTATGTGGAGGTCAAAGGACAATACTGTGGAGTTGGTTCTCTCCTTCCACTTTTATGCGAGTTTCCTGAATTGAACTCAGGTTGCCAGGCTCACACAGTAAACTCCTTCACTCATTAATCCACCTCACCCTTCCCTCCTCCAAAAAAACACCATGCCACCTCCCACCCTCTGGAACAAGTAAATGAAGTTTAGGAGACTGAAGAAAGTATGTAATTTCCACTCCAGCTATNCTCTCTCCAAGAGCCCACAAAACCTCAACTGACTGTGGAGACTCCACTCCACTGGGCTTTCCCCAAGAGCACCTGTCCAGGTCAGTTTGTATTTAAGTCTCTTGGAAAGAAGCTGTGTAAGGTGGTGTTACAGAGCTGAGAACTCTCTGAACAGAGAAAACAAACTCACTCCTAGGAAATCATAGAAAAGTTAAGTACCCAGGCAAAAGAATGGGGTGGGGGAAGATAAAAGCAGCTTTACCGCATTGGCATTCCCGCCGACCTGCATACACCTCAGCTGCAACCAGCTCCAGTTCGAATCCAACTCTGTGGACCTGCGCAAAAGGACTGTGTGTCATCTACCCGTTGACACCAAAACACGCTTCCCTGTCAAGCCTACACCTGTCATTTGGCCTCAGGCTTCTGTGGGTGTCCAGGAAACCATCAGTCACTGTCTCGTTTCCTCCTCTCTTCCCTGAGTTTGAAATTTTTGCTCTTCAGCTAATCCAAAGGGTACCAATTATTTCTGAGGAGATCCGAAAGGAGGTCGACTTCTCAGGAACAAAGGCACTCTTTTCTAAGGGTGGTCAGAACCGCACTGGAGACCTATTGAGCCAATCTATCTGCAGTAACAAGGTCATTGCAGCTAACTTCTCCCCTAAACTGATGCTGAATCTCAAGTTAACCGTGAGGAGAGGGGGTGTTTGATCCAGACTTTATGGCTACAAGTCCAGAGGCGGATCCCCCGGCAGTAGGCTAGCGGAACTTTTGCCAGGAGAGATCCAAACACCGAATTCAGAAAGGTTCAAGGGGAGGCGTCCTCTCCCGGTTGCTGACCACACAGCCCCTGGGAAGCATAGCACCCTCACACAGAACCTACCTGATAAAGCTGAGATGGACACCCAGGGAGCGATGCACTCCAGAGCAGTCAATACACAAAAATACACCATACGTGATGCTGGCCCAACTCGGACTCTTGGCGCCACAATCGAAACAAGCCTAAGTGGAAGAGGCGACAAGCGAATGGTTAGGGCCCAGAGTCGAGGCCCAGCACTTGAAAGCCTCCCACCTCCGTCCCCGCCCTCCCTCGGGTCCCAGGGGACAAGACGTCCCAGGGGACGTCTTCTCCGCCGGCGTCAGGACCCGTGCCCCTCCCTTTCAAGCACCTTGTTGGTAGGAATTGCACGAAGTCTCTTAAAAAGAGTCTGGATTTCGGTCTTGCTCGGCTCCGCCGCCATTTTCTCTCCTTCCCAGACACAACCGCGACCGACAGGTCCCGGCGCGGGCCAATCCGCGGCGGAGAAGGCGGGCTAACCGCGTGCCTTGACCCGCCTACGAGTGGAGTGATTCGCCCAGATCTGGACCAATGAGCGTCGGGTAGGACTGAAACATGACGTCAGCAGCCCGGAGCCCCACAATGGGCCTGAGAGTGAACGCCGCGCCGCCGCGCCTGGCCAATCCGCAGCCGGAGCGGGCGACGGCTCGTAGGCTGGCCCAAACTTCCTCGGGAGTTCCTGCTGGACGCCGGGACCTCCGTACCGCGGGGCCACTGGCTACGGATGACGGGCAAAAGGCCATGGCCACAGCCTCTCATGAGTTACCGATGGATGAGTAATGATTAACTGTCGCCCGAGTACTCCTAGTCCCAATGGGAAGACACTGGCAGGGCTCCAGCCCAGCTCACAATCCAGCAACCGGCCTGGAGCAGAGGCTCGCACACAACAAACCTGATCTCAAGTACCTTCCAGACCAGATTACAGTCCTGAAATTTCAGGGCAGATACCAGGAGGCAACTGCCTGCCCAATCCCAGCTCCATAACACATGCTGGGCCCACGAACCTCCCCCACGACTCCCACCAGCCTCAAGAATGGGGTATGAAAAGATGCTCACAACACTTCATGGGGTTTTTATTCTTGATCAAGTTTAATACACACTACAAATCACAAAAGAGGGTGCTGCTAGCCCCAAACTACATTCTCCCCAACCTCATCCCAGGAACTCCCAAACAGTTTAGTAACTGGATTCCCTACTCCTGGGATGACCCAAATGCTCCCCAGGAGGCTCAGGCACCTCTGCCACTCCAACCTCCCTTCCTGCCCTCAACCTAAACTCTGTTGGCTTCTTTCTAGACACAGACCCCTCCCCTTCATGGGCCCTAAGACATCTTCTCTCCTCTGGAAACAGAGGGACAACAGCAGCACATGGTTCAGGGCCCTCAGGTCCAGCAGTCCAGGAAGGGTTGAGCTTTGGCCGAGGATAGAGAGACGCTGCAATAGGGCTGTCAGGGCACTCAGGCACCCACACATTCTACGTAATTGGCGGGGTACAGACCAATGCGGCCACTCTGCAACTGGCCCTGACACCAGCCCTGTTCGTCCTCTTCACTCATCTTCAGCAGCTCTTCTCCTGGAGGAAGAGAGACTGGTCACCGCCAGAGGCACAGGCTTCATTGATTTCAAAACTAGGTCAAGGACCGAGGGGGATGGGATAGCATAAGGGCCTACAATCTGGAGGAAACCCAGCTCAGACCAGGATAAAACACAGCCAGCAAGCTACCCAACCCAAGACCCCAGGGAAGCAATCTTCAGGCCCCAGCTGGCTGGACCCTGAACAGCCCATGAGAAGGGAGTCTCTGGCTTGGCTTTGCTACACCCCAGTTCTAGCAGGTAGGACAGGGGCTGAAATGAGGAGCATGAAAGGATTCCCCTGCCCCCCACCCCTGCATACCTGCTCGGAAGCTCAGCTCATCAGCTTCCTGGCCAGCATAGTCATAAAGCGCCCGCACTCTCACCCCAGTGGCTGCCTTCCGGGGACTCTCCTCATCTGACCAGTCCTCATCCTGTCCACTGCTAGAGAGGGAGACACAAAGGGACAACTCAGGGGACAAGACCGACTATATAAAGCTCAAGGCAAAGTTTTTGCCACTTAGAGGAAGCTAAAGACGCAGATAGGACGGAGCTAAATGAATAGTCACACTTCTGCCATTCACGACTGCAAATGCAGGTACAATTCTGTGCACAGGGATGTTATACAGCCCAAACATAAGAGAATATGAGGAGTACATGGCAAATCTAAACCTCTGTGAGATGACCTTATTAACTCTCCCAAGATGGGCCTCAGGTGCCTATGTGAAGGAAGAGAAGGAAGAGAGGGGAACAAGCAAGAGATAGAGTTGTTTCTATGTTTTGATCACAGGATCACAGCTCTCTCACCCTGGAGATGCTGGGCATGCTGGGGACTGGGGTGGAGGTGCTGTGCCATCTCTTGTAGGTACAATGCTAGTCAGAGTAACCTCATCAGGGCTCCGGCCACCCTTCTCCTTCCGGCTGATTGCTCTCTGTGTGTCTAAGGACCACTCCTGTGGAGAGAGTTTCTCGAGTCAGGCGGGACTGTAATCATGGTGGCAACAGGGCCATCTGGACCACCTTCACTTACTTATCCCAAACCCTGTTATCTTCTCGGGGCCTAACTGAGCCCAACCCACCTCCAAGTCCCACCCAGCCTGTAACACCTGCCTCAAACTGNGGCCAGTTCATGGCCATGCCAGGCCCGTGTGTGCTACGCCACCAGCGCAGATCTTCCTCATCACTAGCAGCCTCAATGCCCTGCTGCAGGTCTCGGTGGAGTTCATGGAACCTATGAGGCACTCAATCAGACAGGGAAGGCCCAAGCCCCTGGAATTCCCAAAGGAGGTCAAGGGAACCCTCCATCCAGTGTGCAGGCCATACTTGTCACTGCTGGAGAGGTCAAGGTGTTGATGCAAGGTGAGCAACATATCCTTGAAGAAGAGAAGCCGCTGGCGTTCAGCAGCCTGGCAGCTCTCAAAGGCCTGCTCCATGTCCTCCATGTAGCGTGGGGTATACCGATTTAGCTCTGCCAGGGTCTGCTCATATTGGGTTTTCATCTGGGTGAGAGAGAAAGGAGGGAGTGAGGACAGACTGCCTTCCACTCAGGACTGCACCAGTATTTACTGAGCACAGCCACAGGCTAGACTTGGAGCTAGCCACCCAGGGCAGTCAGGCCTGAAACTCATTTCCTACCCTCAGGGACTGACAGAAGCAGCCTAATATGGGAAGTGACAGTCAAGTAAAACACCTATAAGAATCTGGTTGGGGCACAAGACAGGGTCAACCTACATGATAAGGTGAGAGAAATCCAAGTAGGCTTCTTGGAGGAGGTGTTATAGACATGACACCTCTCAGAGGGGATGGGATGCTAGAGGGAAGGGCACTCAAGGCAGGGAACAAAGTATGCAATATGAGAACTGACCCCAGGTAACTAAGGCCTCAACTGCCTGGAACCCCGCCATCCTGGGTAAAAAATGCCATTCCTCTCCTGGGTAAAACATTTGTTCAGGTTCCTCTGTGCGTATGCATGTGGGGGGTGTGTGTGTATGTGTGTGTGTGTGTGTGTGTGTGTGTGTGTGTGTGTGTGTGTGTATGTGGTGGAGGTGGAGGGGTTACTGGTGTATGGTTATGTGAGTGCCCATGGGGGCCATAGGAAAACCNGTGGTGGAGGCCAAATGTCAACATAGTGTGCCTTCCTCAGCTCCTCACAGCCATGAACAAGCTGGCCATTGAGGTCCAGGGATCCACCTGTCCTATCCATTACAACACACACACCCCTTTGCATCACCTCCCCTTTATCCACTTCAGCTGCCTTGCCTAGCTTCGTATCTGCACAACAATCACTGTATGGACAAAGCCATCTTCCCAGGCTCAAATTCCTCCTTTGTTTGTTTGTTTGTTTGTTTGTTTGTTTGTTTGTTTGTTGAGACAGGGTCTCACTACATAGCTTTGGTTGGCCTGAAAATGTAAATTGGGCTAGCCTTTATGTAGACCAGGCTGGCCTCAAACTTATAGAAATCCACCTGCCTCTGCTTCCTGAGGACTGATATTAAAGGGTGCACCCTGCCGTCCAGCCTAAGTTCCTGTTTTAAGTAACCATGTCAAGAAAGAGTGGCATCNGGGAGTAGAGTGGGGAGAGCCTAGGGTCTGGAAAGGCATCCAGGAAGCTTTGCCAGGGGCCTGTACCTTCTCTGCCTCCTTGGTGCAGCGTCCCACCCGCTCCTGCAATTTTCGAAGCTGCTCCTGGGACACAGAACTGTCTGCTTTCGCGTGGCTCTCCCGGGTCTGGGCTGTCTTCTCGTCCTTGCGTGCTGTGTGGTAGCTCTTCTTGGAAGCCTCAACCTAACACACATGAGACCAGCTCTGGATCCCAGACTCCACCCCCTGGTCCCGGGCAGACCTGGAAGGCTCCTGCTTCCAATAACCACTATTTCCAGCCTCACCTCTTTCAACCTCTTTAGCCAGGGCTTCTGGGCTTTACGGAAACCATCCTCCGCAGCCCGGCTTTCCCGAAAGCCACCCAGCACTGGCCGGTGAAAAGCCCCTCGCTGCCAGGTCCGCACACGCTCGCTGTCTGGCCCGTGCAACTTCTCCCTCACCTCCAAGTGCAGCTCACTCAGCCGCTCAGCCGCAGTGAAGAAGGCATGCCAGGCCTTCTCCAGAGTGCCATACTGTGGGCCTGCAGAGGGATGAGCTTGGGCCAGGTGGGGTGCTATCTTAAATATAATCACCCCCCTCTCCCCACGTCCTGCTCTGGGTGCCAGACAGAGGCATGGTAGAAGTGGGGGTACAAAGCTGACCAGCAGCAATACCAGGTCTGCATTAGGAATGCCTACTCTGTGCCCTGACTGAGCAATCTCATGAATCCTTGCCTCCACTACCACCATGGGGACAGTGCCATTGCCAACATGGAAGAGGCAAAACGAAAACAAAAACAAAACAACTAAAGCCTAGAGAAGTCAGCTTAACTTGTCCAAAGCATCATAGCTATGAANTCAGCCAAGAGTAAACCCAAGTCTACTGCACAAGCTCTGTGTGCCTAGGATCTTTCTACCCAGTCCGAAGACCTACACTCCAAATTTAGCTCTTTCTAGCTGTGTGGCTTCAGGCAAGTCCCTTCTCTGATCTTTATCTGTGCTCCAGAAAATAGGTGGAGGAGAAAGACTATAGATTCCTCTTGCCATGCATACTTGAGGTCTTCCATCCCATCTCTAGCACCCACAAAACCTCAAGAAGCAGAAGCTGTCCTGAGGGTCCCACCCTTACAATCTGTGCTGTTTGCTAGGCCTGCATACTGGCTCACCCTTCTCGACAGCACCCCTCCACTTGCGGGCCCAGTCGGCCAGCTGCTGGGCATAGGCTTTCTCGATGCGGGCACGTTCTTGGAAGCAGCTAACCAGGTCCCCACACAGCCTGTGCCCATCCTCAACCCGCTGCACCGTCCGTCTGTAGTTGCCAGCCTGGGGCACATAGGAGGGATGGTTTTATCAGGGAGAAGCCCTCTCTCTTGCTGGGCTGATAGTTAGGCTCCTCCCCTGGTAGGTGGCTGAGCCTTTAGAGAGAGGGACAGTTTGCTGCCACTCCAAGCCCAGTCCCCAGCTGCTTACCTCCCAGAAACTGCCTCCTAAGACCTCCCCTCCAGCGTCCTCTTCTGGAGCCATGGTGTCCCTGCAGCACGGAATGGTGGCAGATGTGGTGCTGTGGAGGGCAAGTAAATACGCAGAAAAGTGAGACTTGCAGTTTGGGGACTGGGAAAAGGCCACAGCTTTGTCACTGCCATCCCCACCACCCAAGGAACCATCAGAGCAAGGACTGAGTAACAAAGAGCTAGAAGTCCCCAGGAGAAGGCAGGATAGGGGCAAAGACAGCAGCTCTTAAGTCCCCCTGTGCCTCTGGGTTCACCTTTCTCAGCCCACCCTCTACATACCTGGGGTCTCCAGATCACTAGAAGGACCCGTGTCCAAGTCTCCAAGCTGCCACTATGACTCTGCCTTGAAGGTAACAAGAGCACAGAAAGGGGTAAGGGTTGGGAGCCTCTGGTGTCCAGGGCGGTGCCCAGCTCCCCCAATATAGCAACTGCTGTCAGAAGTGCCAGATTCCAGGCTGAGAATGCCAGGCAGGTCACACGATCCAGCAGGGGATTAGGTGACAGACAAGGGTGGGTGGTGGGCAGAAAGCCCCACACTCCTACTGTAGATGAGGAGAGGACTCCTGACTAACTAAGGCCCCTTGAATGACAAGGCACCCCATGAACAAACCAGTNCAACTGAGTAGGTATCCAACTCATAACCCCAGCAACTATCCATGCTGAGCAGAGCGGAAAGAGAGCCAGGAGGCCTGGGCCCTATCACGACCAGGAAGTTTTTGGACAACTGTGTTGTACTGTCCTAAGGGAGCCTCAGCTCTCTCTGAGGTGGAAATTCCCCCACCTGGTCAGCGTCCACGCTATGGCTGATGTAAAACTCAAACTAGGCAATGAACCAGAAACACTTGAAAGATCCACCAGTCAAAAAGAGACACTCACCTGCTCCCTACCACCACAACATCCAGAAAAGTCTCAAAGGGTCCTGAGACAACAAACAATTCCATTCTGCCCTCAAAAAGCCCAGGGCGGGGCTTCATGAACAAGCCAACAAGTCACACAGCCAGAAAGAACTGTGGAGGGCAAGGTGAATTTTTACCCCAAAGTCTCTCTCTCTCTCTCTCTCCCTCAGGGACTAGATGACACAGTGACATGTAGCCTCCTGACTCCAGGTAAGGTCTCAGCTCTTCCCAGTACCAACTGACTTGTAGTCCATAGAAGGAAATTGCTTTCTTTTCTGAGAGAGACTAAGGCCTAAGGGACAGTCGGGTCAAGGGGACGAGAGTATGAGATTCCTGCAACCAAAGCAGAACTCTGTCACACTGCTCTCTCTTAACTGGTAAACCTCTACTCACTCTCAAAACTCAGAGGGGGACATCTTCATCACTCCTTCATCCTCGGGCCTCCCATAACCCCTGTGATCCTGGTCCCACCATGATTCCATTGGTTGTGACTGGATCTGTCCAGAATCACAGACAGACTTCTGCAGTTTCAATTTGAGTTACCCCCAGGCACTAGAATCAGGAGCAACACAGGACTGGAGGCTTAGCTCAGAGGTAGAACATGCTTGAGGCCAGAGGTTCCATCACCAGCACCAAAAAGGGAAGGAGAGGAATGATGTCCCATCTGAAGACCAGAAAACCTGCTGGCTACGGCAACCCTGAAAGAGTCTGGCCTAAACTGACTTCCTTCTTCTGCTAGCAGGAGGGGGACAGGCCTCTCCCTGGAGACCCCATTAGCATACAGGTACTGAAGATCCCAGGACACAGAGCCACCCCCCCCACACACACACACACATACCACCCTGACTAGCTCCTCACCTTATCTTCTTGAATCAGCCCCACTTGTCTAGTATGCTAGCCAGATGGGAAAAGAAAGAGCAGTAACCATAAATCACTTGGTCTTTGGAGCTGTCCCAGTGAACCATCCAGGGCCTGGGGCCCCTGCCTACTCCGGCCTCTCTGCTCTGGGCTCCCAGGAGAGCTGCCCCCCACCCATTCCCTCTCCCTGGCCCCAGAACAGAGCAGGCTGTGTGTGTAGGGCTGGCACAGCTCCTTCAGGCCTCACAGAGCAAACACAAGCTGGAGCCCCAGGCACAGCCAGCCCCGGCACCCCAGCTTCATCTAGCTGTGGGGGTGGACCTGGCACCTTGGTCCCTGCTGAGGAGGATTGGCACCTTGTGCCTCCTGACATTAGCAGAGACTCAAATCTGAGTAAACACACTACCACAGCAAGAGCTCAGAGAGCAAGAACAGGTAGTTAAAATCTTTCCAGCCCAGGACCTCCACTTATCCAGTCGGGGACAAGGGCAGGGACTCTTCTCAGCTGCCAGTGCTGAGCTGGGAGTTTTGGGCTTCAGGACAGTACCCATTCTCCCCACCTGAGCTCCAAAAGCTTAGGCCTTGCTCCTCTCCTACACAGAAACTAGCCCCAACCCTTTTCCAGAAGCTGGGGACATGGGCCTGAGAGAGAGCAAAGCCACTCTGCCCTGCCCAGTCCTGTGTCCTGAGTCACACAGGCTGCGCCCAAGGGCTTCGCCAGCAGCCTCTCCCAGTCAGCCTGTAGACCTAGGACTGAAGGCGCAGAAAGGGGTAGTTGCTGATCCAGAGAGGGGCAAGTAGAATCGAGACTGGTACAGCCT